>VXBB01001963.1:0-41630 GCA_013399915.1 Illadopsis cleaveri | reverse complement strand
AAGAGGAAGACAGGAAGTTGCAATTTGAAGGCAATGTTTACAGTGAAAGTAGGTTGAGATCCACACAATGCCTGCTTACATCCAGGGAAATAGATTCATTTCGGGAACATCTGGTAACTTCTCCTGATGTAACCCTGATGTGGATGATTATCCTTCAGAGAAATACAGTGTTAACTATATTGCTACTTGGAGTGACAAAGAAAGGAAGAGTTCTTTTCATAGTCCTTCAATAGCACATGACAGGGCTCAAAAATGAAAGAGCTAACAGGGACTCAGGAAAACGTTCTCTGGAAGCTGATCCCATGCAAAGTTAGGCAGCTGAGAGCTGTGGCTTCAAGGGAAACTGAGGGTATTTAACATCTCCCTAAAGCCTAAAGGAGTAGATTTTATTCTCACCCCCTACAGTTCTTTGTCATCTCCTAGAGACTTAGCTCCTCCTTTACACTAGCTCCAGCCAATATTATATTTCCTCACAAGTCAATCCAGTTAACTGTAAAAACAGGAAAACCCCAGGCTTTCTGTTGCTTTTCAGTGGGATAATTGACTCATACAGGTATCTTCACTGGTGCTTGGCAAACCAGTGGTAAGAAGTGAGCCGGGAGTATGCAACAGGGACACCCTCCTCCCATATCCAAGGAAGCTGTTCAGGCACTCTGTCCTCATGAAGCCACAGCTAAGTATAACCTCACCTCAAAACCAGCAGAGTGGAATATATAAGTGCTTCTCACACTTCATATTATCCAATTTGTGGAGCTATCTGATTATATATCCATATATAAAAATAAATAAATAAATAAATAAATAAATATAAAAATAGTGAAGACCAGAAACGATGCATCAAACTCAAACATCTCAAATACCAGTTTAAACTGGGAATTGGCTACTTCACAGATGCAAGCAGAATGGACAATTTTAGTACATTTGTACTCTTTTTCTCAAATACTCTTTGAAACCTAAATACTTCTCCATGATGGATTAACAGCTCAGTGTATTAGCAAGTTATCAGAATGGGTCTGGACCTGTATTCTCTAAGATCTGACTTATCTAAGTTTTCCATTATGTGGACTATCTCTGTTTATTATTATCATGCAGTACATTTTATCAGCTGCAGACAGGATTGTTCAACAGAAAAGGTGTAAGATTGCTTGGTACAAGTGGTCTAAAACATAGACACGTGCTGATAAGAAAAAAATCACTTACCCAGGATAAGATGGTTTGGCCTCCCAAAGGCAAAAAAAAACCAAAACAAACTAAAAAACCTAGAATTAAGTAAATCCCTACAAAAAGACAACTTCAGAAAGGAAGCATCAACTCAAATTCATGCTTTGTTGATATTTAGATTTCTACTAAAATCAAACAATTTAAATTTCTACTAAAATCAAACAGTGGTAAATTTGAATTGTATACTACATCTAAAAATCCTCTGCCTGAAAGACTGTAAAAACACAAAATTCAATCCCAAATGAAAACTGACAAAAGACCCCCAATACCAGCCCATAAATACAAGGCAAATAACACAAGCTCTCAAGCCCACTTATAGCAGTGCTTACTTAACCAGATGTCTAATGTACCATGTCAAAGCAATACCTTTTTATAGATATATTTATCCTGTCCTGGAGGTAAGCTTCTCACTTTCTATGCAAATTAGTTACCATGCACAGTCCTTTCTTCTAGATCTTTCTGGAAATGAGTTGGGTCTTCAAGGGTCTTTGATGGTCTTACAAACCCCACTACAGTGCATGACTGCTTCTCAACCTCACTCCGGCACTTGCCCTGTATTGTATTGTGCTTACCTCCAGGCACCAGAACAAGATCATCTGTCCCAGAAAAGTGCCGATCTACCTCCATATGGCCCCCTTGTCCACCTACATCCTGTCCTTTCTCACAGTGTGTTATTACCAACAATCCTTGTTTGGCTCCATGGCTATCCAGCTATCAATGTTTGAAACATACCCATTTTAGTCCCTTATCTTTTAGGCTTCTAAAGAGAACCCACTCTCAGATTTAGCTACTGATTCTTCTCTGATGACGTGGAGCAATCTTACAGTCACATGAACGAAAAGTGCTTTGTGAGCCTGGACTCTGCAAGAACTCATGAATATGTGAACCCCATCCTGCTACATTCATATCAGGCTCTGCCCAATGAAAAATGCTACTATGTACTGAGGCACCCATAATTCAAACAGCTGCATCTTGTGCACCTAAATGTTCCTGCTGATAAAATGAAAAACCCAAATCCTTGTACAGAGCGAAAGATTTCCAAGAAGCTCGTGTGCTGTGCTCTGATGTTCTGAAATCTATTTTTGAAAAAGTTTACTGTAGAATACTAAAGTCTTTACGGCTTCCTCCACTTCTCCTTTTTGAAAGGTGAAACAACTGAAAAGTTGGTCATAGTAGAACTACATCCATGCAGAGATTAGATTGTCTACTGCTCCTCTGACTTCCTGTAAGTTGCATTTAATGCACTTAATACAACTTGTAAAAGTAAATAAACATAAATTATCAGAGGAACACATACACCAAAAGCTATTTAATAACATTTCATTTCATTGTATCTCTAACAAAGTGTTTCATGGAACATGTTTAACACCTTAAAATGTAACTAAGCATGCCTACATATTTCACAGAAATATAGATAACACACTGCTAAAATGAAAGAAGGCCAATTTGATAAATGCAGTGTTATTAGCATAAGCTAATAGTTAGCTCAGCACTTACAACAGTAATGAAACTAGCCCTTTGCAATTTAACTGTGCAACATCAACTACAGCTGAAGGAATTATAGTTCATTAATTTACTTTCTAAAGAAGAAAAGGAATTTACTTCTGTCTCTACCTACAAGCCCATTCTGAAATCAATGGTATGAGAATTGCAGAGTTTTCCCTCTCTGCACTCTCATCCTCTGCCTCAAGACACCATCATTTAAATTTGATTGACATGGCAAGGACACGCCTCTACTTGGACTGCAGGAGCATTAGAGAAAAAAAGGAGGTAGGAGGAAAGAGACTCTGTCTCAGAAGCACTCAGATACAATAGAAGTCCATTTGCCAGGCAATGTAGGACCAAATTTTCAAAGTTGTGGATGTGTGCAAAAGATCTACACAGACACCGCCCCAGCGAGATTTCTCAAAGGCACCAATGTGAAGTAGAAGACAAGACAGCTCAGAATTCAAAGTTAGCTATTCTGGTTGTAGTGCACTGCAGTGACTGCACTCAGAGATTACTGTGATCTGCTAATTGCACAAATGGATTCATTACCAACTGTCTCTTCCCTAAATCTGTTAGCTTATTGCCCAACAATCCACTACTATTCCTGTTTTCCTGTCTGAAGTCCTCAAACAATCCTGCCAAATCTGCCCTTCTTACCTTCACACACTGTGTAAGCACAAGACACACTTCAAGTTTCTGCATAAAGGAACCCAAAGCAGGTGCTTCAATTATTTGTAAAATTCCATCTCTAAATCCAACATCACATTCAGTTCTGCACCTCACTGAAATGGCTGCAGTGTCATGCAGCACTGTAAAATACATTAACATTTGGCAGCAGAAACCACAAGCAACCTTCACAGTCTCAACTGTGGAACACTGAAAAAAGTCAGTATTTATTGAAAATATTACTAAAATGCTCAGCTGTCTGAGCAAGTTTCATACTTGCACCCTTCTACATTACTCAGTTTTGCAGTAATAATTGAGATAAATAATTATAGTGTCAGAAGCTTTATCTTTCTAATTTTCATATCAGAAAAAGTCTGAAAGGAAATTAATTACCTTGCCCTTGTCTGGACTGGTTGGATTTTTTTTCCGCTAGCAACATGTTTATTATCTTTATAAGGATGCTGCTCTTCTGGATAGTCATACTGCAACAACACAAAAAACAGCTAAGACCGAAGAAGATGTTTTGAGAAGACCTCCAGATTAAAGGTGGACTGACCTAAGATGCTTTCACTTTTCATCACTGTCCTTATATTAGTAATAAATGTGCCCAGGTTCACACAAGCCCCCCCAAATCCAATTTAAAATGTGCCATCTTAAAACAGTGAGACAATTAGCCACAAGAACCACTACAGGCAGAATGTATCAGTAATATCTTAAACCGCTTCAGCTATTTTAAAATTGGATTTGTCCACACCTCTGCTTTAGTAGAAATGTGTATCATGCTGCCAGACCACATTTCAGAGGGGGTACCTAGGTCATTTTGGCTCAAGTGAGTTGCTCAAACTGTATCAGTATGGTTAATGTAGTACAAAGCAGCAGAGATACCAACAATCAAATATTTCAGGTGAAAACAGTTTGGTAGTTTAAACAGAGACTGTGAAAAACAGAACTGTATTTGCAAATCTAGACATAAAAGCAGCCACAACAAACTCATTTTGTTCTTAAAAAATAAAATGTCCAAACAGTTTATTCAAGGAAGAAAACAAGTCTCTGGTTTCTGTCTCAAGTTCATCTTTTGTCATCTAGTCATTTTGTCATTCTGACAGAGGACAGAATACTTATTCCACTAATATCTACTTATAGTCCTAAAAAAACCCCAGAATTCTGTCCACCAGTATTAGAATTCTCAAATTCAAGAGCAATAACAGCAAAGAGTATGTTTCTCTGTCTTGTTGCTGTTATTAATTAAGTCCCATTTGCTGCTCCTGAATTGCTGTTATTTACTTGTACTGGATGGGTGTGTAGAAAGTAATGGAAGATGGATCAACAGCTGTAGTTATTATGAAAATTATGGCAGTGCATGAGAGGAATTGCAGCTGCTCAATTCATGCAAATAAGTGCTACTTGACAATGCCTATAATTACACAGCATGTCAAAACAGCATAGCTGGAGCGTAAGTAGAGACTACATATTTTAGAAAGCCAAAAGATTTCCATTTCATTCTATTCCCATTCCCTAAACGCCTATTTAGAGATAACAAGAAACACTTTCTGTCGACAGGCTCACAGATAGAGAAAGGTCTGCTGAGTCTCCCAGGTGCATTCTCCTGCCAGCACTGCAGCTGTCAAACTCAGAGCCTCTCTGCTGTTTCCCAGGCATTTGTAACACAGCCTGGACTCACATCACAGCTGGGGCATCAGCCCACTGTGTGCTGAGCAGATATAAAAGAAGATTCAGCCTCATCTACTTTCAAAGCAAAGGATGATTGCTTCCAAGTGGCTCAGACAATGCAGATACCATCTCCTCTGTCCAAAGCCTCTTCCTGATACCTGGAACAGCACTGTAATATCCTAGTTTACTTTACTTTTGAGTGTACCTTCTTTCAGCTTGTTTGGGGCAATTCCTTTTCCACTTCAGGCACTAAAGCCCTCTTGAAGAGCACATTTCCTTTTCTTAGATGAAAACCTCACTAAAAGCTCGTCATTTTCAGAGATGCTGCCCACTGTGCTTATCCTGTTACATCTGTAGGCTGTTTTTACATTAGCAATGATTTATATAAAGTGACATTTTATTACTTTAGTGTCTTCCCATTCCTGTTCTGCCTGTTTAATTAAAGCCCTCCATTTTTTGCCAGTTGTTTCATGCTAGCAAATCCCTGGACCTGCATGGAAAAAAAAAACCAGGGAGAAAACCTCATTTGTTTTCCTCTGCACCTCAAACTCTTGTCTCAACAGTTGTGCAGCACAAAATTATGTTACAAATAATAAACCCAGAACAAGAAATACAAGAGTAATGAAGAGATTTATTTATTTATTTTTACTTATGACATTCACATAAAGAAACACAGGGAAATACACAATTTTGCAGCCCTCCTACCTTCACTCAGGGATGAGTTGGACCCACTTGGTGTGTAACACAGTCAGTTGTTAAAGTTCCTTACTGTACTTGTTTTACACAGTGATCCAAACCACATAACCTCGCAGAAACCACAACCTTTCTTTTCCTGTGAAGTCTGATGACAAAATCTTGTTGCAAATGCCTTGAAACCCAGGAACCTGACTCCTGGTAGAACTGGTACCTCAACCTTCTCACATTTCAGTTGGACAATCATTAAATCACTGACCCAACATAACAGCTACACAACCTTACCTGAAATCACATGCTGTGGTAAGTTCAGCTCCTCCTCCAAAAGCTTTTCCTTGAACGAGTGCAACACTGATCAAAGGCAACCTACACAAGAGACTTTAGTAAGCAAAATTCATGCTTTTAGCTGTTCAGAAATTACAAAACAACTCAATCAACCCATTTCTACAGTAAAAGTTGAGAAAAACACACTGTTCCAATTTATTCAAATAACTACATCTTTGTGGGCAATCAGCACAATACCAATTCCACTTATGTCAAAATTACTATTGCATAATTGATACAGAATCTCAAAACAGCAGGACAGATATTTTAAGTGGAATCAAAATAAATACCATGTACTGAAAAACACCTGCTGTAGAATATATCTAAAAAGACTGCTTGCAAGGAGTGACAGGATAGCAACACAAGATTCTACTCTAAGCCAGTATACCACAGAAAGCAGCAGAAAGAGACACAAAGAACTGAAGGGCTGAGTTATCTAAAATTAATGAGATTTACCATGACAGCTTCAGCACCTTCTTCAAACAGAGTGCTACTATCTCAGTCATCAACAAAACTTTTTTTTGCAGACAAAACCTTTTGAGGAAAGCAGCAATCTGTTACCTTCCTTGGTGTTGCATTTAATCATGTTCAAGGTATTTAATCATGTTCAAGGTAATTCAAAGGACAGAGGGAAGGAAGAGTATGTTTCCCCACTGATGTGAAATGAATACTAATGAACAGTGACTTAGGATAAGGCGAGTTCCCAAAGAAATGAAGACAGCTGGTTAGTCACAGAATTTGCACACATACAGCTGTTTCGTCTTTTACTATGAAGAGCCATTTAGCTTTCTGAGCAGTTTACAAACCACATTCAGAAGTCAGCATCCTAATCATAACCACATGTCTGGTTTTAGTTCTCCTTTGACAGAGGCATCAACACTTTCTTACAGCCCAAGTTCACTTACAAGCTGCAGCCCAGTTCATACGATACATGGCACAAGAGAACCCACTGGAAGAGGGCAATCTCATTTTTCCTGTGGTTTATGAGAAACCAGAAGGTGTGGGTCCAAGACACTACATCCACACTCTAATCCATTTGAGGCACCTCTTTCAGGATCACAGTCAGCTTCAGTTCTGCGGGAGACTAATCCCATCTACAACAGATGTCCCCAGACAGCAGTTCAGTGCTCCCCCTGAACCACGGCTTAAAGATATGCTAAGTCTACACACCTGAGGTGGGGGCTTAATCTTCACATCTTCCTCCTCTTAGCTTTGCCCCATCAATTTTGATTATATGGAGACCAGCTTATGCAAATGGCTTCCAATCCTGAGGATTCCTTACAGTATTACTAATATATAAGTCTCCAATCTCCTGGGTAATTTTACGGAAAAAATGTTAATTCATAACGTTTTCTCATATAGATTATATGAAAACAAAGAATATTTGAAAACAAAGAGTATTCATCTTCAAAGAGCTCTGAGCAGAAAACACAGACTCTACAACAAATGGATTTAATAGAAACATGACTTCTTAAGGGAAGCTAAGTGTAAAGGAAAGGTATGAAGAAAGAAGCACCAGATGGTAGAACTGACTACACTCCTCTTGTGAAGTGGGAAGATTAAATAAATATATCAACTAAATGTTACCTATGTAGGCTGAATAACCTGTTGCTGCTTGTTATTTAAGAGCTACTGGCTTCCACTGAGTTAGAGAGGTCGAATTTCAGAAAATTTGAAGGTCTAGATTTCCTTAACTCTGGGTATCTCCTAGCTCTACACATATAAGCCTAGGGTTTTTTCTGTTCCAATCTCTGGAAAGTCTAATATTTGCAAAATGTTAAGGTCTAATTTAAATCCATAAATACCTACCTGATTAACATGTGTGAATACAAGTTCTGGGATTCAAAATTACATACATAAAACTATGTATTTAACTTCAAACATCTCAAAGGATTAGCCAAAATACATTCTGATACTTATAATTACTTTATAAATGAGTAAATAAAATATATTACCTCATAAGTCTGGTTAAGGTGTTTTGCATAAACATGCACATATTCATTCCATCCTACAATGAACAGGAAATTAAAAATGTTATGTGATCTAATGTGAAGTAATTAAACACATAGATGGGAGTATACAGGAGTAAGCATTCTTTATATTTACTTCATCTGGGTTTTGTCTCTGGTTCATGTTGCTCAAATTCTAGCCCAACTCCACTATGCACAAATAGAAAACCTAGTACAAATCACATTAAAAAAAAAAATCAGAACTCAATTGATTTATATACATTTCAGTTATAATTAAGCCACCATTAAAGTAATTGCACTACGGAATTTCTATGTTGTGAAATTTTAGTGTTTCCTCTTAATTTCCTCTTCTCACTTCAAGCTGAACACCCATAAATCGGGTTTTTAAATTCTGTACAAAACCATAGTGTGCTACATACTTTTTACTGTTCCAAATCCATAAAGTTTTCACCAAGATACAATTTGCCAATTTAATCTTTTATTGTTTGGGCCAAAAGCATTTCAGCTAAAAAAGACCCCAAAGACACCAGACCACAAAACACCAAAACAAATAAAAAACCAAACCAGAAAAAAGATTCTTCTCATTTCTCATCCTTTATGTTTTACATCTACTTGCAATCAACAGTGAAAAATATACAATTGTTTCCTTCTAATCCAATACAAGAACTAAAAGGTTCCAAATAAAATATGTTCAAAACAAATGTATCTTCCTACAACATGTAGTTAAAAAGTGGAACACTAGGCAGCAGGGGATTACACCCTCTACACGAGTTCAAGAACAACTACATAAACTCACAACAGGAACAGCAAAAAAAGGTTATTACACAGAAGGCAACACCTCGAGCTCTGGAAGCCTTAGTCACCAGCTGCTGGGGGCTAAGAAAATATTTTGAGACAAAATCATTATCTACCTATCTTGCTATTATCCTCTTTCTCAGACATCAAGAATTAATCAGGAACTTGACAAATAACTGGGCTAAGTGATTCAGAATCACCATGTTCATATACATACTGAATTGAACCACACATACTATTTATCCCAGATTAAAGAAAAAAATTGTATTTGGCCACTGTAGAAATAAAAAACCAGAGGTAAAAGTTTTAGCACATCTTTCAAATAAAGAAAAAAACCCAAACAAACCAAACCCAACATCTCTTTACCAGAATTTACTTCTAAAATACAGTTTTACAGAAGTTGGCAAGTTAGAGAATCAGCCTGAATTAAAAGCCTCTGACTCATACCTCAGGGAAAGAAAAGATACGCATTAAGTCTCTAGTACATCTTGGAATAGGACCTTGAAATAACAGTAGGCCAATTTCAGGTGATTTATTGTCCATTTAATCATGTATTCCCAAGAGCTACTCTGCCCAAAGACAACCACCTTTATGATGTTTAGGCACAGATCTCTGGCAGATGTAAGTGCTATGACAACTGCTATACAAGAACCAGTGTACTTAGTTTTTTTAGTACACTAAAGGGCTGCTTGAAAATTTTAGCATGTTGATTTATAAAGAGGCTTTTAGTTATCATTGTAGCCATCTCCTACACTGCTTAAGAACAGTAGCAATATTTCCACTCCAAATCTCCAAATTAAAGAACATTCAAACCCTTCATGATAGCTGCCTTAGCAGCTAAGTTCAAAGCCCACACAAACAGACTGGTACCAGTTCTCAAACACAGACTTGCACAATTCCCATATTACAATTGTCAGGATGAAGCTGCACAAAAGCTCTTCAGAGAACATGATTTTTCACTTCATCACAGCAGAATCCTTGCATTCAAACTGGCTTTCTCAATTCATGACAAAATCCAAAATAATAATTAAAAATTCATTCCAGAACAGACAAACTTGAGAAACACATTTATGTCTGAGCAGACAAAAAGAAACGTTTTCATTCTCTCAGATGGTAGAGAGATTACTGTGTAGCCCAGGGAAAAAAAGCCTGCACAGAAAACACACCAAAAAGAAAAGAAGAAGAAAAAAAAAAAGCAAAAAAAAAAGCAATTGCTTGAGTCCTGGCAATAAACCCTTCAAACCTTCCTGACAAGAAAAATAAGGCTACTATTCAGACAAAATACTCTGACTAAGAGGTGTTCCCTAGAGTCTAGTAGAATAATTATATTTGCAGCTCTAATACTGTCCTTGAGGTAAGAAGATGTTTAACTAGCAGAAAGGGAGGAAAAATGCAGTAAAATGAACTACATATGCAAGAAAAGGATTAATAGCTTGGAGTGGGCCTAGGAGAGGCAGGGAAGAAGAAAGTCACCTTCATAAAGTAGAAAACTGTAACGCTGGCTCTTATTGCTGCAAGAGTTTCAAATCCATTTTCCCTACAGACAGAACAGTATTTCCAGATTATCTCCAAATGCTCCAAAGTCCTCCCTCCACAGTTTATGCTTGAGAACCTCTGTCCTAGGGCTTCTGGACAGGGACCAAGGAAAGCAAAATTCTCCTTTGTGCTTCTTCCTCTGAGCTGTTATTGCAAGAGCTATTCTTGCTTTTCAGGTAGGCAACTTTTCAAATCTCACTCCAGAATGAAGTTCTCGCTCTGGGTACAGCTCATAAAGCCTTACAAAGACAGAAGGAAAAATATTTTTTAATTTAAATTCCACTATTCATTTACCTTCTGTGATTTGGTTATGTAATGTTAGCACTCAGAAAAGAAAAACAGGCAGGGGACCTGGGTTTGGTTCAGAGTTAGGAACAACTGGACATGGGAGAAGCTAGACAGAGGAAAAGAATGAAGTGGAAGAGGAGGACAAAGAGCCACTAGAGGGCACGAAAATTCTTCAGCATTCTTGGCCATTATTCTGCCTATTCTGCACCACAGGGAAAAGCAAACTCTACCGAAAATTATGAAAAATACGGTCCTTCCTCAACCAACTGGTTGGATAAAATACAAGTGTGTTCTGCAATTACTAAAAGCTATGGGCTAAAGCAGCCTTAAATATACATATATATATACATATAGATATATATATAGATATATATATATGTGTGTAAAGGACAGCTCAGTTGTTTGAGCATGTTGCTAATAACAACAAGGTTGTGGGTTCAATATTTTCACTTAAAAGTTGATCTCGATCATCCCTGTAGGTCCTTTCCAACTCAGAATATACTGTGAAAGACATAGCAGTTCAGGCATGAATCTATGCACTTTTGGGTTTTGTTGGTTTTTTTTGCCTTGGAGATGCCTGTGGACAGAAAACTTAACCTGAAACCAGGCAAAACACTCTCATCTGCATCAAGTTAAGAGTGAAGAGTTCTGTAAGACTGAAGAACAGCAAATGCTACTCCATATTCTAGTAAAGCTTTACTTAATAAAGACTATTAAATCCCATTAACAGATGGTTTAGGAGCTATTACAAGAAACTCTCAGTAAAAGATAAAGACCTTGAACTCTTCAAAGGTAATAGAAAAGCAACTATGTTTAAATATTCTTGGAGCATTCCTGGTGACTATTAGGCTTTAATTTCAATACTAGCATGAGATCTAGATTCTGAGAATTCTCAACGAAGTTATAACTAACACATACACATTTCATTCTGCCCAGTATATCTGTTATCAAACCTAATCCTTGCAAGAGCCCTCCCTGTCATTGTAGTGGCACCAAGTAATTTGTATAATCATATAGAGAGAATACAAATGCAGAACTCTGAGGGAAAGCCTAGACTGCAAATAACAAAATAACTGACCTTGCTTGTCTTCAGCTCCTTTTCTATTGGTATAATGCTCAAAGAAGTTGAGAATTGCAGATTAGAATTTAAAAAAAAAATCAATTTAGAAAAAAATCACATATACACCTATATTTTTAAAATTACCAGTGCTTATAAAATATCCAGATGAAAACTTCCCTCAAATCCATTTATATCTATAAAGCATGACATTTCTGTATTAAGAAAAGCATCACAGCATTCCAGAAAGGAAACAAAGTGTCTACACCCTTTGAAAACTGGACTGTCCTATTTATTTCATCAGGCAAAAAAAAAAAAAATCAAAAATCTTAGACATTGTGAGGTTTATGACATTTTGTTTCATCAACAGTAAAAAAAACATCACTACAGATAAATATCAGATTAACCAGTTTTTTGTGTTCATGTTCATACTGGAAGGGCCAGTTAATTTAATGAAAATTAAATGTTTCATTTATGTGGTTAAATCCTGAAACTTGAGTGGCCACAAAAAAGCACCAGGACTGGCACTTACCACAGCTGCAAACCAGGAGTAAGAGCAGCACAGGAAGACCGTCTTCCCTGGCAGCTGGCAAAGCCCTATTTCACACGTCACCAAGTTCACATATTAATCCACAGAAAGAACTGCAGCACATGTGAAAGTTGTCCAAATGGGTGGCACAAGCAAAAAGTTGCCATCAAACCCCAACCTCTTCAACTTCCTAGTCACACACAAGACTAACAAGAATCAAGTACAGCACAAGAATTGCATCTGTTCTTCCATTTCATGCAGGTCCAAACACAGATTTGGTAAAATAGAAACCTTTCTGTAATAGCAGCCATGCTACTTAAATTTCTTTTTTTGACTTTACAATATGAGAAATTATTACTTTTATCTGTTTCTAAAGGTCAAACTACAGAAGCACAGTTTATCTGACATGTAAATTCACCATATACTGCTGCAAAAAACTGAAATGACATTTTTAAAAGAAAAGGCTAAAAAGGACATATAGTGTAGGAATTTAGAGTTATGAATCACTTGCAATAACACTTAAATCATGGCTTGAAGGGGCTGACAGCATTTTTTTCGACCATTAAAGCTCCATTCTGTGACTTGCATGTAAAATTACAGCAAAAGCATAGTGCAACACCTCTGTCTCAAAAGAATCTCAAAAAACTAATTTTTCTCCAAAACCTTAATGTGTATTAATACTTGCCTGGGAGTTGGATATTTCTTTGACAGCATTCAAATCAGATCCTGAGCAAAAAGTGTTTCCTGCACCATGGATTATAAGACCTTTCCCATCCTTCCAGTTTTCCAGTTCAGTTACCCTCTCCTGGAGCTCTACCATCATAGTACCTGCCACAAGAGGGGAGAAATAAAATTTTTTATCAGGAAATTATTATCACCATCATGTTTTTTGTTACATTTTTCACCAGCAAAACAAGTTAGAGTAAATAAGTGATGGGGTTAAAATCACAAGGGAAAGTATCATCTTAAATCCTGCACACAATCACTGACATACATTTGTTCTCCAAGGATGCACTTTCTAAAATTCTGAAGGATATTCTGTATGAAGGATATTTGTGTTACACTCAAAAAAGCCCCAAAACAAAACAAAACAAACAAAGAAAAACCCTCTACCTGATTTATTTCTGCTTGCAATTGCATACATTCAGAACAGATGAATTTATATGTATCCATCCAGACCTGTCCAACTAGTTATTTTGAAGTTACTCACATTCCTCCCTGCTCAAACAATTGGCAGAGAACAGAAAAGAATCATATCCAAGGTGGGCTCAAGGCACAATCAGTCAATGTTAACAAAGGTTCCTTTCTAAAAAGACTCTCTTTATAAAATATATCATCACAGAGTACTAGCTTTTTATTTCTTTTTTAAACATCCAATTCATCATAAACATCATATTTGCTTAAGTACCCTTCCTGACATGGAACTCTACAAACTCCTGCTTCTAGAGCTCATCCTCTACAGCAGCATCTTCCACAGTAATGGAGTGTACCTGCATTAATTTAAAGCTCTTTCTCTCTGAATGCCTATGACTCTGTCCAGTTACATACTTTAGAGAAAACATTTACAGAGGCTAATTTCAGAAAGCAGGGTATATACAGGCTGATGACACTCCTAGCTTTACCCTTCTTTGAAAAGAATTTAGATGGACAGGCCTACATTCTCCATATAGAAACGTGCTTTCGATGAATACTCTCAAGGACTCCCTCCTCTGCCAATCGTGTTGCTTTTTTAACTCTACACCTGCATGCACAGGACTCATCCTCTTCTGAAATTTCCCATTAGCAGCCAATCCATGAGATATTTATGTTTTCTTCCTGTTTTGTTTTTTTTTTTCTTTTTTTTTCTTACAGTTCATTATGAAGTAAGCCTCCCAGATTCACATCAAGAGAGCACATTCAGTCAAGCACTTACCCCTTAGGCTTGGTCTCAGCCACTGAAATAACAGTTTGACAATGTTTCTGAGGTGGTCAATAATTAAGTGGACATTACATATTATACACCAGAATAGCACTGGGTTGGGGTTTTTTTACCCACTGTCAAGTCCATAGTATGATCCTCTAAAAAATCCCAGCAGTTCTGCCATTTGCTTTCCCTTCTGTATTTATAATTTGGTCATGCTTTTTGCATGTGGTACATTACATCTGTTTTCACTAAATTTCACCCTGTTGATCTTGAACTCTTTGTAGCAGCTAATCAAGATCATTTTGAATGCTTCTCCTCTACTCCAAAAAACATTCTTGCAAGCTCTCCTAATATGGGGTCACCTGACAATTTCAGCAGTTCATCTTCTGTTTCATCATTGAAGCCAGGAATGAAAACACTGAGCAGAACTAGACCTGGATGCGATTTCTGTGGGTCTTCACTTGAAATGCTTTTCCAGCCTTATGGCACTCAACAGCTTTTCTGCAAATGCTGCTGTTCAAACAGGTATGCATTAAACCTGTGGATTTCACTTATTGCATATCTGCCTTCTTTAGTCTTCTTAACAGAAAGGTATTTGGGCTGGCATCCAAGCTTTGCTAGAGTCAAACACAGCAGAACTCACTGTTTGTGGTTCTTTTAACAGGCAAAGCAGTGATGTATTGAAGAGTCTTTCCACAGAGTATTCCAAGCCAAGAATCCAGCTAAATGAAAAAATGCAGGATCCATATGAGCTGTCACATGCAATAGCAGGGGACAAGAGACACTGGCCAGAACCTGTTCTGTCCTCCTGTAAGTGGCTCTTTTCCATTCCTGACAACGGTGAACTATTATTTTCCAACAGATACAGTTCCTGATGTTTGATATAATGAAGAGGGCACAACACTAAAGCAAATCCTCATTCTGCCAATCTTAGTCTTTCAGTATGTGATACCACTAAATTCATGCTTTTTACAGAATTTGTAATAAACAATAATTTGTTTACATCTTAACTATAATCTGAGAATAAATGTTTTCAAGTAAATTCTAGAAAATTAAAATTATCATCATTATTTTCTAATTCCTACAGGCTGGCTTTCTTCTCTTTTAAACCACATTCAGGTTTAGTTCAGTGAGAGGTTGGGTTGCTGAAATTGGTTCTAGCAGGCTTAAACTGGTATTACTAGCATTTGTTTCCAAAGAAACCATTTCAAACAGCTGGCTATCAGATTCCAATTAAGAAGAGAAAAAAAAAGGCATAACAATCTCCATATCGCCCATTAGCAATTTGCCAACAATTTTTTTCTGGTTTTGATTTCATGAGTTGCTCAAGCTTGGAATAAACATAATTCTTTTGAGATAAAAAACTGCTGTGTAAAGTAAATGCCTGGAAAACAGAATTTCTCTCAAAAGTTAATAATGTATTGCAGCTTTCTAGAGAGAGCATGCATGGATATATAAATTCACATTTGCCACTATTTGGAAGCTCAGAGACACAGAATCAATGGAATTTGATGGGGAGGTAGCTGTATCTACAGGCTCTGGCTGATGAAGTCAACCAGGTTCTTCTGAGGCAATTCAGGGGTAGCACACCAAATCCTGCCCCTTGAAGAGCATTATTTGATATACAACTGAAGGCAAAGGATTAAGTTCCTGGTAGTTTCTCAGCAACTGCATTTTACAGACAATAATGTTAAAAATGAAATTAAGATCAGCAAAATTAAGATGCCATACCATTCACTGCAGCAGTGAAGGGCCCAGCCTGATTTTGCTTCTACTCTCCCTCCCATAAAACAGAAGTGTCTAGCAGAGATGCACATGACAAAAGAAGCAGCATCCCTTGAACTGACAGCAAGATATTCCAGAGCAATTTTTTGTGGCTATTGCCTAGCAAAATGGAGTACAGCTCTCTCCAGGGCTCTACATGCCACTGTAAAACAGAACTGCCTGATCCCACGGCTCATTTGTTATATGCTAATGAGGATCCACAACAAAAAACCTATTCATTTCTTCCGTGGTTTTTGTAGCTCCTCTTTGCTACTAGAGCATCTAATTGACATACACTAATAAGTTATTTTCACAGCAGTCCTGTAAGGAGAGAAGAGATTATTTTACAGACAACTAACTGAGCCAGAGAGAAAATGCTAATTTTGGGTCCTTGACTCCAGATGTGTGACATGATTTCAGCACATTAACCTTACAGAGAACATTGTATAGGCAAATAACAGCTATCAGTTGCCTAAACGGCAGCTGCACCTGCTCAGCACTGCCACCAATCACTTCTCAGCCCCTCCTACCAAGCACATAGAAAACAGTGAACATATTTGCAAATTTCTATGAAAGTCTGGTTTTAACAATTTGACTTTTATGACTCCGGATCTTCAAAGAGAAGAAAACCTAGTCTGCTCTCTCCTTTTGCTGTTACAGCTGAATTCTCATGCTCCTTTCAACTTCCACAATAAATAGGCTAAAAGCACACAGTATACAAGGTGCACATTGCACAGTTCTGTTTTGAGTCAAAAATAGAACCCAATCTGTAGAAGAAGGAGAAACAAGTATGTAATTGTGATTGTGTAACAGCACATATGCTGACAGGCAGGCATGCACAAGGACAATCTCTATGCTAATATCTTTTAGCTACAACTTCTTAAGTTAGGTAATGATTTTATACATGAGTTTTTTAAGCAAAACAGAAGAGAATGCAGAAACATCTAGGTACATTACCACCAGTTCTGCTGCTCTCTTAGGTCCCTTTCAGCTAACAATCACTAGTGGAAAAGAGTAGATCGACATTCTGCATGTAAAGGGCATACTTTGCTAGTGTGTTGCAAAATGTTTGCTCACAGCAAAAGAACAGGGAGAACTGTGCAGAAAGACAGAACAGCAACAAAGAAATCAGCATGATGACACAAATGTATTCATTTCAAAAGATTAACAAACATTCTTACAGGAAAGGCTTATGCACAGCTCCAGCACAGGCAGATTCACACCCCAAACCTGTGCAACTCATATCTGAAGAGAGTGGCATAAATTGGAATAATCTAGATAATTAAAAAGAGACAGCAAATATGCTCAACTTGGAGAACAAAAACTTCTCATAATACAAGATTAATAAAATAGGGCACTTGGTTTTGACAGCTAAGTATTCTCCAGTGTAAAAGCATATTAAATAGATCACTGGCCTGCAACAGTTGAGAATACCCAGCTCATCTGATCTTTAATTAACCAGTTACTGATATTTAAGACATAAGGCAAATGAAGAAGAAATGGAAGCCAGTTTGGGTGAGTGGAAAAGACCAAACTACAGAAGATTCAGGTACAGGGAAGGCTTTAGGTAAAGAACCAGAAAGTAAATTCAGTCTTTCTCTCTACATCACATACAAAAGAGAGGTGGCATCTTTTCATGACCACAAAAATGCCTTCCATACTTCCAGAGCAGTGATGACAAAATGAGAGATGTGAGAAAGAGCTCAGTGGCAGAATTGTGCTAACACTTAACACGGGGAGAAGCACATTCTGCAAGACAGTCCCTGTGCCAGTGAGAACTTCTTAGATTTTTATGACATTTATAGCAAAGTTACTATGCAAAACACATTTGCCGCACATCTGAATAAAACTTACACATTTATTCATTCAACTAAAACAAGGTAAGGCAGAGTGTTTCACTTTCTTTAGGCAAAATATCAAAACGGGTAACCGAACAAGAGAAAAACCAAAACCAACCAGCAATCCCATCAACTAACTAATACCTGTAAAGGCATTCATCAGCTTTGGGTTATTCAGAGTAAGTATTGCAATGCCATTGTCTTCTTTGGAAAGGTTGATGGATCCACCAGAAAACTGCTGAAGTTTCCTCTTTATCAATTCTTCCTCATAGCCATGAGCATCATTATACAGTGACAACCTTCTCTGTTGTAGTATCCTTTTCTTTGTAGCCTGAAGTAAGTTCTTCCACAGAGCAAGGGCCATTTCTGGAAATTCATGGAGTGAGGGGAAAAAAAAAATCAGGAAATTTCCTTTGAAATCCACTGCAGTCCTCTGAGAAACAGGGAAGTACAACAGCAGAAACTAATATAAAGGTGATACAATCGTAACAGTTGACAGAAATTACTGCAAACTATATTTGAAAAATTCTTGGTTTGAATCTACCCCCACAAAGTAAACAGGAGTTTTATAGAGTGATTTTAGTAGTTAACACAAGTATTAGCACCTTTTAAAAGATCTCCTTGTAAAATTTACCAAAAGAGTATTTGTGTGCAGAACATAAAAGAGGCTCAAGAACTATAGTAAGACTCTTATGTATTCCACTAGACCAATTTACTCTATATTAATCTTCCAAACCCTCCCTCCTTCACCCTTCCCTCTAAAAAAATACCAAGACCCACAAACACCACACCTATAATGGAGGAAAAATCCTATCAAATCCCACAGCTTTCAAGATCTGGATGCCCTGCTTTTCTGTAAGCAACTATTAGAGCAAGACCTTCCCGAGAGAAATACTTGAGGAACGTAAAAATTAAGAACTGAAGATCATTCTTATATCGAAGTCTGTTCCCCATCACCTAATTCCATTAACATAGTTGTCACACCCCACTTTAAAACTAATTAGTCTGCCTAGCCCCTGACTGCTCTGTGCTTTTCCCAGTCATCCCAGTAGCACTTTGAGTTGACCTCATTTGGGCACAGAATCTGTGCAGTGCTCCAAAGGATGAGAAGTGTGCAACATCATTATGCATTGAGCACCATACCTGCCTTTCATACAGGTAATAATATTTGTAAACTATTTCTGTGTACCAGTATACCCATGGCTTATTCCTCTGCTAGTTCTACTCTACAGTGTATGACTGTAGATCAGGAAATAACAAGAAAGTAATTATCATATATTTCACTTGATCTGCACCTCTGCCTTAATTTATTTCCTTTAGAAATGGAAAAAGTGGTTTACAAGTGACCCGAAAGAAACTGAGTAAAGCCTGAACTGAAAACAGCTGATCTGGAAATAAAGTCATCTGAGAAACCAATCAGAATGGGAATCAAAAGAAGCCCCACAGGACATAGGAGAAAAAAAAAGACTACTTGTTATTTTGCAATTTGATAGAGTAGTCCTACCTTTGCCCCAACCTACTTTTTAATGGGCCTGGCCATTCAGAAGACATGGCAGATACTCATTTTTTGATAACTGGGAAAAGACCTTCTTTGTTTCTGAATCATATTTGGCAGAAACAAGATACATTCAAAATTGGCAAGCAGCTGTTGGAAAGTTTTTCTAAGGTGAACTCAGAACACAAGCACAATCACTGAGACAGAATTTGGTGACAGCTATATTGTATGCTCTGTTCAGAGTATCTTACAGTTTACAGACTCAACATTTTTGAAAACCTTTATTATTTACATATGATCAAGTAAATGCACATTAAAAACCACACACAATTAGCTCCTAATGAAACAATTGAACAGCCCTGTCAGGCGAACACTTATCTTGTCAGTAGCTGTACCATCCTACACTAAATGTGAAAATGCTTCTGTTGGTGCAGGTATAGTCTTCATTCAAAGAGAGGAGGAGTTTGCAGAGCAACCACACCACGGGATGTGAAGGAACATACAGCAATACCAGGCAACTGTGAACTGAGCCATCCATGCCAGTAGATTCATACCTGTCCTGCCAAATTGCACTCACCAATACAACAGGATATCACAAGCTCAACACAAAGAAACTAGTAAGGCCTACACAAATCTAAGCATTATAAAATCATCTACACAAGAAATTGTAAAGGGAAGACTTTTTAATATCTGTTGACAGACAAGGCTTTAATCTGTCACGATGAACTTTTCCAAAGTGTAAATTAATAAAACTAATTACAAAATTTAATCAAGTTTAAAATCTAATTGAAGAGAAGATTCATTACTTCATAAAAACCATTCCCTGACTGCTGCTATACCCAAACACACTCCATCTATGCATATTCTAATAGTCTGCAACACTTCAGCTTCCACCTTGCAGAGCTTTTAAAATTTTATTTAAAGAGTGAAAATGGGTTTCTAAAGCTCATTCCTTCTAATTGATTCTTTTTATATTCAGGCTCTCAAGAGAGAGACAGTCTTCCCTTTTCTCTGAAAACTCAGTAGTCATTCCTCAGCATATATTAATGCAATAAAACTTTCCATCCAGCTACTAGTTTTTGCTCAGCAGAGAACGAACATGAAATACATGGACAGTGCTGCCTTTCCCTGTAAAGTGTACCTTGAACAATCAGCTCCCAATTTTTAATGATTACAAAGTGCACCTAATTCTCATACAAAAACAGACTAGGAAGCATCAATGACTGGCTTGAAAGCAAAGAGAAGTTGGGGAAAAAAGGCTGTTCTGCTAACTTAACCACTTGATGACAAACTTCTTTTATGACTTTTATACACCACTGAATTTCTCATGACAAGAAATGTACTGACTTAAGAGCAAAACTGACTTAAGATATGGAAATTTTATTCCAATGAAAAAAGAGAGTCTGTCATTTTCAGCTGCGTGGTTACATGCATTAACGGCTTTTTAATATTATCACTATGGTAATAAAGAACAGCAGCAAGTGCAAGATGCGAAAACAAATTGGACACCACTGCCTGCTGATCATGACTCATGATTAATGACTCATGCCAGGTACAATCTTTGAATTATTTTCTTTACAACCATCTCCTACAGTACTGGTCAGTGCCCAACATTATCCTTTATTAAAAATAAGATTATTTTAACAGTTCAGTCTGACTGAGCTAACCACTCAGGAAAAGTATAATAAGAGCTAGAGCTCTCTCAGTCTAAAGGGATTTTTGCTGATATCTGACAAACAACATTCAAAATTTCAATCAGTACAGAGCAGTCACAATCCACTGCATGACTGAGATTGATTATTTCTGTATTTTGCATGAAAGCAGTGAAAGAAAGATGTTGCAGTAACACTTACGATGTTGTAGGACCAGCCAAGAGATATTTATTAACACCAAAATTTTCAGATTTTCAGTTTAATATAATCACATCTATTTATACACACTTACAGAAATTGAGTCTTAGTCTAATTTTAAAAAGGCAACATGCTGTACCCATTAGCCTCTGTAGCAAAGGTAGTTTATGCACAGTATCTACAATGGAAAAAAAAACCCAACAAACCTGACAGTATAGGAATAAGTGGTCAATTAGTATCTTTCATATGTTTTAAGTGCGACAGCTTTATATGTCACTGGTGACAACTAAGAGAGATGCCAACACTACGGACATCAATAGTTGTTCACTCCACACTTATTGTACCTCTTACATAAAACAACAGTTTAAATCCCATTTGGCACACAAGTGATTTTGTAACACCCTTGCCTGTGGGGTAGCAGACTGTGGGTTCACATAAACACATCAAATGCCAGCATTTCAGTACAAAGGACTGAGACACATTATGCAAGAGCAGCACATGTATCTACAAGAGCAGTACTTGTATCTACATGCAGGCACTCACAATCTATGTATTTTTGCGCATGCAGATGTATCAGAGGCCCTCTGACAGCCTCTGGTAACTGCCTAGGTAAAATTCAGATCTCACAATGTTAATAAAACAGCAATAATAGGGACACCAATATCAATACTCTCTACCTGAGTGGATTATTTGGGAAATTATTAAGTCTTGAACAAGGCTATTTGCCCATTTACCACTAATCTGTTGCAACCCAAATTTGTGTTGTAACATATGATGTATCAAACAGCATCCTCCAGCAATGCTGCCAGTTGCAATTGTCACTGAACATAAAGATATCTGGCCAAAGTCGATATCTGTAGGTAGCAACTTTCTAGAAGAAAGGGCAGAAGAACTAAGACAAACCAGAGAACTAAATCTTAGGAGCTGTATGATCAAACAAGAAACACTGCACTACACAGCAAGTTAAATCAGCAAGTCAAAATACATGAGCAAGGAAAACTCCAGTACAAAAATGGTGCCTGAATTATTGACACAAGTCAGGGAAAAAGAAAATGGGGAAAAAAGATGCAGGGATGTGTTTTCAATACATCAGAGGAATAAGCAGGCCCTTTCATCTGGGGCAGGATTATACATACTAGAAAAAAACCCCATCAACTGAATTTCTGGGTTTGGATGAAGGTATATGAGATTAAGCATAACAGAAATAAAGGGATTCAACACACAAAATCCACAAAATAAATCTCAGAGAGGAGAAAATATTCAAATGGCATTAAGAAAAACAATCAGAATGGCACTTTTGTGACACTGCCAAAGGCATCAAGGGCACTTGGTCAAGAAGAACAAGAGACACTGACTTGATGAAGACCTTTGGCAGCTGCAATTTCAGTGACAAGCACAGAAGGGCAAAGACAGGGATGAAGGATTAGAAGATGCAAACTGAGGATGATGATGACTCACAACTCAACCCTGTGTGAGTGGTTTACCAGTCACTTTAGAAAGCATTCACCTGTACTAGGCAGCAGTGACCATGACTGGCAGAAGCCTCACCAGGTTCCTGCACCAGACAATCAATGAAAAGCAAGTGGTGGCCCAGTACTGAGGGTTGGCACAACTGACCCTATAGCACAAAAGCAGATGAAAAGGCAGAGTGATGGAGAAACAAAGCATGAAAACAGCCCATTTTTAGGGAAAAAAAAAAAAAAGTTGAAAATGAGTGAAAACAACAACTGACTGTAACCCTGGACAGTGGGCTGGTGGGTGATTATGGGGAATGAAAAAAAGAAAATGAATTTTGATGTCGGACAAAAAGAAGAGATTCAAAACCAAAAGGAGGCCAGCTTGGTCTCACAGTGAAGAGGAGTCACTAGACCCTGCCTTCAGAAACAAAGAAGGTGTAGTAGGGAGGATGTATACAGGATTCCTCTGTTGCCAGTTGCTTGTCACCACCCCTGACCTGAAGGTTACAGAGCCCTCCACCTACCTCATCCACTTATCCGTCTACTTTCCTTCCATCATGCGTGGGTTAGGTTAACTTAAACACCTTGTCCAACAGGTTCTCCCACTCTAACAATTACCAGAAGAAGCAAGATGATGGCAATCACTTCTCCAGCTGGCTTTCTCACTGCTGAAGGCAAGCAGTGAGCAGATCATAAGCAGGCTAAGGGATCAGCAGCAGAAAACCTACCGAGAAAACATAACGTGCAAACACAGAAACTAAACAAAGCTGGGGAGCTGAGGAGATTCTGCCTCCCCAGCTAGGGGACTGATCCCTCATGCCTTTTTCAAAATGTCGTGGCTTTCAAATTTGCTGAGCCCTGTTAAAATTTTTAGTACATTGTCTCTGGTATCTGCACAGTAAACAAACTGGATGGGATCAAAAGTCCCTCTAGTTCAGCAAGTTACTTTAAAAGCCTTAAGACTTCTCTAAAAACAGGCTTTAAGAGTAGCTGGTATTTAAAAGGACAATTTTTTAGCCTCCATACTACTGTTCAGAGAACAAAAGATTTGGGCCTTCTACTTTCTAGATGTCAGCATTAGAAACAAAGTTTATCCATCCAGAAGCTGAGGGAACAAGAAGTGAGAACATGTCCAAATTAACTAACTGAAATGGCATCAAATAATGTACATGGGAAATAAAAACTAACTGGGGGAAAGAAAAACCTTTTAACACTGCAAGTAAAATAAACCCTTGTCTGTAGTTTCAGTTTTAAGCTGGCTGACCATTTACACCTCATTTCTGCTTATAACTCTCTTTTTTTTCTTCTTATTTTCATTGTTTCTGAGCAGCCCAATTCTGGGCATAGCAAGCTATGGCCTTCCAAACTATTTGTTCTTTGTTTAGTTTTGTATTTTTTAATGATCCCTGTAGGCTAGAGTTTAGATGTGAATTGTCTTCCTATCCCTAAACAATTACATTCTCTTTTAATCACATTTTAATTATTTTGAAGAATAGTAAACAAATCACAAAGAAACATACTGAAGTCCACAGAAAAATAATAGCATTTAAGGATGCAAAACAGCTGACAAAGAAAGCCTTTCCATAAATACAGATGACATTACCTAAAAACATTTGATTTTGGTCCCATGCTGAGTAAAATATTTTGAGTTTCATGGCAGAGGGCAAGAATCTGTTATCTGCAAAAAGCACTTGGGCCCTTTATTTTTTAATGCTCTGATCCGAAGCAGTTCTCTTCACGCCCATCATCAAAGGAGCTTTTCTAACAGCGACAGAAAACTCTTTAAAGTTCACTGCCCACCAGGTGTGTTTTAGAGACCTTTAAGAAGAGCAGATGCTCAACTTCACAGGAACGGAAACAACCACAACCAACCTACCATTTGCCTTTTGGTCATCAAATCCTGAACCATAAAAGCATGAATTCAATTCTAGCTGAAACCGTAAATACTGATGCTTTCCCAATGGTTGCCTTGAAAAATGTAACTTTTGTAGTCAAGAAGTATTCTGAATTCCACTTAATTCACTGTTCTTTACTATTCTCTCCTTATCACCACCACCCATAAATGTTCCTGCCGACAGCAACACCAAAAACCATATACCGAGGTCTGAACTGGCCACGCAGCCACGATTCTCCTGTGCCCCTGTAACAGCACTGGGAACTAACTTTCAATAACACCACATCAGGACTGCCTGCCACCAGCTTCCTTGGCTGCACACACTGAATTTCGGGAAGCAATGGCAACCTCCCTCTACGGTATCACCCTGGGAAGAACGTGAAGAACGCAAGAGACCAAGGGGTGGAAACTACTTCCCCAGCGGACATTTCTCGCTGCTAACCTGCGATGCCAAAATCCCGACCAGTGCGCTGTTGCACGTGGTCTGACCTAGGGAAGCTTTTCTGACACCTCTATTTAAAAANGGGCCGGGCTCGCCTGCCCCCGCCTCGGGCGCAGCGGTGTCGGGGCAGCCCCGCGCCCAGCGAAGGGGATTAAAAGCCCATTGAGCCCCCGGGAGCTCGGGGAGGATTTGGGGCCGGCAAGAAAGGTCTTCGTAGCACATCCATGACTCCAAGCACAGAGAACTCAGCCTGAATTTAAGCAATTTTGAAGCAGACGATTCTCGTCAGCTCCAAGATTGCTAAATACTACATAAGCAGGTTGTCATTATTGTTGTTTTCTGCACCGATCGCCTCAATTTCTAAAAACCAAGTCCCGTGTTTCTATCCAAGTCAGGGTAATTAAAGATCCTCGTTTCTCCTCTGGCTCAGGACAAGGTCTCCTCTCAGGTGGCTCAGGTTAGGATACGAATCCCTGCCGGGAGGATCCAGCCTGGAGCGGCGGGGCCCCCACTTGCTGTGCCTGCACAGCGGGCAGGAGAGATGTCAGCTCCCTGTCCACACCACAAGGAGGGACTTGGGCTCCCCATTTTCGCATCCATCTATTTTACCTGTCAGCCTAAGTGAGACCTCTTTCCAGCTGTCCTGTTCCTGGCCGCTGTGCCTCCCCGGCTCCAGATGCCGCTCACCTGTACCCAGCTCTTGCAGCTGGGCTAAAGTGCTGAGCGAGCCGCAAACTACCCTGGCATCAAACTGTAATTGTGTAAACTTGAGGCTGGCATAAAATGGCACGGTCACACACAGCTCTGCCCTCCATTTCGCCAGCAGCCAGACCAAAGGAAATAAATGGTTTCAATGAAGACCAGTTAGTACTTTGCATGTTGAAAGCAATATGCAAATATGAGCCAGACTTTCTTTCTGTGTCCTTGTTGAGACACATACATATGATGTGATGTCATCATCAATTGAAGACTCAATTTTAATTATTTGTAGCGTGACTGAAAAATGTATCTGGAAATACATCTTCTCCACCTTTATTAAAGCTGTTTTTCAACCCAGCTGTCAATACAAATGTTCAAAAGTTGGCCTGGTTCATTAAAAATTATGATAGAATATGTAGGGGATTTCAATTAATCATTTATGTGGAAAAACAAGTTTTTCACGCTGAACAGATACTTTCAACTTTCTATTGTTCAGAGAATCGAGAATATGAAATAGTCTAGTCCCAGGCAGCCCTGTCTTTATACAATAGAAGGATACATTTCCTTTTTACAACACTCTCTGCAACAAGCAGGCTTGCCTCTTATTTTTCCTCTTGTGTTCACAAAGAATTTTTCCAGTAGGATTCAGCCCTTCAGTTATGTCTGGAAAGCCTCAGTAAAGATCTCTGTGAGTGAAGCAGCTCTCACCAGGTCCTGCTCCAAGGGCTTGTCCTCTTTCAGAGCGGAGCGATGCCCAGGCACGTCCCAGCTCGGTCGGAAGCAGAGGAGGGCGACGGGGCCTGGAAGCTCATGGTTTTCCAGGTAAGATATTGCCACCTAGCAGCGCTTGGTGGAAGCAGCACAAACCCGACCGGCAGGTCCATTAACCAGTTTGCCTCATTTTTGGTTTTATTGCCTTGCGTCATATAGAACATGATAAAAAGACTAGGATGCACTCAGAGTAAAGAGTGAGGACTGTACGGAAACGAACAGGTGAATGGGATCATCTTTGAAAACAGACATTAAAGACCAAACAGGCTGTAACTTTCAGCAGGGTGGTGACTAGTCTCCTGGATGTTTGACTGTACAATAAGAGAAAAAGAAAGAGAAAAAAATGTACAATCCTGCAAAGTCACTTATTCTTATTATTGCAAATAATTCTACTGATTTCAATAACAGTTTCTCCTTGCATTGCTGGAGCAGTACTGACCTAGGAGAGTCAGGTCACCACCTGAATTATGTAGAATGTGCCCATTCCCTGTAGCTCACCCAGAAGCTGGTGATTATGTACTGGCTAAAAGCAATGCTTCACTCTTGGTTTCAAGGCTGCCAGACTGAAATATTGAATTCCAATAGATACAGAGCTCCAGGGTGCTATTTTTATGAATTCCTTTCAGAGCAATGGAACAAATAGATGACAGATCTGGGCTTAGATCTCAGGAATTATTGGATACTAACCAACACATAACCCCACAGTCAGTTCAAAAAGGGTCCCTTGCCTGTAATTTTTAGGAAGCAAGTGTCATCAGCTCTGTGTGGAAGTGTGGCAGGCTAAAGGATGGTGTAACATATATTCCAAAGACTAGACCCACAGAAAAATGTAGACACATCCGTTCTATTCCTAAATTTCTAAAATATTTCTAAAATTTAGATTTCTGGATCCAAAATCATGATACTCAGTTTCTCCTTACAGCCTCACCCCAGAGGCCCCCAAATCCCATTGGTGCCTGACAGCTGTGATTCATGAGAAGAGACAATTTATATCAGGTTAGCTAACAAAACTACCACCCCAGCTGTCTCTCCTGTCCTCACTGCAGATATCTGAAATACCCCAGAGCTGCTGCAGGTTTCTAAATGCAGTCCCGCATGTAACCAAGTTACATTTGGTTTGATTTTGTCAGGCAGGGGCTGGCTGGGGACAGGGCAGTCATCTGTGAGTACTTCAGAACTGCAACTGTATCAGTACTTGTATGTCAGCCCAGCCTCCAATTCATGCACCGACGTTGCCAATGTGTTATTTCTCACACAATATTTGGTCACTGGATGTGTCTGCAAAGGGCTCAGCACTTCCCAGGTACACATCCTGTCACAATGGTAGCTCCACACCCATCCTATCACAATGTGTTGATTTTATGTTCTCTGTCCATGTTGTTAAAGGATCTCCTCCTGCAGAGCTGACTCTGAGCTCCAGCAAGGCATGGCTGGAAGATGAGGTAAAGAAACACCTGCCTCGGTAGCACAGTATGGAAAGTGTCACCCATGCCCTCTTCTGTTAAAGCAAACCAACTCATTTCTCTGGGGAAGGTGCTCTGATCAGGAGGCTGTGGTGTATTCTTGGGAAACTGAGGGAAAGAAGCCCTGGCCCCCTTGCCAAAAGCTGTTTCTCTTGACATAGCATAATGAAATATTCATCAGGCCAGAGAGCAGGAGAGAGGTTCAGCATGGCCACAGATTGGTGCTTGCTCACACTCTCAATGACCCAGCAAATACTGGGTATTTAAACATTAATAGCTACTTAAATTAGTGTATGACTCTATGGAGTCGAAGGTCTTTTCCAACCTAAACCATGCCATGTTTTCCTGCCATATAAAGCAACTTGAACTGGACTTGGCCTCAGTCCAGCCAAAAAGGCATCAGGTCCCTGCCACATGCTCTCACTTTTCACTTCACCAACACTGTCATTTGATTAGACACTACTTTTCTGATAAAAAATATATACAGCACAAAACCATGCTTGTATGTGGTGTACTGTCCTACACAAGACAAGATCTGATTTCACAAGACAAAATACCAGCCCACTTCCACTGGGAGGTGGTGGTCCCACACTTCTCCTTCCTGGGAGTGAGTACCAAGGGTGGGCCAGCTGAGCTCACCAAACTGTCAGGAAACTGTTTTAGCACAGCAGCTGGTTTCTCTTTTGATTCCAGGGCTAAGGAACTGAATTGGCTTTGCTTGCTGCTGGTGTAGCCTGCGGGACACAAAGCAGGGGAAAGAAGATGAAGGGGAAACTAGAGGAGGAAGACCATCCTGTTTTAGCAGCACTGAGTTATCAAATGGGCACACTTGTATTATTAGTTCTGACTCTCCCAATGGCACTCGGGGCTTTGCCAATTTGCGGAGAGAAAGTGGGTTAGAAATACATGGCCCAGAGCAAAGCTGAGATGTGCATGAGTTGGTCCCCCTCTTTGGAGGAGGCAGTCAACCACTGGGATGGGCTAACTGGAAAACTTCACCCTAAATCTCTTTGAAGATCTGGATTTCTTTCCTTCATTTCCTTAGGTCTCTGTTGCTACTCCGTTCTGTAAAACTTTCAGGGGGAAAAATAGCATCTTTTTGTCCAAGAGCATTTGAATCACACCGAAGTAGGCCAGGTGATAATTGCACACCACATTGTAGTGCTGCTTAAATGTCAGATGTTAATTAAAGCCTTTCCTGAAAATGGGGCATTAATTAGGGCAAAAGCAGCAATTCTTTATGGATACTGACTAGCCAGTGAGTAAAAGCATTATTTCAGCACTGGTATTGAAACTGTTAGGTTTTTTTGTCTGAGGTGTGTTATTGAAAGAAAAACAACTGAAAAAAATTATAACTCCTTGAACTTATTGTTCTTTCTTTTAAAGGCAGTTTTAAATAAACGTTTTGGCACAAGAATATTCACGCACACACAGATTGCAATAGGAACATTTCACTATTAGGTCCAGATGTCTCTAGCAGTTGTATAACCTTGGTAGGAATGCTTAAATGCTGTAGATATTAAATACAGCTCTGACCTGCAAAAAACAGCCTGTTGTGGCACTTCACTTGTGTCTTTCTGTTCTTAAGAAAATGGCACCATCTTCATGAATAATGGTACACCAAAATGTTTGCTACGTCAGGGCCTAAAAGTAAGGCATATATTTCCTTTGAAACTTTCCTGAACAGCTGTGAATTATTGGGGAGAATCATAATATTGATAAAGGATGTAAATGTTCAAGCTTTGCAGCTTAACCATCTTGCTTTTTGTCTCTTTGGCCTCGATTCAGCAAAGCAATTAAGCCCCTAAATAGCACCATTGATTTCAATGACACATAAGCAGTTGGTTGAATCAGGCCCACTCTGTCTGCCAAACCACATTCCTTCTTGCCTCCAAGTGCATTAGAGCTTTTGAAAGAGCAGTTCCAGTTATTATCAGTAGCTGTAACATGAAATCATGTTCTACACTGGCACTTCTGTACCTAGATACCTCTGCAGGAGGTCCACTTATGAGAAACTGTGCAGAGATCTGGCTGAAGATTTCAGCCTTTAGCATTTCTGCATTTCCACCAAGCACATGGCTGAGCACACTGCTGCAGACACCATCCATTGCAACATCAGCAGCAGCAGCAGCTGCATCTCTGCAGCTATAGCAGAGACAAACCCTTGATTCAGGACGGACCACTTCAAGTCTGGCCATTGGAAAGCATCCCCTGTATCTGCTATGCCAGGGAAGCAACTGTTGTGCATGGAGACCATGAGATGGTGGGGCACAAGTCCTGCAGCCATTTTGGGCACTGGGGCATGGCTGAGTGACACGCTGCCAGATTCCCAGCTCCAGTTCCTGTGGTTGCTGGTCACAGAAACACTAAACTGATGTTGGTTTTGTTTAATATATTGTTCTAATGCCCCTCTTCACATAAAGAGATAGTGGTTCCAGGTAAAATGGAAAATGCTGTGATGTGAAGATTGTTGCTAAATGAGAAGAGCTGGAATATTTTTAGATACCTCCTTAAGGTAGCATTATTCCCTGTTCTCATCTGCCATTTTGTTTCTATTTAGTCTTTCCTGGTCATCACTATTTTTCACTCAGGATATTTTTCTAGTTCACACTTTATAGAGAAAGAAGAAATTGTGAGAATTAAGTGGTGGCAGGAGGTGCAGAGCATTCCTCTTTAAAAGCAGAGATGGTTTTATTTTTCTCAAGTACTTGTTAAGTAAATGTATCACTTCCACAGCTGAAATATTTCAAAAGATGGATAATGAGGTTGTCAGCTGGGCTGGGGGAGAGCTGCCTGCTGAATCCTATGACTCTGGGTTCACCAGGGCTACTGGACTTTATATGGGAAAGTTGACCAGCTTAGAGCTCTATCTTGTAGTAGCCAACGTTAAATAAAAGCATAAAACACATGAAAATACTGTAATGGTAAAAGAGGTTATTAAAAAAATAAACATCTGAGTGTCACCTGAGATTTCATGGTATTAAATCTGGATATTTTAATAATATTAAAGAACAGTTGATAGCTGTGATCGTGTCTCTGAAGTAGTTAATTAGGCTAAATTAATTTATATCTACATGCCAATGTTTTTTAACTATTGTAAAAAGCTGGGTTTGTATATATTTCTTTGTTTTCACAGAAAAAAAATTAATGTCTACTATTCTTAAAGCCTTTAAACATTAACCAGGCCCTGCACTTTTCCTCACTGAAAGCATAATCCTGTACGGATCTAAAGTTCTAACCCATTGCTCTTTTATACAGTTTCAAAATTTACTGCATTTGTGGTTTAGTTCAAAGCTAAAAGCAAATGCAGAGAGATTTGGAAGTGAAATAAACCACTAGAGATTTTTGTTGTATACTCATGTTTCTTGTCCTGGCCCATTTTGCCCTGTCAACACGAGATAACAGGACAAACAGCATACAAACCCATCAGTTAAGTGATTGGGATTTTTTTTTTTAATAAATAAATATAGCCTGAAGTAACACCTAACACAAATAATAACACTGGAATATTGATATCTTTGAGTCACCCTATTGTTCATGCTGTTTTCTTTAGCAGTGCAGTTAAATCTTATTTTATTCAACTTGATCTAGATAGGTGTATGTTGCCAGCTGGCCTGAAGAAACAGGGGTGCAAAATCCCTGGACTATCCAAGGTAACCAGGGGACGGCAGTCTGGAGTCAGCATAAGTGTAAATTTACGCTGTGTCCCTGAGGCAGGGCTGCTCATGCTTGCATTGGCTGTGCATAATGTGGTTGTACAGTCAGACAACTATATTTCAGGACTGCTGCAGAGTACATCTGAAAATATAGCCAGCCTATCCTGACAAGAAATAGCATAAAGAAATGAATGCTTCATCGATTTTATCATCTCTCTTGCCACCTTTTGGATACATGTGAAAATAAAATAGGATTTGAAATATTAACAAAAAGCCTGAATCATTACAGAATTCCTTTCTGTTTTCTGATGCTTCAACAATGTGTACTTCCCAGCAATACGTAAGAAAACAAAGGGTACAAGCTTTTAACTGCTGAATCAAGTGAAATATTCACAGTTAATAATTTATTTAATTCAGACAATTTTTTTTTCTATTCCTATAAAGCTGATGATGAGGTACCATGTCATCATTTCCAGAGGTGCTTAGGATTTCTGTTGGTCTTCTCTTTATACTTGTTAGCATCAATCAGCTCAAAGGGCAGCTGGCAAGTTTGTGTGTGTGCACGTGTGTGTGTGTATTAAAGGGAGTCTCCTGCCTTTCCCTTTACCTCCCCTTCCCCTTTGCAGAATGAGGGATGGATGACTAGGCAGACATTCCCTATAGTGTGCTTTCTAACACTAGGTATTGGTATTGTTGTTTGCTTAATGTGATCAGACATTTGTGGCCATGTGGTGTGCTGTGCAGTATTCCATTTGCTGTTTCGCATCCAAGCAGGAGGAGATGGGTAGGAAGCATAATCTCATATTAAAAACAAACAAACAAACAAAACCCAAAACAAACAAACAAAAAAATCCACTGCAAACAAAAATAGCAGAAATTGATCTTCCTACGGACTTGGCACAAAGGTGCTGCATGGTGTAGTGGCCTCACCTGAAGCCCTGTGGTTAAAAGGTGGTTAAAATCCTGCCTCAGGCTCTGGCACCCAACCTGGCTGCAACTGTTTGGGAGTCTCAGAACAGCTACTGTGCTTCAAGTGTCATTGAGGACGGATTAGACAACCAGAGAAAAAGTGAACCAGGAAATTTGTCACGATACAGTGCATGAGACAGTCTCTGTCTGTCACCTGCCGGGTCACAGCAAGGTCAGAGTCCCCCTTGAGTAGCATTACCACTCACACGTATTTATGCCACTTTGGTCTCTTCCTGTATTGCTGTCTGGTGCATCTCAGCTGTTCGTCAAACAGCTACAACAAATCCTTTACTAAGTAGAAGAGAAGCTGAAATACCATCTTTCAAAGACCAAAGTCTTTTTTGACATTTTATTTGCACTGTCCTGTGCTCTGAGATCCCTTCCCAGGTGCACTCAGTCTAATACATGGAGACTCGTAGCTCACAGCAGTTCACATCAGGGAAAGTCCTCCCTTTTTCCTACACAGGCAGCATTTGTGGTAAATATAGTTTTCCTCTGACACCATGCTTACACACTTAAGGCCTGTGCTCCATCAAAGGACTGCACATCCCTGTCACCTTGCAAGCAGGATGAGCTCAGAGAAGAAATTTATTGCTGGAACAGGTTCATCTGCCCAAGATACTAAGGACTCCTTGGCACACTTTCCAGGATGTTGTAGCTTACATGTTATGGGTAGTTTAAGGACTTTAGCTGCCTTTTCTGGCTCTCCCAGAAACAGAATGACAATGTGGTAGCCTACAACACAGGAATAGTGTAGTTTTCATCCCTGTGTAGCAATAATATTTATTTCTTTCATGGGGGCTGCTCCTCTCTTCTTGCCATATTAAGTCAAAGCAGGAAGGAACAAGGAGCAAGGCATTAATAACAATGGCAAGTTTATACAGTGAAAGCAGAAGGGAAGTGTCAGGAGAGGAAGAAAAAGGAAGATGAGGGAAAGAGGACAGATGAGGTGTTGTGCACAGATTTCTTCCTTGGTCTCACCAAGACCGGAGACAATCAAATATATTCACAAAGATGGTACTGTCTGGTCCACACTTTTGGCACAAAAAAAAAGGATCTCTTGCTGTGGCCATGCTTTTTGTGGTCTCAACTACAGGACTTGTGCTGATAGGTAGACACTGTCTATGTCATACATCAATGCCCAAGTGTCATCCTGTCTGTGACAGCTGTATGACAGAGGTCCTAATACATTTACTGAGGTTTGGGTGAGAAAACCAAGATTAATTTCTCTAGCATGTAACATTTCATAGTGACCTAGCTGGAAAAGAAAGGGAGAAAGGGAGAAAGGGAGAAGGAAAGAAAGAAAGAAAGAAAGAAAGAAAGAAAGAAAGAAAGAAAGAAAGAAAGAAAGAAAGAAAGAAAGAAAGAAAGAAAGAAGAAAGAAAAGAAAGAAAGAAAGAAAGAAAGAAAGAAAGAAAGAAAGAAAGAAAGAAAGAAAGAAAGAAAGAAAGAAAGAAAGAAAAAGAAAGAAAGAAAGAAAGAAAGAAAGAAAGAAAGAAAGAAAGAAAGAAAGAAAGAGAGAAAGAAAGAAAAGAAAGAAAGAGAGAGAGATGTGTGTGCCAACATATTATATTGGCTCAGTTTGACCTCACCATGCTCTTTGAAATATTGGCATATTTTGGTAATCTTGAGGTACCTACTCTACACAGCCTTGCCTCAGCATAAAACAAAAATGGCAGCTTTAGCAGCAGGACCTTAGCCTTGAGTTAAGGGTGGGTTCTGAGAGTAGACACAGAATTACTGTTCAGGCACATCTTTTAGTATCACATTCAGGTGCTGCACTGATTTTCTAGACGAAAATACAATGAGGGCCTGTTCTTAGTCCCAGGAACTTGAAAGTCATAGAAACAGTGTGATTCACAGGACCATATGCAGTGTGATTCAGCCTACCTTTTCCCCAGAGGAGAAGTAAAATTTCTCTTTCTTTCCCAGCAAGAGCCACTGCAGCTATAGCAGACTGGGTGTGAGCTTCCAGCATGACTACCCACAGCTCATGAGGGCCAAAAACAGAGGCTGCACATTCTGGTCCTCCTGCTGTTATCTGGGACTACCCTGATCTGGGTCTGGGACAATCATGAGTTTTGCTTTCAAAGAAATGATGGAGGAGCTTCTAGTCATCTCAGCATTTTTTTCAGATTAAACAATATTATTAATCATTATTAGTAGTTATATGCACTCCCAAAGTAACAGACTGATACTTCAGCAAAACAAAGCAGAAATACAGTATTTCTAAAATAATAAGCCAGTTCAAATTCCCTGTAGGGTCAGACAAGTGAGGAAACGTAATTTTTTGCAACAGGACAGAGGAACATAGGACATCATAGCTGGCACTGTGTTGATGTTTGTGATACAGCTTCAGGGAAGACAACACATCAATCAATATGCATTTTAGTTTGGCCTGATATTCCCAGGACAGACTTTACTTCAAGAAGTAAAGGCATGAGGCCTTGTACCTGAAACTTGGCTCAGAGTGGAGACTTAAGGAGTTGCAACTTCTTGATAGGAAGAGACCTCAGCTCCTCATTTACTGCTGCCTTCACCTCTCTGTGTGGGGTGGCCACCCTTTCTACAGCAGAGATGCCAGAGCAGTTGCACTGACAGGCAGGTCCCTAGGGACAGGTGGTGCTGAGCAGGCGAGGCAGGCAGCCCATGCCAGCAGCAGTTGCCTGCACCAGGGTAGTCACACAGAAGCCAGGCTGAGGCTTGTGTATCCCCTATGCCTTGGCTCAGTTCTGTCATCCTCATGCCTGCACCAGGAGGAGGTACCAGCTTCCTTCATGCCAGCAGAGAAAAAGTCAAGATGTGAACTAGTATGAACCAGTTAATATCATGTGAGAAATCCTTCACGTTTTCAGGTGAGAAAATAGACAACAGTTTTTTCAGCACAGGGGTGGAGTGGGGAATTAACCGTGGGAATAAATGCCAAGAGAACCAGTGGTGTTTTTATTTCTTCATGTACATTTAATTCAAACATCTTCTGATCAAGTTCTCAAATAGCTACACAGTGTGGGCATAAGTGGGTGAAATGCAAGCTTTGTTTTGTCAAGTGGTCAGATGAAGGTAGTTCCCTCTGTCCTGGACTCAGAGTTAAGAAATCAGTGTCCAGCACTAAGTGCCTTCTTGAGTAGGCTGTGTTATAGAAGGATAAAACCAAGCATTTTAAAGCATATCACTGTGAGCAAGGAATGTGTGATGCTATATCCTAAACTTCAGTCAATGATGTCCCAAACTGTAAACTGTGGCTGCCCTACAAAGCCTATGTACAGCTGTAGCTGCCAGAACAGGACCTGCCAGCTGTATTTCTGTAATCCAATAATCCAGTATCATCCCTGCAGCTGGCCTGTCTCCACTCACACCGTCGCAGACAGGCCACAGAAGCTACATCATCATAATTATGAAAAGGCATGGAGAAGCAGATATGTCTCCATCTTACTGGAGATATGATATTCCAACATGTTCCATGAAATGTATTTTCAGATGCCTCGCAGGAGACTATTTCCCAGTCCAGTGTGGGAAGGAATCAGCTGCCTGCTGGCCATGAGCTGCTTTTCCAAGGTATTATATAGACAAGGTGACCAACTTTGATTAATAGCACAGGGAAACTGGTCCTGTGTAACCCTGACAAAGTTGACTTTATGAGGCATTTGCAAAGTGACCATGGTTTAAGCAGCTGCTTCCTACCATCCTGAACCACACTACCTCAGCCCAGCCTTGGCTTTTCCCTTAGTGATCCACCTCCTCATTATGCCTAAGTGATTTGATCACAGAAGGTGATCAAAAATGCCAATTTTCTAACATTTTTGTGTAGAACCCACGTATCTGGCATTTTAGGCTGAGATTTTTCCAAGCTGCAATGTTGGGGCCAGTTCCTCTGTGTCCTCAGCTGTATTCAGTTAATGACCTCAGACTTCCACCAACACACAGCAGCTACAAAATGCATTTCAGGCTTATGGACATTGTGTATCTGTGGTGCTGCAAAACAGCAGACCGAGGGATCTGACCAACGTGGCAGTCAAATACATGGGAACCTGTGTGGGAGCAAATAGGATAGTGTGAGAAGGCTTGATTATGGACAGGATTTTTTGGGAGAATTAAGGAAAAAAATATCCTGCAGTGGTCAAAACAGATGTTATTTTCAAATTGCTCATAGTGAAATTCAGTTATTGCTCTGCAGATCTATGCCAGGGAATGCTCAACTCTCTTTCATACAGTTACTAGAGAAATTAAGTAGGAGGCTGTTGCTATTTTAAGGCTCAGAAAGAAAAATGAAAGTGCTGGTTTACTGCAGCATGAATTTGTAGGGACTCTCTAGGCCAGGCTTTTGAAACAGACTGATAAATNTGGTTTTGGTTTGTTTGTTTTGTTATTTTTCTTTCTCTTTTCATGTCAAAAGTAGAGTTAGGCTCTGATTTTCCCATGAGGAAAAATTGTCGTGGAAATGTGTGTCCCTTACCTCGTCTGCAGTATGAAGTGAAAGAAAAATGCACATATGCTTTTCAGCTTTGCCTTAGTCAAAGGTGTTGCAAAGACTTTATTGGCAGGAGCCCTTTTCTGCTGTTAAATTACTCGATGCCCCGTTTGTAACAACTGGTAGATACTGTAACAGCTACTCACTTGATACAGTGAAGTTTCCCAGAGGTTTACAGTGGCTCACAAGGCTCAAAGATGTGCTGGGGCTGAAGAACCAGAGCTTCAAACAGCAATTTCTGTGACATGAACCAAGAGCATTCCCCTCCCTTCTTTCCAGGAAGTCTGGCTTCCTTTTCATTACATACCTAAAAAATGGCTAAATCTTGCTCAAAAGCAAGATATTGGGGCAGGGATCTGGCATTAAACAATGAGGATAAATGTGGAGAAGCAGAGCTATTTGCTAGACAGATTTATTGCCCCAAGTCCCTACAGGAAAAGCAGTGGTGAGCAAAGCCCTTCCCTAAGTTATATTTTGATAACTTCATAAAATGAATGACATAGTATTATATCCTGAAATTCACTTGCAATTTCTCTGAAACTTGCTCTCTGCTCTGCAATGGCACATTGAGAGCATGCTCCGCCATTGCTGCTCCAAGTCACAGGGGTGAATGATCTTCTCTGGGGAACCAAATCTTCATTGCATTGACATCTTATCAAATGCCAGAAGTCCTCGGCGTGTTCTGTTTAAATGAATGTCGAGGGACAAGGGTAAGAACAGCAGCTTGTTTCTCAGGCACTGCTGAGGAGTGACTCTCCTCTGCAGGGACATGCTACCTTGGCTGACTCCAGTGATGGCTGGGGCAGCGTGGAGTTAAATGGTGTCACTGGCAGAGCACGAGCCCCTTGGAGACAGAACAGCCTCTCAGCAGAGCCAGACACTGCTTGCCAGGCCATGCACTGCAGGGCAGCTGGTGTAGCTGGGCACCACCATACCTGGAGGTGCAGCACTGCTGTGCCCTGAACTCATATCAAAAGTGATACAAGTCATCTTCAAATTCTGCCTCAGACCTCTGCTGTCCTCCTGTCTCTCCCTGCCTGTAGCTACAAATGTAACACAGGGGCTTGTGCCTGTCAGCTTTGAAAAATATTTACCATAAACATCTCAAATGGTGATTCTTGCTAGAAATGCCACAAGGGGGAAGAATTGGGTTATTTACAGGGCAGCATTTACTTGGAACATTTGGTTTGTTCAGTAGAATTAAGACAGATTGCTCTTCAAACCCTTTGTTAGGAGAGGCGGGGAAAGAAAGAGGAGAAGGGATAGCGTGAAACTAATCTTAAAATCCAAGGAAAACTCAGTCAAAAAACTCTCGTTTTATGTCTAGGTAGGGCACACTAAGGATTTGCATTGTATTGGTTAAAAAGAAATCCAACCCATGCCAAATCAATCCCTTTCAAAAGGGCTCTTAAGCAAACTATTTTTCATTAAGCTTTCCATTAATCTGTTCAGCAATAAGTTTAACAGACTGCCCAGCTCTACACCTGACAGTACGTCCTCTGGCTTTAATAATAAACCACTGAAACCAGCCACAGTAAGGTTGTGCCGTGGCAGCACAGCTAGTCAAGTGCCTGCAGGTTCACTGGGTTTAATTCTTGCTTAAAAAGTTTTTTTCCCTTCTCACTCTAATGGCATCTAAGCACCTAGGTGGAAAATGGAAATCCCAGTCATCCATGTCAGGTTCATTTCATGGCAGCACCACTTGCTTTGCCAGTGGAGCTGTGCCTTGTGCTAACACTGTGCTCCAGAGCACATCCAGGTCACGACGTGGTGCTGGGTTTTTTACAGAAAGGAAGCAGAGGCCAAAACAACCTGCTTCAGATTAGCACATTGACTTTGCAACCACAAAGCCATAAGTGCTAGTAATATATGTGTGAGTATGTAAGCACTGTTGTGCTTATGGGTTGACAGAATGAAGACATGCTTCTATGACAGTGTCATCTGGATGCTCTTGGATATCTGAGCAGTACACGGAGACAGTATAATGAAATACAGAGTGCAAATTGCTTTAAAATACCCGTGAATGTTCCCAAATTTTTGCCTGAGTGGTTTGAAAAAAAAGAGAAGTAGTGAACCAGCATTCCTAGGAAATGAATAAACTGTTGCAGCCCGATCAGGAAGGCAAACATAACATTTTCTCTCCTCAGGAATTAACGAAAACTGACTTCAGGCTGCAAAACATAAGGAGGGGTGTTTGTCACAAGTTAAAAATCTATTAACTCCAGCTGTTCCACTAGTTCTGGAAGCTTCATTTTTCAATCAAGAAATCTTTTTTCTTGCAGAAACATTCCAGAAAACAGACTTCACTTTCAGTGACATTTGTGGAAAGTCAAATTGGATGGAGCATAACTTTCCAAATTAGTAGACAGGCTTTCTGATGAGCCCTTAAAATAAATAGCTAAATGAGAATTTAGTCTAATTTTTGCAATTAGAAAATTAGCAAATGAGACTTTCCTCTTCTTTTGAACAGAAAGTCAGCCTCTATTTCAGCAGCTGTCTTCTGGTTTCCCAAGGAGCACTTTCTCTCATCAAAGCATTGTGCTGAAATATGCAGGAGACAAACCAACCTCTGGCATGAACCATACTAGCCTTAGGGTGTCTGTGGAGTAAAATATTTACTTGTCTAACCAAAAAAGTATCTCACTAATCAGAACAGATGGAACATTACAGGATTTGGCTTCTCTGTCTTCCAGTCTGGATCTACTTCCTCTCTATCTCTCAAGAAAGTCTTCTGGTTAAGTGTCTTTCCTTATATGCAGGCAATAAAGATGCTTTGAGTCTGCTTTGAAGAGGAAGAGTTGCCTTTTTGGTAGAAGGCATGTTAGGGTTCTGGATCTCCAGTTCTGCGATTTATTCCATATGGACATTGCATTAAACCTGTGTGATGGTGAAGACTGGAAATTGAATACAAACTGTGCACCCAAGCAATCCATCTGACAGAATTCTATTCACTGTGGGAAAAATGTCCCACATAGAGCCTGTTTGGGTGGAAATAAAATGATTTCATAGTTTTTGGAGTTCCTCATTCCTATTTATGTCTATGTCTCCCAAGAAAAAAGAAATTAAAATTCTGGTGGGATTTTTAAGACGGAATTGGAGTCAGCCAGCCAGCAGAAAAAATCATATTACTCCCGAGAGCAAGCACAGCAAGAAGCAGTGTGAGGGGGAATGGCTTCTGTGCCCAGCTCTAATAATGCCAGCACATGGATGAGTTTAGCAAAGGAACACAGTAGTAGAAACTCACCTGTACTGCAGCAAATAAAAATCAAATTCACAGAGCAGTTTGGTTGCTAGCAGTTATTCACACATTGTAAGTAAATAATTGTGTCAACAGGAAAGAAGACAAGGGAAGTTACAGTTAAATCTCATTTTCACATACTTCTTTTAAGAAATGTAAACCCAGAAAAATTTCTTAGGGACTATTCCTGATATTTTTCTGAAATATTCCTGAGATTTCCCTTTATCTAGCATTTATTCAAAGAATCCACAACTGCAAATTTGATCCATGACTTCCCAGCAGTGCAAGTCTCATAACAAATTAAAATGCAATGTTTCTCAAGTTTTGTCATCTTCTAATGGTGGTGCAACCAAAGGATTACATGCTTTCAGCTACAGTGCTGAATTTAGGTACCATATTATCTTTATTAAAGGGTAAGTGTAAGTTGAGTGCATTGATTTGCATAGTAAAGCTATTAAAAATGGAAGAGGGTTTTTTCCCCTCAGTTTCCTTAGGATGCACCTTTCTTGTAAAGCTAATCCTTGTCACAAGCTGCAGTAATAAGCAGCACTGGCCCACAAATACATTTTTCTGATGTCATGGATTTGGATTTAGTGATTCTGCTTTGGAATATGTTACTATGATGAATTCAATTTAGGAAACTAACCAAGATTACTATTTTTAAAATGCAACCAGTGCTCTGTCAACAAAGCACAACAATTTTGCAATCAATATATGCACAAAATGTTCCAGAAAATAATAAAATAAAGTATTTTTTATTAAAAAGGTTCAAGTAGGATTTTAAAACATCCAAATATGCATTACAGCCTAGATCTTGACAGCTTTCCTCCAGGAGTCATAGAAAAAAAAAAGCAACAAAAGATCACTGGCCTTCTGTCAGTATCTCTAAGTCATCGCATACTTGAGAAAATCCTAAATCTGGAAGTATTTAAACAGAACACAGAAGAAGATTCAAATAATGATAGGCCATGTAACCTGATGTCACATTCAATGTGGTACGTGTGGGTGGTGTCAAGACCATGTGGTGTCAAGTCATGAAAAATATTTAGTATAAGACAGTCCTGATTTCACCCACTAAAGAGTTTAGTTAATAAAAGTAGCTTGCACATACAGAACCTTAAAATCATGGATTCTTTGGGTCAGAAATGGCCTTTAAGTTTATCAAGTCCACCTGTTAACCCAGCACTGCCTCGTCCAGCACAAAACTATGTCCCTAAGTGTCACATAGAATGATGGAATGGTTTGGGTTGGAAGATTGGGTTAAAGATCATCTAATTCCAATCCCCCTGCCATGGGCAGGAATGCCACCCACTAGACAAGGTTGCTCCAAGCCACATCCAACCTGGCACTGAACACTCCAAAGGTGGAGCATCCACAACTTCTCTGATAAATCTGTGCCAGTGCCTCACCCCCCTCAAAGTAAAGAATTTCTTTAGAGAAATAATCATAAGAATGAGAATCTGTTTGCATAACAATCTATTCTTG
>VXBB01001961.1:142707-154072 GCA_013399915.1 Illadopsis cleaveri | reverse complement strand
CTCCAGCTGGAACTTTTGCTTTTTTGTCTCCTAATGGTCTATTTTAATTTTTTTTATTAAACTTATAAATTTTTCTAAGAGAGTGAAACTCGTTTTTCACAAACTTAATAGCAGACAATCCATGCTACACTCGATAAACATTTGGGGTCGTAGGTTGTGCAGTCTTTCCCAAAAATCAAGGAAGTGAGAATCTCACCCCCAGAGCTGCTGGAGCACCGTGGTTTCCCCACTGAACAACTATTGAGGTCACAAGAATTACAGACAGGGAATTTAAGCGTGGATTAATTTTTTAAAAAAGCAATTTTCACTATCAGTGTTTTTCAGTGTGCTTGATAATCCTTTGCTTCTCATGAGATCCAAGTGCCCTGGCCCCCAGGTCAGTGTCCAAACGCTTTGCATAAGGAATACAGAGGATAATAAATTGAGGTTGCCATTTCCTGATCTTTGCTCAGTCCCAGAGCAACCCGTTGTGTGATGTAATATCAGACTCAGCTCATTTTACAAAAGTCACAAGTTCTCCTGCAGGGATAGGAGCTGCGTTTTGTGGGGTTGATTTTGTTTTCTTTTTTAAATAAGGAATTATCCTTTGTGGTGCTAAAGGGTTGTAGGAATAATTGCTCTTTTTTTTTTTTGGGAATGTGGTTGATGATGGTGGTGCTGATGGCTGGAACCTGGAAGATCCTGAAGGTCTGTTCCAACCCTGATGATTCTGTGGAGCTTGGACCTTTTTAATTTAGGCATTCTGCAGTTATATATAAGAGCCTTTATACATTTACAACATGCCATTCAAAATTTCCAATATCTGCATTTCTTGCTTTCCATATCTAAGTCCAGAGAAGAGAATTTCAATTCTTTGGTGATTTTTTGGTGTTTTTAAATGTTTCCCTCCCGTGGTAACATAGAAATGGCTTCGGGACATTTGGAGGAGCCAGAATGACCCCACACTTTGTATTTTCAGATTGAAAATTTGAATTTTCTTCACAAACTTCTCTCTTTCTCCCTCTCTCTCTCAAGGAAAGGATAAACATTCAGTAGCAGATGTTTAGTAAAGGTCACTACATTTATAAGTATGAGCATAATCCTCCAGTAAAGGATGAAATTTAATACTAAGTGTTTCTTGACAAAACTGAATTAATTACTACAGTCTTCTCTGCCTAAGATCCCATTAAACTGAATTTTTAAGTTATTGCAAATCTAAATAAAGCAAAGACGTGCTGAAGGTTTGTACAATTGTCAATCAAAGTTTTGCTTTTCTAAAAGGGGAAGCCTAAAACTTGCTGACAGCACCTGGTGGGACAGGATTTGAGGTCAGGTTTGAAGTTTATGGTAACTGACCATCCCTAAATGTTTATAAATGTTTATAAATTCAGGTGGTGGATTTCTTTCCAGACAACTCATTAGCAACAGCAGCAGACTCTTGCAAGGACACAGAAACATTTCCATTCACTGGATTTTTACAATATTTGATTGGCACTTCTGGACAACATTGCAGCAGAAATATGGAAATGTGAACACATTTATTTTTCCATCATAATGGTGCAAAACCAGGATTTCTGTGGATGTCTTTTCCAATATCTGCATAAAGGAAGGCCGTGGGTTCCCAGCATACACAAATACCATGTGCTGGAGTTCAGAAAACAGAGGAGGAGTGCACAATACAGAGAGAGGAGAAGAAGCTCCTTTATTAACATATTCCTACTCATATCTCCAGCCCATTAGCATCCTCATCTCTTGGGAAAACCACATTCCTGGTGGGAGATTTAATCACTGTCAGGCTGAAACACAACGTCAAAAAAAAAACCAAACTAGGACTCCAACACTAATAAGCTCTTAAAATGGATGGAGGGACTCTGCAAATTGATATAGAGTGTTACTCAATTAGAAAAAAACAATATTTTACAACGCCATTAAACGCCGAGTAAATCTCTTGATTCCCAGCCACTTGTTGCTATGAGGAGAATTTTTCCTTCTTTTTTTTTTTTTTCTTCCTTCATATTTTTTCCTTTTGGTGTTTCCCAAGGAGTTTCCCCAGAGAAATGGAAGCGTGGAACACAGGGACTATCAACCCTGTGAACCCTGCCTGCCACACGAAGCTGCCGAGGCAAAAAAAACCAAACCAGTGGGGTCATTAAAAATCATGAGAGCATCTTGTGCTAAATGGAGTACCACAGCAGAAGGGAAATGAGCCTTGAGAAGCTGCCTGCCCTTTGCTCAATCCCCGAGCGTTATTTCTTCTGGTCCTTATGTTCTAAATTAATATCTTGTTTTCCGCGCGGTGCAGCACTGCCGTCACAGTCACACGGGGCTGTGGTGAAGTGTCCCTTTGATTTTTCAGCTTTCTGCTGTTTTCACGTTTCTACTGAAGCTTTCTCACACTTATAACAAAAACAAAGACTGATATTTTGGAAATATGCATTCCTTACAGGGGGAAGGACAGATTGATGGACTTCTGCATTGACCACTGGGATCTGAGAGATGTTACTCTTGTCCCCAATCCCTGAACAAATTCCAAATCCTATAAAAACCCCAAACCACAATGAACTCTCTCTTTCTCATCTCACTTCTTAACTTGACTGGTGAGTGTGGTTCTTTCGTGTCCTCTAGCGACAGTGTAGCCCTGGCTTTGTGCCTGAGGTGTTTTGGCTTTCTGAAATTCTTTCCCCAGGGAATTTTCTGTCAACGGCAGAAATGTTTTTGTAACTGTACCTTTGTTATTCATTCCTTTCCCTAGCAGGGACTTCTTCTTGCTGGCCCTCTGCTCTGAGCAATGTGAGTGAAGAGGTTTGTCTTTGTGTCACCAATCCAATTGGTCTGTGTGAAATAGTCTAAAAGGGAGACACATCCCCAAAATCAAGGAGCCATTTTCAGCCTTCTGAATCTCAGAGACTGTGTTGTTGTGGTGTAAAACAGCATCACTTTGGGTTGGTGGAAAAATTAACCAGGATGTTCACATCGATTCCCAGGCAGCCCCTTCTCCCAGGATCGCTGCTCATTCCCTCTTCTGGAAGGTTCTGCTGTCAGGAAGAGCCAGGAACGGGGTCATCTCCAGTTCTGGAAGGTTCTGGTCTCAGGGAACAGCCAGGAACATCACCCCAAACCCCTCAAATTTGGAGTCAAACCCATAAAAGCTCCCCTGAACCACCAAATTTGGGGTAAAATCCCCCCAAAATAACACCCAGCTGCTTACTCCTAGAATATGGAGATGTCAAACTCACCAGGCCTGACCCGGTGGAACAGAAAAAACCCTTCAGTTCCCGTTCTTTTGAGGAGAACCTTCAATTCCCTTTCCCCTGGGCNTTTGTATATTTGTATATTTTTATAGGCATGTATGGTTTTATATATTCATATTTAAATATAGATTATTAACAATGCAAGTAGGAACTGGACTGTTTTGTTGAAAAAAACCCCCACAAATTGTTAATAATCATACTAATACAATTCCTTAATAAAACTTTATAAAATACATTTTCCCCCTAAATTTAAGCACTGACATGGCATCAGTTCTCTTTGTTTTCTCTGAACTTTTCCTGTGTTCCAAGGCTGACAGCAAACCAACAGCAATGGCCCTGAGTTTCTTGGCCAACCCTTTAAAAGTGGAGGATGCAGCCAAACCCGATTTGCCAATTTCCATGTGACAGCTTTATTGCCTGCTGTTTAGCATCTGCCACAATTAGAGCCATTAGAGGAAAATATTTTATCATTAGATGAGAATTTCTCATCTGTGAAAATATTTCTGCGCAGCATCTAGCAAAGTGTTCTTACACAGCCTCCAATTATTCAAATTTTTCGGTCTTAATTCTTTCTCTAAATCAACGTGCCTCATAATTATTTTAAGCTTTATGGAATTGGCTCTTTTAAAAGCACTGCTATACATTCCATGACAGATTTGGACTTTATTCTGCTTGCATATGACAAATATAATCCAGCTATAATCATCTCCCCCTAAAATACGGTGATTTTTTAGTCCTCTAACATCTCAGCCTTTTGTTCCCCACGCCTCAGTTCTGTGCTAAATGTGCTTTTTGCTTTTCACTATTTTCACTTTGCTGTGCCAAGTGCACAGCCCCTTTTTTTTTCCTGGGTGTGTCTTGCCCCTCATGGCAGCTCATGCTGCACCACCCCAAGGATTTTCTGTTTTTTGCACAAGTTGGAGAATTCTGTTGAAATCTGCTTGATTTTCCTGCCACTTCTTTCATTCCCATTCCTTGGTCACCTCCAATTTCCTTTAGTCTCCAGGGGCAAACCTCGAAATTCTTAAATAAGAAACATGGATCCTCTGGGCTTTGAGGGCTCAGAAAAAACAGAATTCTCTGAGAGGATCCCTTAAATTTGGGATTTCACTCCTGGCAAACACGGTACGAATTACGTGGCTTTTGTGCACGTGAAAGTAAAAAGAACTTGAAGCAGAAGAGGAAAAGCAACCCTAGGAGATCTCAGAGGTTAAATCAGAGACTGAAGGTGCTTTGCAATTTTGGGAGGTTCTGCAAGCACCATGCATTAAGAGCAGAGAAGTGTTGATTTTAGGCTGAACAATGCTGGACAAAAATACAGGGGAATTCTTGAGAAGTGTAATCTGCTTCTGCACAGCAAACGGTGGCCCACGATTCCCTGAGGAGAAATGGAAGTTCTCTCTCAGGCCAGAGGAGTCCCATCAAGAGTTTGGTACCAATGTTGACGTGCTCCCCAGAAGAGGAAATTTCTCCTGCTTTGACAGCCCTGGTCATTGTGAGGGCTGATTCAAGGTGAGCACCATCAGGATCCCCCAAAGCCTCCACCAACATTCCAGTTCCCAGATGGAGCAGGGTAGGACAGAACTGCCACTGATGCCCAGAAGAGATGAAGTGCTCAGAACCTCACACTCTTCATCTCCTCATCAGGAGCGAGTGCAGAATCCCATACAGCCAGGCTTTAATGGGAGAAATTGGATTTTCTTTTCCATGACTGTTCCACAGCAGGGAGCCCAGCTGCCTAAAATGAAGTTACAGCCGTGCCTGCCATGATTTCATTTTCCAGCAGGCAGGCATTGTTGGCATCTTGCTGGAACCCTGGGCTTGGAGTCAAAAAAAAAATGGGGATGTGACTCCATGGCTCTTGCTTAACCTTCTGCAAGGCACTGCACTGGTTCCTTGGCTTCTGCATCAATAAAAGGAGTTTTATCTCTCAGAAGCATCTGGCGACTCAGGAATCCACAGTCTCCTGGAAGTGGAGGCTGCTGGGGCTCTTAATTCACCTCAGCACATTGCAAAAGCTGACGCTGTTGTACACAACAACAACACAGACTCAGAGTTTCAGAGGGCTGAAAATGACTCCTTTATTTTTGGGATGTGTCTCCCTTTTATACTGTTTTACACAGACCATCCTGATTGGTGACACAAAGACAAACCTCTTCACTCACATTGCTCAGAGCAGAGGGACAGCAAGAAGAAGTCCCTCCTAGGGAAAGGGATGAATAACAAAGGTACAGTTACAAAAACATTTCTCCTGTTTACAGAAAATTCCCTGGGGAAAGGAATTTCAGAAAACCAAAACACCTCAGGCACAAACCAGGGCTACAGAAAAGCAGAACTCAGAATCACTTGTTGTTCTTCCTGAAGACCTTTGATAGCTGTGGGCCCTAAGGAAGAGTTAAACACACATCAAACCGTACAACAGGCTGTTAGAAATGCATTCGTTTCTCACTCATCAGTGAAAAGGAACTTGTGAGTTTAAGTTGTCCCACAGGAGGTCTTTGGGTATTTCTCATTTTTCTCGCAATGGTGAATGAAAGCCTTGAATAGCAGTGCCTAAAACAGACACCCAACCAAAAAAATAGTAATTTGGAGAGCCAGGATACACTGCTTTCCATCCCTTCCACTTGGCACCAAAAATGTTCAGCTATTCAAATCGACTTTCAAGGATTTAGGAGCAATAAATCATGCTGCAGTTAATTTACTTAGGATTTTTCTCCCGAGTTAATTTTTATATTATACTTAAGGGAAACCAAAGCATTTATTTGCAAGGCTCAAGAATGTCACATCATATAATTTCTGTTCCAACCCTCTTTTAAAAGAAAGAGCAATGTTTCACTTGTATGAAATTCAATTTAGGCAAAACAGAGAAGTTACAGCAACAGTTTTCACCACAAAAACTCGTGCTAGTGGTGAATGCCAGGCATGGCAGGAATCCTGAACTACAGATCTGAGCCCTTCCCAGGGAGGATTTTTGCACAATTAGAATTCCACAAACGCTAATTTGTCTTTATAATTCAGCTTCTAATTACTGTAAAGCGCTGAAATATCTCTGTAAATTATTGATTTTGAAATGCTTTATTTTCACCCCATGCCAAGAATCCAAATAAAAGTGTGATATAAGAAAATACAAGTCTTCACCTCTGCTTTAGCTGTGTTGTTTAATAAGTTCATATTGTCCTTATTAGATCAGATCACAGCCAGGTTTCCAGCAGTTGATAAACTGTGGGCTCTGAGCAGTTTATTTTGCTGTAATTCTAGAATGTGTCACTAACAGTTGCTGTATTTAGAGCTAATTTTATTTGTCTTTAGCTCTGGCTGCCCTACCTCTTTGCTCACAGGAGAAGAAAGAGATTTTAATACTGAAGAGAAAGGTAAAGCAGCAGCGAAATGCATTCTCCTGGCAACAACTGTGAGTGTTTTAAAGACAGACCCCCATGGAAAGCTCCTATTTTTATCCTGCAAGAGTCTCCTCTGACAGGATCTCACAGTTGGAACCTAAGGAGCCACGAAGCACTTGAAAAGAACTTTGCCCAGCTTTAGTGGGGGGGAAAAAAAAGGCTCGGAAAACAGAAAATCGTCTCTTTTTTTGATAAAGAACACTTGACAAACAACTGCTGACAAATCACAACAGCAGCCCACAAAAAAGCCGCCGCTAATCTGTGACGAGGGACAATAAAAAAAGAGATTTTTCAGAGGAGGGTGCTCTGCTGCCCGATGTGCTGCCTTCACGGCCGTGTTCTCTGGAATTTGCAGTTTGCTGATCTCACCTGAATCCATCCTGAGCTGGAAGGGGACAGAGCCAAATCCAGAGCCCCGAGTCCCCGAGCAGAGCATCCACACAGGGCAAACACTTCTCTCCAGCCAAACACTGACGGGGAACGGGAAGAGGCTCGGGTAAAACTTATCAGGAACGTGAAACCTCCAAAAATGTTACTCTGAACTCAGTAAAACCCATCAAAGGCACCCCAAATTTTCCCCCAGGTAAGAGACACACCCAGCTCCTGAGAAAAGTGTCCCAGGAACATCAGGAGGCAGGAGCAGGCTGTGATCCCGGCTTTTAGCCACAGGGATTTCTAATGCCGGGTCATCCAAACGTGAACTCTCTTAAAACCATTTCGAGGAAGCAAAGGGAAAAAAAATAAAAATTATATTGAAATTGCCTTAAGAAGCAAAACCAATTTGCTTCAGTCATGGCCTGCCAGAAGCGATTTGCCCAAGTTCAGTGGCTGGAAGTCTGTTTCACTCGTTTATGCTCCCTTTGCCACGGCAATTGATGTCAAGTGTGAGCCATTGGAAAGTTTAGAAAGGCAGCAAACAAGCTGTAAACAAGTGACTGAGGGAGAGGGAAATGTTTTATGGCTGGCAGCTCGCATCAGGTTGGAGTGTGGTGCTGGGGAGTGCAGTGCAGTCGCAGTGTACACTGATTTATCGTGTTTATGGCAGCAACATTAGATGGCTGTACAGTGGGAAGGAGTGGCAGCCCTGCATTCCAATCGCCGTGCCGTGCTCCATCTGTGTGATTTACAGCAAAACACATTCTGTCATCAAGCTCCTTTCACTTTTTTCCTTTTTTTCTCTTTAGGAAATCTGACTTGAGTTCTGTGTTAAATGGTGATTGCTCACAAACTGGAAAGGGTGAACAATTGCGGCTGCAACAGAAGCTGAAACCCTCAGGGACTTATAATTTTGTTTCTGCTATGAAACAATTTCACTTTTAGATGGATGTGCACAACTTGTAAGAGGAGAAGGAAACAAGGAACATGAGAAATGGGGGAGCTGAAACACAATAGGATCCAATATTCTGTGCTTTTGATCAAAACAAAGATGAATAATCCAGAACCAAGGGGCAACATTAGCTTGCAGCAGGCAGTGTTATTAATGGAGCTAAATAAATTGCTGAACAAGAGGCATCCCCATGATAAACTGCAGGTAAATCATAAAGCCAGCACTGTTTGGTTTATTAATTGGAGGCATTTTTATTTGGTTTTCCAGGCCACTGGCTTCTCTGAGATTCTTTTTGGGAATATTTTGAAGGGTACTGTCCAAATTTCAGCATGCTGAGTGGTGATAAAGTCAAGGACATCCCTGTTTATGAACAGAGGAAGGTCTCTAGCAAAGTGGAAACAAAAGCTGGATGGAGGAGCCTGTTCACAGCTTTTTTATCAACAACAGAGGAGCTGCACTTAAAGGAACCAGAAAAACAACTTGGAACCTCTTCCTACTCATCAGGAAAATCATCTGTGAGCAGGGAGAGGTGAATTCTGCCTGCTGCCCTCACTCTGGCTGCTAGAGAGAGAAGGGGAAGGGGGAAGAGAAGAGAAGAGAAGAGAAGAGAAGAGAAGAGAAGAGAAGAGAAGAGAAGAGAAGAGAAGAGAAGAGAAGAGAAGAGAAGAGAAGAGAAGAGAAGAGAAGAGAAGAGAAGAGAAGAGAAGAGAAGAGAAGAGAAGAGAAAAGATCATTCCATTTCCATCAGTTGAGCCAACCTGCAAACATCTACAACCTGACCCAGGCAAAACACACAGAGAAAGTTTCTTATTCCTTTCTGTTTCTTGATGAAATCATACATGCAATGAAATGATCTGACCCTCCAGAAATCCTCCCAGCCCATTTTCACATGGGCAGACTCACAGCTTCCACAAAAAGCCGAAAAAAGGGATAAGTTGACACTCCAGTGCCGAGAGAACTTGCTGCATTTGCACAATAAACAGCAGCTGGGAGCTGCTTCCCAAACAAATATTCGAAATTATCTAATTGATAAATGCATCTCTTAAAGGAGGGAGAGAACTGTCACTTCCTCCACAAGGTGAAACCAATTAAACTTTCCATTGTTTTTATCAGAAAAGAAAAACAATCCAGCAACAAGAGTAAGGAGCAATTATAGGTGTTTCATGGCAAATGAGACACTTGACAAAAAAGCAAAAATTGTAGGAAATTTTAATGAAAAATAAAGCACTTCATCTTCCCGAGCAGGGAGGGTTTGAATTATGACTGCAGCTTACAGATCTTGTGAGTGGAATTGTTTTTTTATAATTGTTGGGGTTTTGTAGTAAACAGTGGGGAGAAGGAGCAAATCCACATCTCTGGACATGACCAGAGGGAGGATATGAGGGCCCCAAACAACAGATTAGGTGGGAAACACTTTTTGTTTCTAGAATAAAGGACAGATGGACCACGGAGAATGGATTTGAGTGACCCCTGTGTGATTCTCTGTTCTCCACAGAGCCATTGGCTTTATAGCATCTAAAGATACTGAAATAAAAACGTGTTAGAGTGACTCCTTTTTGAGCTTTGAGTATATAACATTTCAGCTGGAAGAAACAAGCCTGGGGCCCTTTTTATCTTCACTTTATGTTCGGTATCGTGGAGTCAGCAAAGCCTCATTTTTTTAAAGCCATCTCTGCCTCCCTGTGTTAAGGAAACTGCTCAGCCTGATCATTCCTGAGAACAAGGAGTTTCTCAAACACGAGATCCTCATTAGGAAATTATTTGTTTTCCCCAAGCCTTCTGAGAAAATGCATTTCATGGCAATTATATCCATGCTGCAAGCACCAGGTGTGAGTAAAGATGAGATTCCTGGAAGGCTGCTCTATAAACCCATCAGGATAAACTTGCTGCTGATGTTTTCTTGGATAGATCCTGAACCATTGCTCTTTGTGTTACTGGTGGAATTAAGAGGCTCTCGGTTGGAGATCCATCATACTTGAGGCATTAAGTACCTGATAAGATCTCCAGTGGATTTTGTGGGTTTTAATTGGGGAAAAAAACCAACTCATGAGCAGCCACTCTATCACAGGACCACGGGAGGAGAAAAACAAAAAGGTGTTTGGCAGTAATCTCCATCCTGTCAGATCAAACTGTCAATATCAATAAAATCTTCACCATTTCCCCTCAGCTCTGCAATGTTACCTCAGCACGTTCGGGGTTTTGCAGCCTCCCTGTTGCTGAAGGTGGAGCAGGTGATTTGTCGGGAGCCTGGAGGGGACAACTCCAGAAACTTGAGGAAGCTCCTCACTGGGCTCAGCACTTCCCTCACACCGGAGGGACAAAAAACACTTCAAAGGTTCCACCTGTAAAGGGCAGGAATTCAGATGGACAGGATGAGTGTGGACTCGATATTTTCTGAGCCTGAGAATTGCTGAGCTCTTCCCAAGGGAAACTTTTCAACAGTTTTTCTTTTTCCCAAAACAACCTTGTGTGAACAATATTCCTTTCCCATAACAGCAGGTGCTGTTTGCTATTTCTGTTCCTGAGCCAATGGCAGAGGTGTCAGTGCTATGGACCAATAACGTGCCTTTAGCACAGCGTGTTATAAAAGGGCTGAATGAATTGTGAATAAACCTTCTGATTTCTGCTGCCTCCTGACTGGAGTTAAACACCTTTGTTGTAAATAAACCTTCTGATTTCTGCTGCCTCCTGACTGGAGTCAAGCAACTTTATTTCGTGTCCTGTTACGACCCATGAGCTCACCTGAGTCAGCCCCAGCCTGGGACTGTGGCTGAGTGCAAAAATTAAAACACCGGGGAAGGAAAGGCAGAGGGTTTTTCTCTCCCTGCACCGTCAGTCCTCAGGGAATGGGTGAGAAATACTCTGAATTTCCTGCGTCCTCGGGACACAGTATTGGCTGTGCAATTTCCATGGGAGACCCTTTTTTTTCCTGCGTGTAATCCATGCCTGCAAATCCCAACAATAATTTAGAACAGTGATAATCCTCCACAGCGCTGACCCTAAAGATCTTTACAGCAACACAAATGAGATCAAAGGACAAATAAAAGTCTCTTAATCCCTCTAAGTGTGAGCTCAACCTAATCTTACATTTCTGCCTTTTAATTCTCTCTAAATCTGTTTTTAACTTTACTTAACATTCATTATCCTTTTTCATGTCCTAATTCTGTGAGGGGAAAAAAAAAAAAAAAACAACTAAAAAAAACCATGTCCAGGAGTACTTTCGGCATTTCTACCCAGGGATGGCATTTTGGACATGACACTCTGGATTTTCCTGTCAGCTTCTGGAGGGGAGAAGTGGCTGGAGGATATGCAAAGATTAAGATTGATGAATGAGGTGCAAATCGGCTCCTTGGTGACGGCTCTGTCACCTGGACGAGCACAAGATCTAAACAATTACATTGCGAAATGAG
>VXBB01001961.1:118846-130961 GCA_013399915.1 Illadopsis cleaveri | reverse complement strand
GACCAAAACTTAGAAAAGTGTGAGACTTCATGACCTTGTGTCCATTTTGTGTCCATTTTGTGCCCATTTTGTGCCCATTTTGTGACCATTTTGGGTCCACCTTGGGTGTAGCCCTGGCCAGGCTCTTGTGCTGCCCAAGGTGTTCCCTTTAAAGGCCTTTCAATAAATCTCTACTTTATTGTCTGAGCTCTGTCCAGTCTCTGTTCCAGCTCAGCCTTCCCAAGGTCTCAGGAAGGGCAGGGCAGTCTGGAGCAGTGACTCCAGAAGCACAGGGCAGGGCACGGATACAACAGCTTCACTTTCTGCAGCTTTTTAAAGGTTATGCATTATGAAAATATGATGGTAAGAAATCAGAAATGCCCTGATATTCCCCTGGCCTGCAAACCAGCATGGACAGCAGGGCTTGAACACAAAAATATCAGCAGCAGGGTGGGCACATGAGCCATGTCACCCAGAAATCATGCTGCAAAGGTTTGCACCAACATTGCATCTGCTTCCCGAGGGAAATGTGCCTGAAGTTGGTTTTTAAACACATTCAGCCCAAAAGATCAGGTCCTTCAGCCCAGATCACCTCAGGTTAGAATTGCCCTAGAAGAAACCAGGTTAAAATCACTGCAGTCTCAGGGGTTAGACAGAGCCTAATGGGTTTTTCTCCTCTCTTTCAAAGCAGGAGCACAGGCAGTACTGGAGGAAACTTCAGGGGGCAAACAGCTGCCTGCAGTGGATGGGGGAAGGACTAAAATAATGTGGATTTGGGGGAGTTCTCTTTAACCAAGTTTTTTTTTCTCTAACAGTACAAGCAGACAAAATTTGATGATCTCCCGAGGAAATGAGTTCCATAAGCTGATCATAAAGTCAACAAATTCACGTTTCTTTTTTTGCTTGTTACAAATGAACAGCTCTTTGTGACAACATTTTGTTCCAGGAGCAGAGCAGCCAGCTTATAAAAAACAGCTCCATGGCTTGGCAAATCTTGTCAGCTCAGGACAGTAACCAGTGGGGTTTGATGATTGAGGATTGCTCCAGGTGCCACCTCACCAGCTGACCTCCTGAATCCGTGATATCAAACATTTCACGAGGCACATTGTAATGAGCACAATGGAAATGGGAAACTTGGTGGCTAAGACAAAAACGCTGCCTCCTCCAGCATTGTCTGAGAGTTTTACTATTGTCCTGGTCATGATCTGTGAAGTCAAGAACGGCAGGCAGAAATAAAGGGAGAAAAACGAGCTGATGAAAAAAGAGACTTTTATTACATCCATGCAGGAATGTTATTAAAGTGAAAGAAACCTGAGGGAACAAGAGCTTTGAGCGATGATATTCTTTTCTGTAGAGCTGATGAAAAGAGACTATGAAAGGTCAAACAATTCTTAATTCTCCTCCCTGAAGTTAGTCATCCTTCCTGTTGTCAGTGTCCACGTTTCTTGTACTTAGGCAAGGCAGGATTGCATGGGAATGAGTTAAACAGAGGGATGGATGCATCCCTGCTCCTCATTTCCCTGAAATGCTGCCAGTCTCAAAGCCAGCCCTCAGACAGCAGCACTTCTCTCCACAAAGGAAATTCCAGCTGAGGGAAGGAGCTGGGGCTTGTGGTTTCTGCATCCCAGACCTGGCTGGGGAGTGAGTGACCGCTGCGGACCTGATATTTTCTGAGCCTGAGAATTGCTGAGCTCCTCCCAAGGGAAACTTTTCAACAGNTGCCCCCTGCCTGGAGTCAAACCTTTATTTTGTGTCCTATTGCAACAACTGCTCTGAGCTGTTTGTTCCTGTTCCAAAGCCCCTGCACACCACGTTCCCCCTGCTGACACCCCTCCCACACCTCCCACAACACTCCAGAGGATTTAGGGAAAGGTACAGAGCACATGACTGTGGAATAAAGTGTGGAATCCCAGGTGGGTAAGAAACCAGAGGGATTCACTCCAGCACGGGGAGAATTTCACCCAGAACACCAATTCTACACACAGATGAATGAAATTACATATAATTTCTGGGATTTTTTGATGTCCTGAATCAGCTAGGTACAAAGGGTTAAAAATAAATATTCATGTAGGGAAGGAAAAAATGTTTATTAGTAGTATCTTTAATGAGTTTTATGTGTCCTGCAGATAATGTTTAAGAGCTTAACGTTTCAGTGTCACAGGCATGTGACTGAATTTTCTTTTTGTGGAACACAAAACTGTGGCTAGGCAGTTGGAGAAGAAAATTCAACCTTGCTTCCTTTCCATATTCATGATACGATTTGTCATATTAATTTAGTTTTGTTTCAGTAACAGGAATGTTGGTGTTTCTCCATTTCCCCGATGCATTTCCATTTTCACACTCCCCCATCTAATATTAAATACACCAAAAACACTGCCAAAATATTCAACAACATTGAAAAAGCAGAGGAGAAATCAAATTACAGTCACCGATTTTTTTCTAAATTAATAAATATTTCATTTTCTTGTCTGCAGAAGTAGCAATGTACCCCCAAAGAACTTCCATTCCCAGATCCGAGTTTGAAAATCCAACAAGCTGAACTTAAAAGCGTGGCTTGCCAAGTGGGCTGCCTTGAAAATGAAAACACGGTTATTACAAGCAGGAACCATCCCCACGAGAAAAAAAAACAAAAAAACCATCCAACCAACCAACCAACCGACCAACCAACCAAAAAAACCCCAAAAAACCCAAAAAACCAAAAAAACCAAAACAAACAAACAAAAAATACAAAAAAAAACCCCCAAAAAAATCCCCCAAAAACCCCCCAAAAACCACCTCAGGTTTTGTCACATGATCCTACCATTACAATGTCCCCAGAGTGAAAGGTTTAACAAGTAATTTCAGGTCACCTTGTCACTGCAAACACGGGCAGAGTGGAGTTCAGGGTCACTGGCTGCAGACAGAGGTGTGGCAGGGCACACTCCCCATCAGGAGCAGGGTTTCCTTTTTCCCGTGCAAAACTCACATTCCCTTCCCTGCTGCCGCATAGCAAAGCCCATAGTGACACTTGCTGGTGCAGCGAGGAGTCGGAAACAAAACGCTGAAGGAGGCAGAGCCAGCCCGGGTTGGTTTTTTATTCCTCCCTTCCCTCGGGGATAAATTCCCCGGAGGGTTCTGTTTGCTGCTTGGCCGAGCAAAGAATGCCCAGCACAGAGGCAAAGATTCTGCTCCTGACCTCCAGTGCCAGCCCTGGAGCAGCAGCCTGGGCTCTCAGGAGCAGGGGGCACCTTGCTGAACTGAGTTCTCTCTGTTTTCTCCTTTCCTCCCCTTTTTAAACAACACTTGAAGAAGAAAATCGCTCCAGTGCGTTCCCTCCCTTGACTCCACACCCCTGTACCCCTTCCCCGCCCTGCCTTGTGATCAGCTCTCCTCCCAGAGAAAAGGGATTGCAAAGTGTCTCCCCTGCTGTGTCTGGTGTTCCTGCAGCCCCTCAGCCCCACTCAGGGCTTTGCTCAGCTCTCAGAAGAGCAGAGCACGGCACTGACCTGTAGCAGGATGCCACACTCGGGTCCATGTGTAGGAGGATCGGACCCGCAGAGGGAACGAGGCAGGCAGCAGCAGGTGAAGGGAAAGCTAATGATACTTTATTCTATCTTCTTTTTTATTCTTTACCAACAATCCGACTCCATATTTACAGTTTGTACAGAGGCCAAGAGATTGGTCATTTAGGTCACCACCTCTTCAACCTGGATGGTGAATACCACCATCAATCACATTCTCCTCCCAAAGGAGAAATATGAGAACATCTCTAAAAATATACATTGTTTATGTTGAGGCTGCGTGAGAATCTGCTTGCGAGATTCCAAACAAAGAAAACCAAGAAAGCTGAGGGCAACACTGACCCTGCAAGGAAGGACAGCCACAACCTCAGGAGGGGCTTCCAGCCACAGGAGCTTGAGCAGTGCCCCATAATCCTTGTCCCAGCAGGTTCTTCATCACAAAGGACATGGGGAGACACAGAGCTGGTCTTATCTGAGGCAGTTCTGCACTGTGTTTTCCATTTTTTTTAAAGCCTGTAATATACTCTTAAAATCCCCCAAATTTGTGACAATATGAAAATATTTCAGCTGGGAAAACTCATGTATGTGCAAGTGCTCGCCCTAAATTCCTCTACAAAAGAAACAGAGTGGGAGATTTAAATAGCTGCATGCAATGGAAGAGTGAGAGAAAATGATACTTCACCAAAAAACACCCAGGCTTCAGATATTGCAGTATTTCTTCTGGGAAAAGCATAAAATGAAGAAAGCCTGAGCTACTGGTTAGGTGATACATCAGAAATGCAAGGGGAGTCCCAGTAGAATTTCCCAAGCTGCTGTCAATTTATTCAGAAGAAATACGACTTAGCAAAAGCCATCAGCACAACAAGCTTCTGTTTACCCACTCCAGGGTTTTGATCTCGCCACTTCAAGCACAATCCTAAGGAGAATCTCTGTTTGCTGTGGTTCAGGATGGCTGAGTTTGACTCTTTTTTAAACAGCCAGGCCTGGACAGACACAAGATTGTGTCATCTAAATGCACAGTGGCCCTTGTTTGCAGCACTCCGGGCAGCCAACCACAAACTGGAAATCTGCTTTTCCAAGATCCAAGCATCAGCTTCCCCATGAACATCCAAAGGCAAAACCAACACAAAAATGTGCTTCTCACACCTTTTAATGCACTTGCATCCTATGTCTTAGAGGCAAATGATTGTGCCTGAAAGCACAGTTTGTGTTTTTTTGAGGATCTTGTAGGGCATCTTGTAGTGCAAGTGTTAGGGGAGAGGAGCCCACATCCACTGTCCTTGGTCTGTGAGCTTCTCCCAGTTCATCAGAAGCAGAAAGTTAAACAAGGCAGGATCTGAAAGCACTGAGGGCACAGGGAGCCCTGCAGCAGGACCTGCTCCCCTCACGGGGCTGAGCTGTGACAACAGCACGTGTCACAGGAGATGAGGAGTGTCCCTCTCCATCCCAGGGGCAGAGCCTTCACCTTCGGAACCGAATGCTTAAAAACAACAAGAGAAAGCAGCCTTGCAACCCAGCAGGAGGAGCTGCCTCTCCCTCCCTCTGCTGCCCGAGGTGGGATCTGGCAGCACTGCTCTTGGCCAGGAGATTGGGAGTGTCCAGAAGGCACCTGGAGCCTGGAAGATGAAGAAACTGATGAAAGCAGGAAATTAAAGATGAGCAGAATGCCTGTGCTGAGGTAGCAGGCCTTTTCCCTTCCGTATGGGATGTACAGCACACAGGGAACCTTTTTCCCTACAAGTCTATAATTGTGTCTGTATTTTCATCCATGATCCCACCCCAAACACTGCAGACCAAAGCCTTAGGATGGGCACAGTCCACAGTTCTTGTAATGCTTCGAAATACAGATTTGTAGCAAAAGAAGAAAAGGAGTCTTCCTTTGCAAAATGCTTGTGAGAAAGACAAACACTGATCTTGGGATTACATATGAGGGAATGTAGAACAAATGAAGTTCTCAATATAATGACATTGAGGTTGCAGGGAGCATGCATAGAGGTGAATTTGATGTTGAGAGTTTAACTAATTTGCTCGAGGTCACAATGAAGTTTTCTGTCTGCCCTGAGATTAGAAGCCAGGAGCTATTAAATTCTTTCTTTTGTTCCCAGACTGCCAGACTGGGGAATAAAGCTCCCTGTGGGGAGGAATATTTAAAAACAAACAAAAAAGAAGAATGAAGAAGACTTATTTACTCAGCCCAAGCCCTAGAGTAAGAGCACATATGTACTGTCACCAGCGCTTCTCTGTCCCTCCTGTCCCCTCCCTGACCTCCCCTGAGTGACAGAAGCAGTGACAGCTTCTCAGGAGCCATCTGTTCCACACTGGGGCTTACAGCTCCTGGGCTTTAGCAGAAGGGGACTGAAGGGTGGCACCACAACCCAGAGGGTGAGAAATAACCTCACCCCCTGCCCCTCAGACGTCTGCCCTGTGAGCAGCTGCTGTTAGATCCACCCAGAGCTTGAGAGAGGCAGGAGCAGAGCGGGGTTTTTCCTCCCAGCCATTGGAGGAGCACAGAAAATAGGCCACCAAATCCTGACGTGCTCCAGCCTCCCACACGGCGGCGGTGGGAGGCGGAAGACGGTGACACATTTCAGTCTGGTCCCCTCTTCCTGCACAGAGCTGTCAACACTTCAAAGCAAGCACCTGCAAGACGTCCCCCAGCCTCTGCTGCATCCTGCTGGGCTCTTACACTGCTCTCCCTCATGGAGAGGACGTGCTGCAGTGGGGTTTCCATCCTCTGTAGCCCTGGTTCGTGCCTGAGGCGTTTTGGTTTTCTGAAATTCCTTTCCCAGGGAATTTTCTGTAAACAAGAGACATATTTACATTCTTTCCCTAGGAGGGACTTCTCTTGATGTCCCTCTGGTCTGAGCAATGTGATTGAAGAGGTTTGTCTTCTTGTCACCAATCCAATTGGTCTGTGTAGAATAGTATAAAAGGGAAGAGACTTCCCGAGAATAAGGGAGTCACTTTTTTAGCCATCTGAAGTCAGAGTCTTTGTGTCGCTGTGGTGTACAATAGAGACAGTCCCCTCCTCTGAAAAGATTTCCTGTGGAGGATGAGTACCTCCAAAAACGGGGGCATGTGAGAAATCCAGTTTATTTGGAAAAATAAACCTGTAACCATTTCAAGGGCAGCAAAAGTCACGTGCAAGGAAGAACAAAAGATGGAGAAGGCACGTACAAAGCAGAACAAGATCCAGACGTCACGAACGAAGTAGAACAAAAGTTGGTAAAACAACTCCAGGATGTGAGAAACTGGATGAGAAGCAGAAAAAGGACTGTGTCATTTGCTGTGTATGCAGGAACAATCAACCAATTGGAGCTAAAGAATTAATGTGTGTGACGCTGTTTTACACCACAACAACACAGACTCCGAGGTTCAGAAGGCTGAAAATGACTCTTTTATTTTGGGATGTGTCTCCCTTTTATACTATTCTACACAGACCAGTTGGATTGGTGACACAAAGACAAACCTCTTCACTCACATTGCTCAGAGCAGAGGGACAGCAAGAAGAAGTCCCTCCTAGGGAAAGGAATGAATAACATAGGTACAGTTACAAAAACATTTCTGCTGTTGACAGAAAATTCCCTGGGAAAAGAATTTCAGAAAACCAAAACACCTCAGGCACAAAACAAGTTTTCTTTTAACCAATTGCTTTAAACCAATTGCTTTTAAGGAGCAACCAATTGTGAAGTAGCATATAACGTGTGATTAAGGCTAAAAACTGTATAAAAGAGATTATGGTTCTGCAGTAAATGGCTCAGTTTGATCATATTGGTCATGGAGTGATGTCCCATTCTTGATCTTCTGCAATTCCCATGGGTTCCATGGGCACCAGGAAAGGGCCTGTGGTCACCTGGTGTCCTCAGGGTAATTCCCCCCTCCCTCCAGGGCTCCTGGGAAATGCTCTGCTTTTATCAGACTGGGGTTTGCAATGCCATCACCACATTGACTCTCACATGGTCGTTTATTCTGCCATGAAAAGACAATAAAAACCACTTCCTGTGCTTGGAGCATGTCTATCCTCCTCAAAAAAACTTTAACCTCCGTTCTTTGGATTATCTTTTTTTGGGTTTTTTTCTGACAAATGAGGAACAGCTGATTAACAAAGACGTTGCTCTTTTTACAGCAGAGTTTTTTATTCCATGCTGTAATGATTGAGAATAGAACACCCAAAACTTGTCAAAACAAAATTTCTTTGGAATCGAGCCACAAAGGAGAAAATGAAGTTGCCACTGAAAATTAATTAATACAAAGCACCAATTAATAGGAGGAATCAATCCTTGGACCCAAAAATACCAGTGCAATACAAGCTGAGAGGTCATTTTTAGTCCTACTTTTAACAAGAATACCTCAGTGTGTTTAATAATAACAAATTGGATCTCCAGGGCAAGATACTGAGAAAAAATTGTTTACAGCAAGCACTTCCAAATCTCAAGAACTTACCTCAACAGGTTTTAAGTTGATATTAAGCTTTTGCTGGCTTTTTAAAGAAATGGCTTTAAAACATTTTTCCATTATGTGCTTTCATTATTGGTTATAGCAAGTGAGGTTTCTGTGCAACCAAAAATCATTACAGCACAGGCAGCTTCAGTGCTGAGCCTCCATGAAAACCAGTTTTCTGGAATGTATGTGTGAAACATGGATACACAAAAAATTGCTTTTAATGTAAAGAAAAGAATGAATTTTGAAATTAATTCAGAGTTCAATTAAAAATCTTTCATCTTTTTTTTGTAATAAATAGCTCCTTGTGACCAAGGAGATGGCAAGAATTAAATTTTCTGAGCTCCTTTTAAAAATCTATATCCAATTCCTAAAAATCTATATCCAATTCTAAACACATTAAACCACTGGAGCCTTGTCCTGGCTTCACCAGAGAGAGGAAAAAGTCTCATCTGCTGAGCCATGAGAGTTTTTAACTTTCTCCTTTTGGGAATTGTATGAAGCTGGATGTACTTTCAAGGTTCTTGAAGCATCCTTTGGCAGAGGCTGACAAATCCCAAAGCTGTGCACAGGGAAATCCACCCCTCTGTCTGTGGGTTTGTGTCCCCTGAGAAAGGGAGTGAAAAATGGAGAGAAAAGACATCTCCATCTGTCACTGTAGGACATGAAAGAAAGATGAGAGACTCCAAATATTTCAGAAGGCAGAGAGCACAGAAAAAAGGCTTTATTGTCTCATTCTCACTGCCTTTTATAAGGTGTTCCCACACAGACTGAACATGGTTGGTGAATAGGAACGACACCTCTCTGATCCCATGGGTTAAACCAGAGAAACAGCAAAACACCACCTGGAGAAAGATTGTTCTGAGAAAGGAGAGTTGTTTGCCAAGATTGTTTTGAGAAGCAGCTTTCTTGAGAAATTTTTCCTTGGGAAAAAGTCAGCAGCTGCTAGCAGGCTGAAATCTCTCAGACCCAGAAATATCAGGCCCACATCCATCCATCCCTACAGACACACAGGAGTTCTTGCAGCTGGATCCCAAAGCACATCCCTCACTTGAGGGACCTCACCCAAACTGTGTTTTTTTGGCTCCACTCCCTGTGCTGGCTGTGGGGAGGAAATTCCCTCCTCAGCTGCAGAACAGAGCTGATCCCCCCATCTGCCCCTCCTGGGCATCAAATGGGGCTTTGCTGCCACAATCCCACCTGAACTCCCCTGGAAGGTGTCAGGTACTGTTCAGGGAAGTGCTGGGTGATGCTGCTTCCTGAAAAAGCACTGACCTTAAAGCAAAAAAAAAAAAAAAATAAATAAATAAAACAAACAAAGCTTAGTGCAGTCTAAATATGTGGTGCTCAAGGGTATGTCCAGGTACTGGGAGATAAATGGATTTACACTGGCAGGAGGTACAAACATTCACTCAAATCCAACATCCCTGTTTATTCACTGCAGGCCAAGGAGCTGAAGTGGACACACGGGTTAATTGAATGATTTTGCCAAAGGAATCTTTTTTTACTTCCTCAAGTAAAAATACAAATACAAATATGACTAAAATTGCTCTTTAGCATGAGGAACACATATCAGAAAGCTCATTAGTATTCAGGAAGATCCATGCATGCTGGAGGCATTCTCTTCTAAGAATTTTTGAGAATATTTGGGCATCTTAGAATGAAAAAATGGGACAAAATGTGCTGTGAAGGACAGAGAAATACCAATGCCCTTCAAAGCAGGAGCTCAGCCTGGGCAGAGCTTTGCAGGGAAATGAGGTGAAAAGCCTGGGATGCACGGGGTGAGGTAATCCCTGTGCTGGGTGAGGATGGAATGACTCACAGTGATGCTGGTAAGGCACAACCACCAATCCAGCCCTCTCCTGGCTGAGAAATTACGTGCAGTGCAGTCCTCATTACTGTGTGCTTGATATTCACAGCACTTCACTGGGAGTTTGGATATTCTGTGAATTTTTGCCACATTTTCTATCCTATCCCTATGCAAATTGTCCCTTGAAAAACGTGTTATTGTTTCTCTGTCTTGGGCTGCTGAGTTAAAATTTGTTTTGTCTGGCTAAATGGGAAGAAGGGGAAAACAATGTTGGGCACAAATTCCTGGGCAATCATTTGCCATGAGCTCTGGAACTGAGAGTTTCAAAGATAATTTATCAGGAGATGGACAAATAGAATGAAATAGTCTGATATTTGCAATAGGCAACTAAACACAATTTAAATCTGATCAACACTCAATGCATTCGGGATTTTCTTCTGCTTGCTGTATTTAAATAACAGATATTAGGACTACACGCACATGAAAAAGTATTTTCTTCTCAGCACTCCTCCCCATGTTTCAGAGTCAGTGGTTGAACTGGTCAGTACTTTTTGGATTTGAGGAGAAATCCAGCTTTTCCTATTGTGGCTGTGGACATTTTCTGAGGAAGAATTCACTGACCACTTGCAAGAGGACAAATGAATGAAAACCAGAGCAGAGCAGGACGGGGTGAAGGAAGAGACAGAGGCCACAGGTTGTGAGATCCCTCCCAGACTCCAAATTACTGCCCAGGCACGGGGGACTGCTCCACCCCACAGGATCACAGAATCACAGAAACCCCCAGGGGCTCTGCAGTCCCTCCAGCACATCTGCAAATCGCAGAGTGAAGGGCTGGGGCATCGCTGACCCCAAATTCAGCCCCAGCAGCTGGTCCTGTGTCAAGGGGGAATAGTGGGAATGTTCTGTGGGAATAAATTCAGTGTCCTTCCTGCTGGAGATGCAGCACCTTCTTGGAACAGGGATTTCTGTAGAAGATGGGGAAGTACAGAGGGAGATGTAGACTTCAGAAAAGGTTTGGATGTGTCATTTTTGCTTACCAAAGAAAATTGGACAGAAAAAAAGAGACCAAACCCGGGCTGCTTGATGAATTGTTCAAATGCTCATTAGCATCAATCAGATATATTTGAACAGATAATTATCCCCATATTGTGCTTTCATCACTGGAATTGTTTATGTTAAACTGTCAAGCAGCCGTTCTCAAATTTTACTCCTTGAAGTGTCGAAGTTCCTTTTACGGCAAGAAAAACAAAGGAGGATTTATCTTTCTCCCCTCCCTCAGCTCCGCTTTAACCCTATTTGAAGCCTTCCACAAAGCTTTTAAGTGTCCAGGAGCAGCAGCGAGTGATTTCCATTTCAGATGTTGGGGATGTACAGGTCTGTGTGTCCTGCTTTAACCCCTTCAGCGCCTTGGCTGCAGGGCACAGGTGAGTGTCCCCAGCACAGGTGAGTGTCCCCAGCACAGGTGAGTGTCCCCAGCACGGAGGGTGCAGCTCACGAGGGACATTTCCCTCCTTCCAGAGCTGACCCGGCGGCCCCTCAGTGCTCACTCTGGGCCTGATATTTCTGGGTCTGAGAGATTTCAGCCTGCTGGCAGCTGCTAACCTCTTNCGCAGAGTGAAGGGCTGGGGCATCGCTGACCCCAAATTCAGCCCCAGCAGCTGGCCCTGTGTCAAGGGGGAATATTGGGAATGTTCTGTGGGAATAAATTCAGTGTCCTTCCTGATGGAGATGCAGGAAGATGTTCCACCTTCCTGCTGGAGATGCAGCACCTTCTTGGAACAGGGATTTCTGTAGGAGATGGGAAAGTACAGAGGGAGATGTAGACTTCAGAAAAGGTTTGGATGTGTCATTTTTGCTTACCAAAGAAAATTGGACAGAAAAAAAGAGACCAAACCCGGGCTGCTTGATGAATTGTTCAAATGCTCATTAGCATCAATCAGATATATTTGAACAGATAATTATCCCCATATTGTGCTTTCATCACTGGAATTGTTTATGTTAAACTGTCAAGCAGCCGTTCTCAAATTTTACTCCTTGAAGTGTCGAAGTTCCTTTTACGGCAAGAAAAACAAAGGAGGATTTATCTTTCTCCCCTCCCTCCGCTCCGTTTTAACCCTATTTGAAGCCTTCCACAAAGCTTTTAAGTCTCCAGGAGCAGCAGCGAGTGATTTCCATTTCAGATGTTGGGGATGTACAGGTCTGTGTGTCCTGCTTTAACCCCTTCAGCGCCTTGGCTGCAGGGCACAGGTGAGTGTCCCCAGCACAGGTGAGTGTCCCCAGCACAGGTGAGTGTCCCTAATGCAGGTGAATGTCCCTAATGCAGGTGAGTGTCCCCAGCACAGGTGAGTGTCCCCAATGCAGGTGAGTGTCCCCAGCACAGGTGAGT
>VXBB01001961.1:98534-108628 GCA_013399915.1 Illadopsis cleaveri | reverse complement strand
AAAAGAAAAGAAAAAGAAAAAGAAAAAGTGATGTATTTCACAGGCTAAGGAAAAGGAAATCCCCACAATTTTAAACACAGATCTACCTCAGGTGTATAAAACACTCTTAGCCTGTCCTGGCCCCTCCAAAACTACTCTGCAAGGTTCTATCTTCTCCAAAACAGCTGTTTTAGGCTTGTTGCTGTTCTACCTACCCAACTGATAACTCTCCTCAGCTGGGCTTCCATCCAACGGAACATCTTTTTTCTGAGGTTGTACCAGAAATCCATGAGGGATTAGCAAACCACAGAGCAAACGTTCTTAGAGTATGCAGCCAAAAGATCTCATCTCAGCAGGCCCCTAAATCACTTCAGCAATGTTCTGCCCCTCTTTTGGGACAGGTGTGAGCTTCCTTTACAGGATTAATTTCCAGTTGCAGGAAATATCTACAGATACCTGTACATTAATGGTATGTAAACACATTCCTGTGTCCAGCAGCTGATATAAACCAACATTTTTTCACAGATTTCTGTGGTCCACGACTGGAAAGGAAGAGGGCTAGAAGAGCAGAAATGTGACATTCAGTTATTTCGCTTGAGACACTAAAAGAATTGACTTAAGTGTTGTCATGGTGGTGCTTATATAAAGCCCTGCAGGAAAGAAAAATAGAACACAAGACACACAAGCATTTCTAAAGTGCAAACATTTAAATAGCAGCTTCTGTTTAGTTTTGGAGGGTTTTCTCACCTCCTCACTTCAGTTACAGCTCTCCCACATTTAATTAGCTCCCTCCAAATGGGGAGCAGATCACGTCATGCTTAATGCAGGGTCTCTATCAGATGTTCCACCTCTAGCTCTGCCTCCAGCAAATATCTCCGTGTTTTAATGATGGATGGCACTGCTGCAGTGATGGAAGAATGTAGAGTCCCAGGGAAACACAGATTTTCATAATTTAGGATAGAATTTTAAACACAGCATCCGAACTCGCAGTTTTAAATGTCTAAAAGGCTTCAGTGAAACGCCAATGGGAGTAAAATAATATTTGCAGCTTCCAACGATCATCTCCAATGCTTTCTCCGATGTGTTAATGGCTCGGGCAATTTCATTTACATACAAAAGCACGAAGCGGAAAGCAGTTTCCTTTGAGCACCTGTAGTACTTTCGCTGGGTATATTGGGGGATATTGCAAGTGCTTCGAGTGAAGATGTACGAGGAGCGTAATCGCCAGAGTTCATTAACTTCTTCTACTAAATACCAAATAATCGTGTTTAACTTGAAGGTGTTCATGTTCAAAGAGCTCCTACTTTTATCTCAGTCTCTAAAGAAGGCTGAGGGAGAAAAGGCTCAAGCAAAGTACTTTTCCTTTTCTTTAACTTGAAGGACGCACATCTGAATCCTTCCAGACAAAGCTTCTTTGCCTTCTTTCTTTCTTCCAGAGAAAGAATATGCATATTTCATCACACTCTCCTCTTAAACTCTTTCACACCTACCACAAGATGTCTGTACTCCCTCAAAACGCGGGCCATTAACCAGAAGATACAGGCTATAGCTGATTTCCATAACAAAACCCCCCAACAAACGAAATAAACGCTGGTTTGTGAATTCCTGGTACCCAAGCAGTTCACACTTAGAATTGTCCGGGGCTCTGCACGTGAACTCGTCTTTGTGGAACAGGCAGAGCTGCCTTCATCCATTACCTGTGCAGGAAATTTGTCCAATGTTTTACTCAAAGAAAGAAGCAGAAATTTTGAGGGATGCTTGAAGCATCTCCCAGGCTGCAGCGGGCAACTCTGAGTGCCCAGGACAAAGTGACAGTGGGCACTAATAACGGAATTGCAATTGCAATAATTGACTTGCTGCAAGGGTGAATGACGTTGTTTTACACCACAACGACACAGACTCCGAGATTCAGAAGGCCAAAAATGACTCCTTTATTTTTGGGATGTGTCTCCCTTTTATACTATTCCACACAGACCAATTGGATTGGTGACACAAAGACAAACCTCTTCACTCACATTGCTCAGAGCAGAGGGACAGCAAGAAGAAGTCCCTCCTAGGGAAAGGAATGAATAACAAAGGTACAGTTACAAAAACATTTCTCCTGTTTACAGAAAATTCCCTGGGAAAGGAATTTCAGAAAACCAAAACACCTCAGGCCTGGAACTAGAGCTACAGGTGAATAATTCGAGGCTGGAGATCTCAGCACCACAGGAGGTTCATCTCTTGGAGCAGGAAGTTTCACTGCCCTGGACAGGTCTGGCTATCTCGGGGTTCTTCTCCAAAAGATGCAAATCAAACAATGTTTTGGCACAAATATTTTCTTTTACAGTTGTTATCATAGAATTTTTATATCGTGCTCATGATAAAAACTCAGTTCTCATGCTCCATTCCCTGACTTTGCTGCATTACACCTGCAGCAGGAGTAGATGTAGGAACAAAGTGAATTTTTCAATTTGGCCTGTTGTTTGGAATTCCATTAAAAGAAATTTGGAAACAGCGTGAGCCCACACTTTTTGTTTGATCTTTTAACGTATTCATATTTGCAAGTAGCTAAACTAATTTCAAGATAAACTAATTGAGAAAAGCTTTAAAGCTCCTGCACACGCCTGAAGATTTTAAAAGCTGGGCCCAGCAAATGGTATTGGTCTATTAATAAATATCAAGGACATTTTTTGCCAGCTCTGTTAAATGCTTCCATCAGCTGAAAGTGTATTATTTTGCAGTCAGAAGGGTGTTAACCTTTTAGTTGTGTGGGGAACAATAATAAATCCGTCCTCTTCTAGCATGGTTTATCAGGTAATGATGATACTTTAACAAATAACAACGAGCTCTTTATTCAACAGTACATAAAACATAACTAGAATTTTGTTTAATGACTCATAACAGAAATTCCTTATTTTGCTGCACTTTTTTTGCTGCCTTTTTTTTTTTTTCTTCTTCTTCTTCTTCTTTTTTTTTTTTTGCAATTCCCTGACCTATTGTCCCTGGCATCCATAAGACACTTATGTGTAATCCTTAAGAAGTGAGATTTATCATCACACCTTTGAAGTACAAAGGCTCACAAGCCTCTCTCCCGATGGCTAAGATGTATTTTTCAAGGCAGTGCACCGTTTTTAAGTGTTTCTTTTCTTGTTCACATCCCATCAATGTCAGTGCACTCTGCACACAATGATTTACCAGGGCTCCCATCTGTGGGCAGCTGGAGGATTGGAGAAGAGGGGAAGGGAGATCTTTAAACTTGTGCTGTCAGTGCTGGCCTGAGCTGTTGGCTTGTGAGCTCTCAGTGTGGGAACTAAACCTCTCTGTGCCCTGTCTGACATCTCAGGCATTATCCACGTCTCTGGCAATTAATGATTTCTTTAAAAGGTGATTTCTGTATTAGAAAATTAAATGGCTTTTCTAGAGTGACCAGGAATTTCATGTAATACCAAAGCTGTGATAACTCTAAAGCATTTCTAAGTGCAAAAGCACTTCCAGAGATAACACAGAGGTCAGCGACATTTTCTGTTGATATGAAATTATCTGGAAATATCAGTTTTCCAGGAAAACTGATTTAAGATCCATGCAGTACAATAAAAGAAAGCCTTTTTTGATTGTGATGAACTTTGGGCAAACGCTGCTGACCTAGAAAGAGAGTCCACATCTGAAAATCCACACTGAGGAACTGGCAAGAAAGGTACCAGCTTTAAATAGGAAGGACTGAGGGAAAAGTGAATTTGCTTCATGTGGAAGAAATCCTTTGGGTCCTTCCCATATCCAGGGCTGAAGCTGGGAGAGAAAGAAAGGGAACAGCAATGGCCCAGGCAAGCCAAGGGCTGCTTATGGATATTCCTTCTCAGAAACCAGTAACAGCTTCAGCTTTGGAAAAATGGGAAAAGGATACTCATACTGGTTTTACTGGTCTCTCTTTCTCCAGAGATTGTGAGAGGAATCCAACCCAAGCCACTGCTGCTCTTGGTAGTGGAAAATACAAGGGAAGAAAATGAGTTAGATGGGCATCTTTTGGGATGTTCTGGAAATCACTGTTCTTATGTTGTCTGATTGCTGAATTCTTCTGGCCTCCCTGCAGCTGTAGTTCTGTATAAAAGCAGCTAAGCTGCAATGTTGTGAGCAAAGGTTTAACAAATCATAGCCTGGAATCTATTTATTTCCATCTGCAACTGTATACATCTTGCTATTCAAATGTGAAAAGTGAAAAGTGTACTGGAATCCAGCTGTTCATCGACTGGGGGACACATTCAGGCTGTTGGAGGGACAGTTTTGGTGCCTCAGTTCCAGACCTGTGTTTGCAAGTCAATGCAAAGTCTGCCATCCATTAAATGAACCCTGTCTTGCCACTGCAGGGGTTTGCAGCCCTTATCAAACAAAATCCCACTTGTCATTATTCGAAGACTTTTCTCCAGCAGCCACTCCTTCTCTGGAAGGTTCTGAGCAAACAATCTGTTCTCCAGGATGGTGAGAAGGCATTTCCCACCCCAAGCTGGTGGACAGTCACGATCTCACAGTCCCCAAGAACAACACAATGGATTTTCAGACCTCCACTCAGCTCCAGAGAGACAAGCCAGCCTTTTGGCTGCCCCCTTGCAAGGAGAACCAGGATAATTTACCTGACATACCAGGGGTCTGTAGAAGCTGCTTTACTTCCCTGCTTCTCCTTTATTTTTTACATTTTTAACTAGGCTGTGTTCTCCAGTTGGAGTGAATACTCCAGCTGAAGTGGAACCTCAGTCTGATCAGGACGATTAATCACAGCATAACAACAAAAAAGACATTCTAGTAAAATTCAATAATATTTTCGCCCTACCCATTAATACAGGATAGATTTTAACCTATTAGTAATCTCATTTTCTTCGACCACAAACCAGCATCTTTAGAAGTGGAAAAATGTCCATATAAAGATTTTAAATAATTTCTCAATGCAATGATGAAGTTTGTTTTGTCCTTTCCCTCAGTAACCAAAGACTGTAATGAATCAGTCCATTTTTAATGAACTCTAACACTCACCGTGTCAAAAAGAGATTTAAAGTTACAAAGGAAGCTTCACTTTTACTTTGTGCCACAGGAGCAGATTACCAGCACCAGCATTTTCAGATTCTTTGACTTGCTCTGGGGGCCAGAGCTCTTTGGATAACATGTGATTCCTGCATATGTTTGCACAGCTTTCTGCAGAAGTGTTTTGGTCGCTGTTCCAGCTGTTCCCATTTTTATTTGTCGCTCTGTTGCTCCAAAAACTCTGAACTTTTTGTATCTCCTTTTAAGTGGGGTAAGATGGAACAATTCTGATTTTGTAACACACTGTGTATTCTGCACGGGTGTAAAAGACGACAGGAATTATTACAGGAGCTTGTTAGAATACCCCCAGTCAGAAAACACCATTTGTTCAACAAAGTAATGAATTTTAACACAACAAACCTGCATTTGCTCATCATTTTGCTGCCGGCTGGTGCTTCCAACACGACAGAAAACAACTGCACGTTGACAAATACAAGCAAGCCTCGAGTCGCCTAAAATAACCCTCCGGAAAATGAAGGGTGCTTTCCCAAAAGTCATTTTTAAATGTGGAAACGAAGGGCGCTTTCACAAAAGCCATTCTTTATCTGGAGCTGTGCGACAGGGCCCTCTGCCGTGCGATCCCTGCTAGGGATGGCACAAACCCAGCGAACCCAGGAGTGATGGCTTTGGGCTGTAAAAACCTCTTTGGGGCATTATTTGCCGCTCAGGCCGGGCTCCTAACGGGGTCAGACACATCTCCCAGCCTGGTCAGGAGGCAAAGTCATGTGGCTGAGCTCGGGCTGATGTGATTTCTGTTTCACCAGCTCAACTCCCCAGCCCCTGGAAAGAGAGACAATGGTCTTTGCAATGGCTGGGGCTCCTTCAGCCCTTGTCGCTGTGTTTGAAGAGGAGATGTTCTCTTGACCTTGTACATGAGGCCATTCTCAGGGTCTGTAGGGCTGGAGTGCGCTCTCACAACACCCCGAGGCGCCTTTACACCGTCCAAGGCAAATGTTTGTTTATGAAAGCTGGAGTAAAACATTTGTGCAATCAAAAGAGGGAGGGAGGGAAGGAAGGAAGGAAGGAGCATTAAATCATTAAAACCATCTCCTGGCTGTTCTGGAAAACAAAACCACCCCAGAGAACAGAGAAAGAAAGTCCTGCACAAAGGACATTGATGTGTTATTTATAGACAGGTTGTGAGTACACAGTTATTTGCTTCCTCTGGATGGAAGTCATTGTGTTTTGGAGAAGAAAATGCAGTTGATGTTTGAAATCAGAACAATGATTGTTTAGAAAGAACAGCACAAGCCTTCTTAGCAAAAAATTACAGAGAAGTCCAATTCCTGCACTGCTGATTGCAAGCTTTTGTATCCAGACTTGTCAGAGGCAGTTTGGACCCTGCCTTGGACAAACATGGCACGTCAACCTGCAGGTGCCAATGCAACTTAATGATTTAATAACAAAAGACTACTAAAATAATGCATAACAATATAACATGTAGGACATATTCTTATAAGTGCTCTAGAGAATAAAAATGACAATCAAAATACATTCTTAATAAAAATGTTTCTATTGCATTGACATTAAAATCAAAGTATTCTCCATACTGTCACAAGTAGCTTTCAATGAAGCCTCATAATAAAATTAGAATTGAGTAGCAAAAGCTCTCATGGTCAACCCTCTTAGAAGCAGTTGCAGTAAGGGATTCAGATTAATGCAGTGTATTGTTACAAGATCATTTCCCCTGAAATAGAGTTCCTTAATTTATTTGGTTAAAAGGTGATTAATACTCTGATGAATGAGAGCTTTTAAATTTTCTGAAAATGCTACTGTTGTAATTTCAGAGGTTGTCAATATAAATTTCCTGTACTTTTTAAACACTGCTGATCACTTCCACTGCTGGTGTCTGTGGGAAGGAGTTCCACAGACATTGCCTCTATTCATAAGGGCAATTTAAAAATTGCTGTACTGCAATTATATTGAATATCTCTATGGCCTTACATTAATATAAAAATTAATGAAATTCTTGATTTACCTGTGCTTTACTGTTCATTATTTATGCCATTTAATCATCTCTGCTGAGAGCAATAATTTAACTGTTAACTGTTCTTACCCTACCCTTAGGCAAAATGCAAGGCTGTCTCATGGAGCAGTTTTGTTTTAAATTAGTAAATGTTTGAATGCTGTTGTGGAGATTTGGACAATCCCTCCTTTTCTGCCTTTCAATTTGGCAGGGCCAGGGAGGGACAGCACTCCTGATATTATAAAAACCATGATGTCAGCCTTAAGTCTAAATTTGTATGCACAGTAAAATCAAGAAAACTTATAAAAGCTCCTCCATGAGTCTTTCTAAAGCTGTTTTTTGTGTTAGCAGACAAAAATGACTTCATGTACAATCTATTCCTGGCACTAAATGTGTGAGCCATCATTCAATGGAAAGATAACTCTCAGCCTAAAATGCCAAGTTTCCATCTCGGTGCTGCAGACAAAAGTCCTCCTGTTCTGACAGTGTGATTTATCTTTGACACTCAGGAGTTAAACAAGTCTGTCTGCTTCACATATGGGCCCTATTAAACTATTGATTAGAAACCTTAAAGTTTGTTGGGATGCATCAGAGAATGGTTTGGGTTGGAAGGGACCTTAAAGCCCATCCAGTGCCATGGCAGGGACACCTCCCACTGTCCCAGGCTGCTCCAAGCCCCAGTGTCCAACCTGGCACTGCCAGGGATCCAGGGGCAGCCACAGCTGCTCTGGGCACCCTGTGCCAGGGCCTGCCCACCCTCCCAGGGAGGAACTCTTTCATAATGTCTAATCTAAATCTGCCCTCTTGCAGTTCCAATTGATTCCCTCTTGTCCTGTCACTCCAGGCTCTCGTAGGGATTCTCTCTCTGTGTTTCTTGTGGCTCCTTCAGGCACTGCAAGGCTGCAATGAGGTCACCTCAAAGCTTCTCCTCTCCAGGTGAACAGTCCCAGCTGTGCCAGCCTTTCCTCCCAGCAGAGCTGCTCCATCCTCTGCTCATCCTGGAGCCTCCTCTGAGCTCTTCCAGCAGCTCCAGGTCCCTCCTGTGCTGGGCTCCAGGGCTGGGGCAGCTCTGCAGGTGGGGGGTCACCTGAACACAGGGGCAGAGGGGCACAATCCCCTCCCTGGATCTTTTCCCACGTTGTTTTTGGAGCAGCCCAGGACAAAGTTGGAGCCCAGAGCTTCAAAGGTTATCCCACAGAGCTCCAGGTTCAGTCAGGTTCAGTTTCTTTTTGGGCATCGTCAAGTTCCTCTTCTACCAACTTCTGTTGGCAAAGATGCTCAAAAAAGCAGCAAGCACTGAGAGAACAGTTCTGTGCAGAGCTTTCTGCCTTGATCTGTTCCATCTAAATAAAACACATCCCTTCAGGAAACTGAGCTGCTTTTTGTAACCACAAAACCTGGTGTGTGTTACTGAGGAGGGCAGAGCAGGCAGACTCACACACCCCCTCAGGAGTTCCTGTCGGTCCCTGGGGGATGTTCTGAAGTTTACATCATCACTCTGCGTGTCACAGCCTGCCAAACTCTGCTCTCCAGACCACAGCTATTTAATGGGAACGTAACTAATCATCTGTGGCTCATCTGTAGCGTCATATTGTCTTTCATTTCTAATTAAAATTCTCATTACAGTAACAGTGGTGGTGGTTTCTGCAAGAAACCTTCAGTTATCATCCATTGATCCAACAACCTGCTGCTCTAACTCTTCTTGCCTTCAGTTCATCCCTCACTTTAACATCCTGCCCTCACTGATCTCTGTGGGATTGGTGACACTTGTAAATCAAAATACATCCACGTTACTTCTGTTTGTGCCCTGATAATTTTCCTGTCAATTAGTCTGGAGACATATTTATGGAGAGCTCAGCATGGACAGTTGTCACTCTTTTCTTCTTCTTCTCCTCATAATGTAACTTGGTGATTTTCAGGTTCCCAATTAAGAATATAGGAACGTGCAGAGTATTTTAGATGGAAAGAGGCTCTGAAGGTCATCTAACACAAGCCCTGAGACACTAAGAGTCGGATCTGTGGTGATTCCAGCGGTTCTGCTGAGAAGTGGAGTGAATGCCCTGGTAGAAGAATTCTGTAACCTGTTTCAGGCCTACTAATTAATTAATGTAGAACAAAATGCCTGAGCACTGAACACTGCATAGTGAGCTGAAGTTTCAAATTTGTTCTCGTCTGGAGACACTCATAACATAGGGCTTAGTTCTGCAAATGCATCATTTTATGAGATGACTTTGGCACGTGGAGGGAGTTTTTGAAAGTAAATATGTAAATCTGAATTTTCGAGAAAGTCTTTGGGACCTTCAGAAGATCCAAGAGGCTCCAAAAACCAGTTTCTGGAGCACATGCACGTGTTTCTCAAAGCCTGTTTAGATGGCTGTCCTAATCCATTAGATGCCTAAAGTGTTTTCCTAATAATTCTCCAGTTCTGATTGTTTGTGTGGGATTTTTTTGTTGTTTTGTTTTTGTTTTTGTTTTTTTTTAATCTGCCCTAAGACAGGCAAGACTCAGCATTCTTATTATTAAAACACAGCTGTATCTAAAGTGCTATTTAAAATCTGTTTGTTGCAAATTTCCTTCATTTGATTGGGGGAAAAAAAAAAAACAAAAAACAACCAAACCGGCAGAAGTAATATCTAAAAGTTCCTGCTCCTTGCTAGACTATTATTAATTTCTAACAAGAACTATTTAATTGCATCTTCACTGATTTACAACACTTATTGGCCACAGTAATCAAACAGCTATTAAGGCAATTTGAAGCATTATACCCGTCTAAGACTGTATTTGTTTTGCAACGTTTTCTTTATAAATAATATGCGTTAGTTTGTAACATTATCCTCATCAGCCCAGAGGGCCGCTGAAAGGCAGCAGTTACGTGAAAGATCGAATTTCAGCATTTCAGGTCCTATTATGCCGGGTAATTAAATGAGAACCTCTTCTAATTGTAGCGCATCAAAGCCCGACAATGCCCCGGCAGAAGCGGCGCGTTCCGTTCATCAGGCAGCGATAATGCGCCTGTTGTGGCCAAGGAGCGGCGCGGGAGGAGCGCTGGGTGCGGAGAGGTGCGGGAGGAGCGCGGGGTGCGGAGCTGTGCGGGATC
>VXBB01001961.1:27963-91823 GCA_013399915.1 Illadopsis cleaveri | reverse complement strand
GAGCGCAGATCGGAGCGCGGAGCGGAGCCCGGAGCGGGCCTGCGCTCGAAGCGATGGCGCGGGCGGCGGGAGCGGAGAGCTAACGGCGGAGGAGCCCCCGGGGCCCTCGGCAGCCCCCCGGCATGGCGCGGGCGGCCGGGCTGCTGCTCGGAGCGCTGCTCTGCGGAGGTGAGGGGCGCGGAGCGGGCACCAGTTGATCGCGCACGGGCGGCTCCAGCTCCTTCCCGAGGCCGGAGTGCTCTTGTCAGCCGTGTGAACTAAGCCATCCCTTCCTCCTCTTCCCCCTGCCTTTCCTTTAAATCCTTCCTCTGCCTCTCTCTGCCCCCTTATGTGAATGGTGGGAAACCTTGCCGAGCCTGCGTTTGGCTAAGATGAGGAACGGGCAAAGTTTACTTTGGTCCTCAAGGATGGTGATTTTGCAGATGCGTGTTAATTACTGCGTTGTGTTAAAGGAGCTTCTCTGAGGGAGGGGGCTGGAGCGGGATTTGGGCAGCGGTGAAAGCTGCGAGAGCAGCACGGTGACAGTGTTTGGTAATAGCGTCCCTTAAATTCTATTGCGGTGTTAGCTGCGGAGCCTGGATGGAAGAGCTGTCACCTGGGTTGGACAAGATGCTTGTTACCTTGATTAAAGGGACAGCCGAGGAACAGGTTCGGCTTAGCAGAGAGGTCATTTGAATGATCCGCTGGTTTTTCTCATCGCTGAACTTCTGTGATGAGAGAGTTCCTTTGACAGAGGCAAATCTCTTGTGAAGCGGCTCAGGGATGCAGGCAGTGCGTGCACAGCAGTGGGTCACCGCCGTGTCTCAGCACTTCTCGTGTCTTTGCTCAGACGAAACGCGATGGTTGTGGATGTTTTATTAAACCATGCCCTCCTCCCCGTCTGGGTGCGGGGGGGGTGTGGAAACTTCCTAAGCTATCTGCAGTGCCTAGGAATAAAACCATAATTTTGCCCTTTATCCTGCTGGTATTAGTGGTGCTCTTTGACTGTGGTAAGAAGATTACTCCTAAAAGACTCTTCATTGTTTAGCTCGGTCCGGTCCTGCCAACCTCTCTCCCAGGGCCGTCGATTGTGGAGGCAGCCGTGAGAGAGATCCAGAAGTATCTCAAGTGTGAAGCAAGAGCAGGATCAGGAGCAATCCATAAAGGGACTTTTCCCACCCCGGTGGGCAGGGAAAACAAAGCACTTGGCAGAAAATGGCACGGCCTCTCAATGCCGGTAATTTCAACGCGCATTAAAATTAACGGGCAGCCCCAGTGACTCGGCACGCTCTGAAAGTGCCGATGTGAGGAGCCTAAAGTGCAGGTTTGTGTTGTGACTGCTGTAGCCTGGAGGGGAGAATTGTATCAGCCTCGTGCTCGCCTTCAGAGACTGCAGGGGATGAAGGTTTGTGAGTTTTGTGGGGCTGCACTGACAGTCACAAGCACATCCTGTGCCAGGAGCGTTTAATAAACTGAGTTAGGCACCAGTGTAGGGACACTTCTCTGTGAAAGTACTCACACAACAGAAACAGGAGGTTATGATTGTTTGTAAAGGTAGGAGAAAGTGCTCCAGGAGAGTTTATAAACAACACAGCTCCTTGAGGCATTTGTCCCTGCTGGAACCTGGCTCATCCATACAGGAGAGGAGTCAGGAGTGGTGCCCCAGCCTGGCACTGCTGCTCCGGGGCTCTGCTGGGCCAGAAGAAAAGACAAAATATTACTTGCCTTTTCAGGGGAGAAAAACAGAGGTTGTGAGCCGGGGGATTGGCCTCTCAGCATTGTTGGGCACTGTATGATTTAGAAAAGAGCCACTTAATTAAACTTATTTAATAAGGTGTTTGTATAGTTTCCCGTGGAGCTTTAATGAGCGTTTCATTTGCGCTCCCCTCGTGTATTTGCGCTCTCTTTGTTGGCGTGTGAGGATAGTGATTGTTCTTGAGAGCTAAAGTCCAACTAAATGAAAGTCGCTTTATAGCTTGGAAGCAAAAACGTTTGTAAATGTGCTGAGAAACTTACTGTTATAGACAAGTTGTCATTTGCTATTTAAAGAGCTATATTTACTTCTCTCAACTCATTAGCATCTCCTATCAGGCTTGAATTTCTAAGAAAATTCTCCTGAAATGTTGCCTTAGGCCTCAGTGTGCCATTATGCCGGGGTTATTATCTGGCCAATAATGTTAATTCATTCAATCTCAAGACAGAAGCTTGGCATTTCATTTAAGCCGTGCCTCTAGTCAGACCAGGATGTATAAAAGTCAGCGTGCAAAAGTGCTCTTGCATTTAGGTGCAGGCACGTGTTTTACATCCCAATTATTGGATGGCTGCTCCTTAGGTGGAGAGGATGTGTGTGAAGTCGTATTTACATAAGTAAATCCCAAGTGTATATATATTCCTTTCAGGAAATGACCTCTTTTCAGCAAAGTGCTAATGCATGTGCTTAAGCCCCTTTATAGCCTATAGGAGGTATTCATGAGCTTGAGGGAAGATTATTTATTTATTTTAATAGCTTTCCTGAGGCAGAGAGTGTAAATGTGAACACACACGTACAGATTTACTTCACTTTGTAATGGATAGATCAGTGGGAATCTTCACTTTCCTATTAGCAGGGAGCTGGGACAAGGCTCACAGGATCTGCAGGTACAGTGAGCCCTACAAAAAGCTTTTAAGGATGCACAGCTTGAGAACTGATTTGTTTGCACAAGCATCTGTAAGCGCAAGGAGGTGTTGGACAGGAGCAGCTGGTGAAGGTGCGTGCCCTTAGCAGGATTTTGGGTCCAGAAGCAGAGTTTGAGCACAAATGCAAACACAGCTGTGCATCCATAGGTTGGCAGAGCAGCTGCCAGGGTTCTGCTCTGCCCTTCCTCACCCCACAGCCCTGCAGCACGTCCTTGTCCTGCGTACACTGCAGTGGGCACTGATGGAGGCTCTTTATCTTGAATATTCATTCTGATTTGAAATTAATCAAGCAGCGAGGTGGGGTTTTTTTATATCTTGTTTTGGAAGTTCAGTAGCATGGCACACCCTACTGTTATAGAAGACTTCCTAAATTTCCTTTTTCTCAATTTCATCACGTTAGTGCTAGCCAAGAGCACAGCAGGAACTTGCATTATGTTAAATTATAGCTGCATGGAGTTTTTATAAGTGGCTAATCTCTCTTCTGGATAGAACCTTTTCAAAGTGGAGATAGTGCTGTTAATATTCCACTTTAGTTTGTTTTCATATTTGGTAGTAGATCAAAGTTTATTAGACACTGTACTTACCTAGTAAAGCACCCAGCAGTTGTACTACAAATGGCTGTTCAAAGCTGCTTTAAGTGCATGACTGTGATATAAAATATCATCCCTGTAATCGCTTTTCTAATGCAGAAATGTGTGTCTGCCTCTTGAATTGCAGAACTAAATATCTGTGTAAAATTAGGCACTAAACAGCACGATGTGATGTTTTCTTAAATGGCCAAATATTAGTAAGTGTTGACAAATCCTATTCAGTGGGATGAAGGGATGGGGTTTTGTTGTGAATTGGGATTTAGTTCCATGTTTTTAAACTCTAATGACAAAGCAGAAATTCAGCACTGCTGAAAAGGTGGCCTGTAAGGAATGGCCAGAAATTCTGTGAATAATGACAAATTCACCAAAAGCGTTGGAATGCAAACTTTCCTGGTTAGAATTTTCAAGGTAATGCCCCTCTGCAGTAAATCTTTCAGAGCTTTTGTTCCCAGGTGTGGTTTAGGTTGTGTCTAAGACAGTTAAGTGACAAATAAATAAATTCAAGCCTGCAATTTTCAGGGTGTGATCAGTGCCATTAAAGAGGTGTCAGAGATTTCTCGTGCAGACTCCCGGTTTTCTCCAGGGAAAACTTTTTCTTTGCATGCAACTTTGTGCTGCCACAGGGAGATTTTGGCAGTGGTTCATACCTGGCAGGCTCCACTAGATGTGTCCCAGCTATTCCCAGGGACACAAAAAGCATGGTATGATAAAAAGATGTAAAATGGCAACAAAGTTGAGAGAGCTGGTATGGAAGGGCAGTAATAGCAAAAAAAAAAGTATGTAATAGGGATGTTAAAAAGGTCAATGTAAGGGAAAGCAAATGCATGTTGTGGGTGACTTCCATGGTTGCCACTTTGGTGAAACACTTGACCCTGGTTTGGCCACCTTGGCCAGTGGGACTTCTTGGCTTGTTTGGTATCTAAACACCCCAGTGATAAAAATACAGGCAGTATTTTGGGATGCTGTAAGGTGTTAGTTGAAGGTATCTGGCTGAAATTTGACTTGCCTGTCCTTCCTAGGCATTAGCAATACTTTCTGGCCAGAGAAGTTGTTTTTGTCTAGTTCAAAGTCTTGTCCTGACTTGCTCTTAGAGGCCCGAGTCCTTTATATTTTATTCAGCCTTCCTTACAGACTCAGTACCCTGGCAAAACAGTTTCACAGTGTTCAGCTCTTCAAGCAGTTGTACTGTTTTGTGTTCTGTGGACTGGCTCAGGCTCTAGTGACAGATGTGACCCCTTTGAAACAGGGACGGACAAATGGTGCATTGAAAGTTCAGAGCTTCTGCAGTCTCCTCACTTAGAGGTATCTGGTGAAAAGCCTGCGGATGCATCTCGCTCTGGAAAGGATTTCAGCCCGGCAGGGCCTGTGTTTTAGTTAGCAAATGGAAATACTCTCACTCTTTATCTATTTGTTCACATTTTTTTGGGTCAATACACAGCCTCGGGTCAGCATTTTTCTTTTCAGCTGTATGCAGTGAAATGGCCCAGTGAGTGTGCTCTCCTGTTTACCTTGCTGAGCTAGAGTATATGAATCTGTAGGGCCTGGATCCCATAAACAAAGTGTCCTCCCCATCACTAAAATCCCTGGCAGCTTTGCAGCCCTGCTCAATTAAGTGAACTTTTCTTTAGGGAAGTACATTGGGACTAAGTGGTTCTTTGCCACTGCACTTAAGAAATGTGCTAATGTCTTCCAATTGCAGCACTGACATCCTGGGTCAGTCACTTGGTGCTTGCAGACAGCCTTTTCTGGCACTTTTTTTTTTGCTTGAATAACAGAGATCATGCTGCTTGTAGTGCCACTGTCATTAGCCAAAGCCTCCTCTTACAACTGTGCAGTTTGAGCAGCTTGACAGATGTGAGCAGCCACACAATTCCCCTGAAGTGGGCACTTTTATTGGGCCCTGCTGCAAGAATTTAACCTGAATTTGCCATCCACTGGGGTTATGAGAGTTATGGGTAAGGTCAAATGTCTTTTTTTTTTTTGTTAATCATTTGTTCTCACATCTTATTTTCAGTATTCTCCAGTTGTTGTGAAGTTTCTATAATTTTGTAGAAGAGCAATGTGAAATTGACAATATTTTTATCATAATTACATTGATGGCTGTTGCCAAAGTTTCTGTGTTTGGTGCTTTTAGTTGTGTATTTCTCTATAAAACCACCACCCTGCTGTAGGTGACTTGCCCTTTCCAATACCATGAAACCAACACTAAGCCCCAAAACAGTGGTTAGGAATTTGACATTTATGTGAAGACTTTGAAGGTAACTAAGAAGGTAAAGTTTGAGAGAGTTGCTTATTTGTGGAAAAAAACCCAAACAAACAAATTTTGAAATAAGTTTATGCTTTTGGACAGAAAAAAAAGACTTAATTGTTTCCTGAGTAGATTTAAAAATCAGATTTTCTGTGCTCCAAGAGGAAATCTCAAGTAAATAAAAGGAAAGCTGATGTCCCCTGATGCTGATGCAGCAGAGGGGCTGCACCACTGGATTGTGCTCATTAACTGCAGCAGGCAGTCCCAGGCTGTAGGTGTTGAAATATCCCCACCAAGACGTTTAAAGTTTTCTTGCTTAGGGAACTGCTGCATTTTGCTGCCTGGTACCATTTTTCAACTGGGCAGCTCTTCATTTGAAAATATTTTTGAAGCTGATATAATTTACAAGACAATTTGCTTTTAAAATTGGGCTTGTGTCCCAAATTTACTTAGATGATTTCTCTATTTTCAGTGGACTGTTTCACATAAAGGGACCATTTTGACTTCACGTAGATGTATTCAGCTACAAACAGACAGATATTCTATTAATGTTTTTCTGTAATATTGTATTGCTGTTACAAAAACGAGCTGTTTAACTGCAGTGAAAAGATTTGTCATCCCAAAGGACTTCTGAAATGCACTGTAACTTTATGTAACCATTTAATTTTTCCTTCTGATTAAGAGTGAAAGTTAACTTTTGAAGTGTTGGTTTCTGCCCTTGTGAAATTCTGGTTTCTAAGCAGTTGTATTGCCTGAGGGTGCTGTTCCTCACCAGCCTGAGCCAATGGAAACTGATGCTGCCAGGTTTCTGCCCTCTCCCAAAATGAGCTGCCCTCTTCTTGTGCCAACCCTGGCCTGCCTCTAATCCCTCTGGAAACTGCTGCAGGGGAGATAAAGCACAGAAAATACACTTTTTTTAAAAAATAAAGGGTGAGTTTGTATCACCTTGGGATCAACTTACTGCTTGAATAAGCAAGAAGGGGGGAGGGACAGCAGAGCTGAGCTGGGTCCTGCAGCAATTGCAGTGGTTTGGTTTTAATTTATCCCTGGGACACTCGGGGAAAAAAAAAAAGGGATTGTTCTGGGAGTTGCTTACATCATATATCCACTGCAGGATATTAAACACTGAGAGGTTAGAGAACATGAGAGGCACTCTGTGAATGATGCAGCTTTGATTTCTGTGTCGGGTGGAGGTTTTTTTCTCATTTTGCTGGTTCTGTATCGTGCTGAACAAATAAAAGTGAGGCTTGCATTAATATACTGCCATTTCCTCTTGCAGGTGGAATGTGCTTTTTGATGCTTAAGATAAAACTATTTTCCTGAGCTCAAACCAAACACACACCATCACCACCCCCACAACAAACAAACAAACAAAAAAAAAGCCCCAAACTCTGAGTTTCCTGCCCTGTTATTTGGAGCAGGATTGGTAGCACCACTTCTCATTAGAGTTGTCATTAGGAGAGCTTCCTTGTAGTTCCTTATAAATTCCCAACCATTAACTGTTTCAGCTGGAGTATTCCGTGCCAAGCATCTGCCTCAGATTGAATAATTTTTTTTTTTTTCTTTTCCAGAACTTCAGCCAAGAATTCAGTGGTTTACAAGAACAGAGCTTGTGGAGGGGGCGGGGGGTAGAAACTCTGGAGTTTCCTTTGTTTAGAAAGAGTTGCTGACCTCTTGTTTGAGAAGCACTGATGAAACGTGCCAGGAGGAGACCTGGGAGATGGCTGAGAGAACAGGGATTTGATGGGATGTCAAGTTAGCAACGTTTGAAAGGATCATTTTGCTTATGACAGGGAGAGAGTGGATGTGTCCTCAGAGCTAAAACCTGTGGGAATTTGGGGCTGTGCCTGCAGGGTGAGCCCTGCCCTCTTGGCACTTCCAGATGTTCTCTGCTGGGAACATCTGCAGGAGAGCTTTGGGGCAGTGCCCATCCTTGTGCTCTGTGCCTCCAGGGTGCTCTCCTGGGGGAGGGATGGATGGACAGGTGGGCACAGACCTGTGCTGGCTCCAGTGCCCCTTGTTGAGGCTGTTTTACACCACAGTGACACAGACTCTGACTGCAGAAGGCTGAAAATGACTCCTTTATTTTTGGGATGTGTCTCCCTTTTATACTATTCCACACAGACCAATTGGATTGGTGACACAAAGACAAACCTCTTCACTCACATTGCTCAGAGCAGAGGGACAGCAAGAAGAAGTCCCTCCTAGGGAAAGGAATGAATAACAAAGGTACAGTTACAAAAACATTTCTCCTGTTTCCAGAAAATTCCCTGGGAAAGGAATTTCAGAAAACCAAAACATTCCAGGCACAAACCAGGGCTGCAGGTGGGCACAGACCTGTGGTGGCTCCAGTGTCCCCTTGTCACCAGCTGGAACCTCCCTCAGGTGGGCACGGAGTCCAGTCCTACTGCTTTGTGGTTTAATTAGCAATGTTAATTGCTGCTGAATTACCCTGTCAGTCATTGTACAACACCACAACACCATCAGACTTGTTTGGAGACTGAGGCCTGACCAGTGCCTGTTTGCTGTAAAATCTGTTTGGTCCACGTGCTCATTCCCAGCCCTGCTTGGGTTGGTGCTGTGGGTGTGCTGCTGGAGACAATAATTATGCCTTATCCATCTTTATTCTTTCAAATTGTTTTTTTCACTACTTGAAGTGGTGGGTTTTTTTACTTTCTAATTTCATATCTCTCTGGAAACAGCCAGAATGTTTGATTTTTTTTGTGCTGTAGAATCAAATGACCTCTCACTCCGCTGGCATGAAATGAAGAGTAGCAACTAGAACAAATAACTACTGTGGGGAAGTTAATATAGTATTGACTTCTCAATACCTGTGAATTTTCACTGATCAGAACATGGGGAAAGAGGGAGATTGAATTTGGCTGCCCCTTAGTGAGGGGTGGATACCCATTTGTGAATAATATCCTCAAAACTCGTGAGGGTTTCAATTTTGCTACAGATTTATGCAAAATGTTATAGAACATCGATTTGTGTTACAGCTTTGTCGTGGTTCATAGTATACTTTGTTGTTATTCCTTGCATTCCCACATTTTTGATGATGAGTTTAATCAGGGCTTTCTCCATCTCTGCTCTCTTGGTGGGATGTGAAATTCGATGATGTTCCATGGCTCCAGCATTGAGCTGTTTAGATGGAAAAAAGCTTCTCTTTGTGCCCAGCTGTAATTTGGGATTTAAACTCGACTCATACAGTGGATGGGTGGTACAAGCAGAAGAGGCCCCACGTTTCCTGGACAGTGTCTGTGCTGTGAAAGGTTTGTTGGGTGACTTTGTGTGTGCCAGGATTTGGCACCTGCCTGGCCTGAGTGTAAAGCCTCTGACTCCTGGAAAAGCTGACGTGACACTGCATGAGCTTGTGATCCTTCTTGTGTCTGTCCTGCTGTGTCTTCAGATCTTTGTCTTTTAGATGGCCTTATTTCTGCTATTAAAATAAGTTGTTTTATTTGGCAGAGTGACTAATTGCTGTATTTCCCATCTTCTGTAGGTGCTCAAAAAGACAGTGTTTCATGACAGATGTTACTGAGCTCGTGCTGTATCAAATGCCTTTATGCTTCTCTTTTTCATAATTATACCCTTGATAATTCCAGAAAGAAATCTATTAAAGGAGTTCAGAACTAGGGAACTCTCCTCCCATGTGTGTGTTGAACATGCTCCCCTGTCACTCCATCTCAGTGAGGAAAGGGAAGAGGAAGGAATTCTGAGTGGTGGTCCCTATTTTCTGTAATTCCCTGCCCAGCTGTCTGCAGATGTGAATGCTGAGGTAACCTGTCAGATTTCATTTCTTCATCTGTAAAATGGAAATGACTTGATTACCTTTTTTATCATAATGTGGATAGGAGAAATTTTTTTTTACTTTGGGGTAAATTGCAAGCTCTTTTGACAAGAGTACCTGCAGCTGATTAGGGAGCACTGTGAATTATTGCTGTTCCATTTTTCCTGAGGGATAACCCCACTCTGATAAAAGATCAGGATCACATGATAGTGCTCAACAATTCACTGCAGGTGCCCATTAGTTCCATTTTCATATTGATCCCATAAGCTGATGTGTTGTGCTCTGGAATGTCAGCAAGCTGGTCAAAGGAAATTTTTTCCAATTGTGTGTGACATAATGGAATTAGAACATTCTCCTTTTTCCTTTGGAGCGTCGTGAGCAGCCTGGAGATAAAAGGGTGGCTCTGACTGGTCTTGAAAGACAAATGTGGAAACACCTATGGTGCAAGGTCCATCTGGAAGGCCTTTATTGCATTATACCCTTATTCAGAGCACCAGGGATCCGTGTGTTGCCGTGGCTATTTCACGGATTAACGTTGGATATCGCTGCAGTTCAGGCTCAAAGCTTCACAAGTCCTCAAAGCTTCGGGCTCCCATTGAACTTTAGTCTTGGTTTTGAAAATTCATTTAGAATTAAATTAGCTGTGGCGATGAAACTGTGGCACTTTAATAGGAATCATCAGATGACATTTAAACATGATCCTGTAGTGCAGTCATGTCAGAACTGGTTTGAGGTAAAAAAGCCGTGCCTTCAGGCAGTATCGTTCAGGAAAGTCACCAAATGCAAATGGTTCCTTTGAACAGAGCTTAAAATGGTTTGTTTATGTTTTGAGAAGAGGCGAAGGGTCCACCTCTGTCAGTTGCTGAGATGTGTGAATTGGAATTGAATCCACGGTCCTGAGTGCCTCGAAAACCTGGATCCTGATCTAGACCTCGAAATGCAAATCACTTCTACGGGTTCCAAACCCGTGTAGGCTTCAGCAGTGTTCTGACCTTTCTGTGCACTTTGTGCCTCTCGCACCTCCTCCCTTCTTTTGTCCTTTAATGAGGGTGTGTCACACTGGAGCCCTGGGTCTGCAGGGCTTATTCATTTCTCTAGACTCTTCCTAGTTCATTATTTTATAACTGTGGACTTTTCTGAAGTTAAAGATGAGCTTTTAGTGTTCAAACCTGTACAGGAACACCTGCCAAGACACTGGCATGAGCTGTTGGCTGACAGAGTTTATTTATCTAACAAGTCATGGTTGCTTGGTAAAGTGCCTTCAGCCCACCTTGTTTTCCATCCAATTTCCCTTTCGGTGAGCAAAGCTGGGTGTGATGTGTCAGACATTCAGAGTGTTATTCACAGACAGATAATAGTTTAGGATGATTCCTCCCCCCAGCCCCAGCATTTACATATTCCTTTGTTGGAAGAGGGGAAAGTTCAGGGTGCCAGGTAGAATTTGGCACTGCTAGACTGGGTCAGAGTTGAAGTGGTTTTGGAAATTTCTCTCTTTCCATGGTAATTACTCTCTTTATAAGTGATAGGTGCAGTTCAAATAGAAGTATTTCTGTATCCTTCATGAGAGGATGCTTGAAACAATCTGAGTCCATTTGCTCAGCTTATTAAAGCCCATTTAATGCAAATTATTTGGCTGTTACAAGTAGAGGCATTTTAAATGTATTTATCCATGATTACTTATTTGGTTTTCACCTCTCAAGAAATCAACATGAGAGGATGCTTGAAACAATCTGCCCTGTGTCATGCAGTAGCCTTGCACAGTTTCTGGACTGAGAGAGAAGCTCAGTTTCGGTGGAATTTTGCTCTGGAGTTTCACCAGCACAGCATTTACCCATTTCATCTCTGGCTTTATCAAATAATAGTTCATGTGCTGGTTTCTGGCTTCATCTGCTGCTGAGAACTCCTGAGTGTCAGTGTTCTTTCCACCTGACACAGGGGGTGGTAGGCAGGGAGGGAGGAGAGACAGCGAAGTGTTTTCATCAGTGGACAATGGAGTTTGGGAGTTTTGGTTCTTAGTGGCAATTGGGGCTTGAAACTCCATTTTGGGTGTCAATTTAATGGCACAAGTTACTGTTACTGGTGGTCAGGTGAGTGGCCTTTGTTCAGGAGGGTGATTTGAGTTCCCAAATGTGGACATTTGCTTCAGAGGGAGGGGATTGTCTCTCTGGGCTGCAGCTGGGAGTGTTTTCTGTCCGTTGGGCTGGTGGGGACAATTTAACTGTGCACAGGTGCTGCCAATAAAGGTGAGCTTAATTAGGGTTCATAATCACAGGTGAGCTTTATTAGGATTCATAATGACAGGTGAGCTTTATTAGGATTCATAATCACAGGTGAGCTTTACTGCACACAGTTGTTGTTCAGTGGCCACGGGGGCTGTAGCTCCTGGTCAGTGGCCAGCACTTTTTGGGAATTCATCCCATTTGCACAGACTTCTAGATAAAGTGAAGATCCTAAAGTACTGTCTGCTCCAGTGATCACACAGGAGTTAGGAATGCGTCCAGAGGATAATTCACATTGATGGGATGCTTTCACTCCCAAAGGACCTTCCTTCATCCATCTGCAGAGTAGGTTCGTGTTTCTGGGCATCAAATGGGGGTGAAAAGCTCCATTTTCTGTTACCTGTGTTCTGTTTTGTGCATTTGGTTATCCAAATATTACTCTAATAAGCTATCCAACCTTTTTAGAAAACAAACTGGGGATTGCCAGCCTCTGCTTTTGTTCAATTTCTGTTTGTTATTGAAGAAATACACTTGGGTTTATATTGAAATTTACTGTACTAAAATGGCACAAACGTAAATAGCACTTCACCAAAGTACAGGGTGAATATACACCCCCCACCTCAACCTCCCTTTTATAATTTTTAATTTGTCTCACCACATTTCAGGTTTTAGCCCCTCTTAACTGAGAATGAAATCAAACAGCGTGAGCTTTTTGGGAGGCTGTTTTGAAGAACAGAAAATGCAAACCACATGGTCCATTCCCCATGTGAAGATTTAAGCGGAGAAATCTTTCTTCATTGGGAAAACAAACTCTGCTGGGTTTACTAAGTGACATTTCAAAGCACTTGGAGATGAAAGGCCTGCGGTCTAATTCATTGCATATGTGATATTTCCTAGTGGATAGGTGTTATGTTGAAAAAGAAGCCAGGGAAGTGCAGTAAAACCGAGGGGGTTCTGGTCTGAATTGATACTTTAAAAATGAGTCTTAATCCCGTTTTTCTATCTGAAAAGTGGCAGATACCCGTGATCAGAAAGTCACAGTTAGAGTAACTGTTCAACACTTTGCACTGTAATACTTTTAAAACGACTCCTTCTCAAGCTGTAGCAGTTTTAGCTGAGGCTTTTCATGCTGTGTGTTTTCTGACTGATTCAGAAGAGTCTCTGTGAAGTGCTTCAGTTGTTTCTGAGAACAAAGGCAGCTGGAGAATCCTGAGTTCTAGCCAGCTAGAATCATTTCCAGGAGCAGCACTAGTTGGGTTAAATCCTGTGATTTTCACTTTTGGAGGCAAAGATAGATGGTGTTTTCCTTAATCTCTCTTTCTGAAGTGATGATGATGTATGAATGCTAGCATTCATTTTTACTAAGTAAGATTCATGACTGCAGATAACTCCTGCAAACGCGTCCCTGCATTACAAAAAGGCACATAAAAAGGGGGATGAAAATATTTTTGAAGCTTTTTGGTCCAATTCCACGGAAAAAAAAAAATCCATTCAAAGTTGCCAGACTTTTCGAGTCTGAAAATTTGGTTTAGTCTGCTTTTAATGCAGAATTGAGGTGGTGGCAGCAGGGTTATTCTGGGAGTGTTGTCTTTGGGGGGCAGGCTGCTTGTGGGATGGGTTTCCCTGTGTTTGTTGCTCTTGGTGGGCTCAGTTTGCAGGGTGGGAGCAGCCCAGCTCTCAGTGCCTCCTTCTCCAAGGAGGAGGAAGTGCTGGGGGCACACCAAGGGTTAAGGAACAGGTGCTCATCCAGGGGCCTGCTGTCTCATTCTGCACACAGGATGGATGGCTTCCTGGGAAAAAATCCCAGTTTTGGGGCTGAAGGAGGCTATTGTCTGCAGGCTTGGGCTGCAAAGCTGGAAGGTGTGGGGATGGCAGGGGCTGGGTGTGGGTTTGGCTGGGCAATCTGAGAGAGCAGATCTCAGATTTGGGTGAGTGGTGTGGCTCTCGCTGGTTTTCACACTCACTGTTGGTGGCAGCATCCTAGAACGTGTTTTTAGCAGCTGTTGATTTTATCTTCTTTTTGCCAGAGTCGGGGTTNTCACTCAATTTTGGGAGCCTTTTCCACGGCCTCAGGTCAATGCAGTGTTTGCTGGGGGGTCAGTGCCTGTCAGCACAGAGAGTCTGGAATTCCCAGTGCCCAGAGCTCCAACAAACAGCCCTTCCAAGGCCACAGCCTTGTTCTTAGGAACCAAATGCGAGCCACAGGAGGAAGATGGGCAGAGGATATCTGCTTCTGGGCATCTTGTATTTCCTCTCTGAAATTTCCCTCAGTGTTCAGGACTCCATTTTCTGAATCCTTCTTTTATCTTCCCTTGCTGGAGCCAGACGTGCTGGGTAAGTTTGCAGGTTGACTTGTGTCACAAGACAAAGATTGCAGAAGGACAAAGAGAAGTTGAGTAACAGTCTGGGGAATTATATTCTGTTCATGTTCCTGCTGCACAACACTGTGCTGGGGGAGAAAACAAAAAAGGCACATTTCTGTTATGCTTTGATATATTTTTATAGCTGTCCCTAATGGAGGCAGGAGATTTGATCAGAACTTGCACTAATACTGAATCCTTCAGAAAATCAGGCCACAGGTTTTCTAAATTAGGCATCTGTATTAGCAGATGCTTCTGAGAGTGTAGCTGCTAATTTTGCTGTGCTGCAGTTCAGCCTTTTAAAATCATGGAAAATTCTGTTCGAGCAAAGGGCTGTGTAAGTAAATGTATTAATATTTCTGAAGTGTGCTGTATAGTACCATGATAAGCTGCCAAAAAAGTTTATCAGAATGTTCATAATTCAGGGCAGCGCTTGAATATTGTGTCTTGAATGACTGCATGGGGTTATACATAATGATAAAGAAATGGTGAGCAGCTGTCTGTTCTGTCAGCCTTACTCACAAGTGCTCTGGAAGAAATAAATTGTCATTAAAGGCTGTCTCTTAATGCATATGTATGTGGGGATGAATTAAGTTAAAGTCTGGATTTCCTTATTACTTTTTTAGTGCTTTCCTTGGCAAACTTAACATTCTTTTTTTTGTGAAGGAACCTTCTGGCTCATTGTAGGCTATTCCTGCTGCTTTTAATATCCTTTGAGATTGATTCATGAAGTGCCAACATCTTGAGCTGTGGAAAAAGGGTAAGAATCCTAAAGAAAGACCCTGGATACATGAGAATAAATCTGAACTCAGACTCTTTCTGTGCCACTTTGATCTGAAAGAGACATCTTGTGATTCAAAGGAGCTTTGCTGTTAACTAAGACCATGAATTTCGTCAGCTCCATTTTGATTAAAAACTGATAGCATTAGCAAAATATATAAAGGCAACATCTGGTTCAGGTTTCTTGGAGTGATATTTTAGAGAACTCAAAGAGCTATGTCTGGTAATTTTTGAGTGTGTCTGTATGTGATAACTGTTTGGAGGAAAAAACTCTGTGGCTGGATGAGCTTGAGGACGTTTTTCCATTGGTGATGTTCAGTGATTAATGTGCAGGTTGGCAGAGGATGGGTTGGCTGGTGTGTGTTTCCCTTTCACTGGCTGAGAGTTCAGCACAGGAGAGGGAAGTTGTGAGGAAAGCAAAGCAAATGGAAGTGGAGGATGGAATCCATCAGTGGAAGGATGGTGGGATTCCTGCAGGCCTGGAGGAGGTGGTGCTGGGCCCAAATGCAAACAGCTTGGAACTGTGGGTGCTTTGACAATTTACCAATAATTTAGGTCATGGCAAGGAAAACCTGTGGCCTTTTGACTTCTTCAGGTCTCTGAGCAGAGGGCAGGAAAAACAGAATCTCAAAGCAGCATTTTCCTATAAATTAATCAAGTGGCCACCTTGGGCTTGCTGTGTGTGCTCTGAGCAGTGTCAGGAGGATCTGCCTTTCCCTTTCTGCACACTGCATGCAGAAGAAATAATTTCCCCCCCAGCAAATGATAGAATCCCCTAAAAAGCTCTTTGCAGCTGTCAGGGAATGAGGATGCAACACATTGATACAAAAGGCTGAGAACCTTGAAGGTCAGGAATGGTATTGACCTGTGTGATTGACAAAAATATTACAAGAACCTCCCCCAGTTTTTAAACTGATGCATTTCTTAGGATTGAGTTTAAATTTTTTCTGGGCTTCAACAACAAAAGTCAGACTTCCTTTAAGATCTTTATAAATATTCCTGCTAATTAAGCTATTGACAGTGAAGCTGAGAAAATCCACTTACAGATTTTTTTGAGTGTAGTGGTTAATGCTTTGAGAATTATGTTGTCCATTGTATGAAGGTCCTTACACTCAACTTACAGAATGAAACTTTATTTGAATGTCAAAGTGGTAATTTCCTTCAGCAAGGAGCAGAAATAGGCTTAAGACACTCCATTAATTAATTTCTTTTAAAAAAAGGGAAATAGTAAGTGTTCAGAGAGGAAGATAAACAGAAGTGTCCTCTTTTAAAGTCTCACCCAAGTCTGTTCAGTGGCTCTGGAGTTCCTGATGCTTCCCAGAGTGGCTGTCAGTGCCATACCTGATGATATTTTCATCTGTTTACTGACACATCACCACTGAACTATAGTACAGGAGATTCTTTAGCTGATAATTCAAGCTTTTATCCTCCTATCCCTCTTGAAAGAGGACTTGAAAGAAAAAATAAATATTTTGTGGGTTCTTTTTTACTGTGTGAACAGAGAATAGTTATTTGTAGTTCTGAGGGCTTTCTTCTGGGACCTGTTTTGGTTTCCTCAGGAAATGTACTTTATTCTCTTTTTCCTCCCTCAAATGTCATCTATTAAAAACATCTGAGGGGATGGTGGTGTTCAAGTAATTGTAACTGAGAGGAGAAATCTTTGGTTTAGACAGCACAGAGGAGCAGTCTGTGTCTCAGAAACCTTCCTTTAATAAGCAGCAGTGACCTGGAGGGTTTCTCCTGAGCTGGTGTGATAGCACAGAGATGGGATGCATTGCAGATAAAACCCAGGGTGAAATGCAGGTTTTATTGCAGCCCCAGCAGCTGAGCTGGGTGTGCTGTGCACAGGGAACAGCTCAGCCCAGGCAGCTCCAATTGCTGCTCCTGCCTGGAAAGGCTCCCCAGGGACANCTGAGCTGGGTGTGCTGTGCACAGAGAACAGCTCAGCCCAGCACCAGGCAGCTCCAGGGACCTGCCTGAGCTCCTCACCAGCTCCCACCTCCCTCTGAAGATAAATCCACCAATTCAGCAGCAGGTGCAGGTTTGGCTTCTGGCCAGATCGTCCTTGACAGGACAAACTTGGTTTTATACTTTGTTTTTTTTGGATGTGGCCATTGTGTTGGCCAAGCTCCCGTCATAAATTATTTTTATGTGCCTAATTCATCCTCGATGAAACAGAGCAATCCATTAAGGATTCTGCACTGTTGTGTGTTCTTGTGGTGTATGACATCAGTAGAATGCCACAAGTTAATTACATTCTTAATTACAGCTTTGTATTGAATTAGGGATGTATTATCCATAGAATAATTGAAAACCTGCTGAGATCACGTCTGGTAACATCTAATTGTATGCCATGATTTTTCCCTCCTAAACTTTAAATAAAAACTGGCATTTCATTTAGCATGGTTTTAATTAATTGACATGAGAAATATAGTTAGAGCTGAGACAACAGACCAACTATCTTAAAAAAACTGCTCAGAAATTAATGATATTTTGGGGAACAATTTACAGTTTTCAGAGCAGGCTCTATTCTCCTGCATTTCTGGACAAACCTTGAGCAGGCACAATTGAAGAGAGGAGTTGCTGCTGTCAGAAGCAAAGAAGGATTTGAATGTTCAGAGACATTCTCAGTGCTCTTTCAACTTGAGGGAACTCGATCTGTTGGCAGCTCCAGGCACAAGAAACCCAAGAGCAGCCCAGGAGGAGCTGGAGATGTCATGATTTTCCCACATGTTGAGGAGGACAGAGCATGGCCGTGCTGCAGCAGCAGCAGCAGAGCTTCCTGGTGGCCTGAGAGGCAGAGAATTTCTTTGCCAGCTTTGATTGTCTCCAGTGGAATTTCCTTTTGCCTGCCAGGAGTTTCACCTCCACGTCAGCAGGAGCTGCTGTGAGCTGGGCTGGTTTCCCTCTCTGCCTTGGTGTGGCAGGGGTGGTTTGGGAGCTGCTTTGCCACCCAGCATCCAAAGAGCTTCAGGTAACAGGGAAAAAACTTCATTTCCTCTTTTCTTTCTTTCTGCTGCTTTGCTTTAGCAAGTTCTTGCCCTGAATTTCAAGGCCGTGGGTTGGGCAGGACCTGGTAGTGAGAACAATGGTCAGGTGGTTGGCCAAAACACTAGGCATCTTTTCTCCTTTTTGGTAAAAATACTGTCTGGGATCTTAAAGAAAACTCACTGGACTTTAAAGAAGTCATCTGAGAAGGAAATGCAGCTGAACAGTGACAGAATTTCTGAGCCTGACTTCTGATCAGAAGCTTTGGATCTGTCCTTTTTCACTTTCCTTTTGTAGGAGCCTTGGAAATTGTTTTGTTTGTGTTTTGTTTGTGTTTTGTTTAACAAATTATGTTTTTTTTCTATTGGTGTTTTTCCACAGAGACAAAATCCATCCTTTCATTTAAATCCACCTACAACAAAGCTTTAATTCCAAGGTGAAGAATAATGCCCTTTGGCTGTTTGCAGACAGATTTATTTATTTCAGGACATACAGTTATTTCCTGTGCATAACCTGACTTAGAAGGGTTTTTTTTTTTCCTGTTTGATACCTCCAGAATTAATATTCACCCTTCAGACCTGCCTATGCAGAAATGTGCATCTGCTTTGTTTTATAAATGGAGAGCACATGCAGGGGTGACAGTGCTGTGTGAGAGCAGGTCCCAGAGATCTCGCTGTGCTTGGACACCAGCAGAAAAACCCTGGGCACATCAACTGCAAGCTGGCTGGCAGCCACAGCACACAGAATGGGGGGAATGTTTGCCTAAAAGGCTGGATTGTGTCAGGCGTGACTAAGCAGGAATTTTAGCTGAAATGCGTCCGCAAATTGAATGCTCGGAGCAAAATAAGAACGTTCATGCTCTTATCTTTGTTCACTTTCAGACTGGGTTGGAGTTTTAATATTAAAAAAAATCAGTGGAGGGAGGGAAAGGAAGCTCTGCCGAGTGTTCCTTGATTTTTAGGAATGCTGATGGAGGTGACTGCTGACTGCTTTGCCATGGCTGTGTTTACATTCCTGGTGGAATATGTGTGCCCTTTGCTGGCCTGTGGCTCGTGGGGCACTGGGCTGTCAGTCAGGCAGTAAAATACTTTAATTACCCCCCTGCACCAGCCAGAGCACAGAGAAAGGCTGGGAAGGGATGAAAGGAGCTCACTTCAAGCAAGGATGATAAACTGTAAGTCCTGGTTATTATTATCCCTCCTTTCTCCAGGAAGGGCATTGCTGATGGAAGGAGGTGTTGGGGTGGATGTGCTCTGCAGGCCCTGCCCTGAGTGTCTGAGGGAATGGGAATGGCCACTGCACAGTGGTGGCTCCGTGGACGTTCATCCAGCAGCTCAGATAACCCAGAGCTGAGAGGGGGAGAGATTTCCTCCCCTCCCCCTGCTGCAGGACCATTGTGTGTTCAGAACAGACTGTGATGGTATTTTTCTTAACTTTTTCTTCCCTTCAAACTCTTAATTTCTTTTTTTTTTCCATTGACATCAAAAACACTTCCTCTCAGGTAGAGATCTTCAGCAGTTAAATTGTGCTCACGTGGAATAAATGGGAGCCCCTGTTGCTATAAGGTTTCTGAAAAGCTGTCCCAATTAATTAATAAACAGGTAGGAAGCTTTGCTGAAATACATGACCCTGCCTGCTCAATCTTTTTTTTCTTTTTTTTTTTTCCTGGCCTGCTGTGTTCTTTGTTCATTACTTTTCTAATGATTATGTATGCAACTCAATGAGCAAATCACCATATTCATATTTGTCCTCTGCTTGGGCTTAGCATGTCAAACACTGCTGTTCTGGCAAGGTTCAGGGGACTTCTGGAATGGGAGAACAGGGCAGCTGGAGGCTCACAAGTCAGTTGAAAGGTAATTCTTTTGCAGCTTTGTTCTACCCCTGTATCTCCATGTTCTTGGGAATACAGGGAATAGGGGGTTTAATAATGGAGCAGATACACTGTGGTCACAATAAAGAAAAGGGGGTTTGGAGCTAGAAACCATTGGCTGGCAGTGAGGGAGTGCCCTCAGCCCAGCCTGGAGTGAGCAGTGGCCACTGTGTCACTGCTTGGGCTGGGACAGAGCTGGAGAATCCTCTGTGCTGGGAGGAGCATTGGAGCAGGAGGAGTCAGCTGTGGGAAATGGCAGCAGAACCTTCATGCAAAGCTGAGACATTGGACTCACATTTCCAGAAAAGGCTCCTCTGGCTTCCCAAAGTCAGGGAATGCATCAGGACACAAACCATGTGTCAGGCACAGAAAATGCCTCGCTGAGATCACGTCTGCATCCAGGCTGTTTGCTCTGGATTGAGGCTGGGATAAACTTTTGGGGGCAAAAAAAAAGGGGATCCAATAGCCTGAATGGGTGAATTTAGGGAACTGAATTTTTCTTGCTGTGATTTCTGGCAGATTCCTGTCTCCTGAAGGCTGGAGAAGTGAGCCCATGGAACGAGCTGACAGTAATGGGCAACAGTCTGTCTGCCCATCTCCCTCCAGTGCTGCCTGAGCCTCCCATTTTTCAGTGATAATGCTAAATGAAGTACGAGCTTGGACAGCAGCCAGGTGTCAGCACATGGCAGAAGGTTTTAATTCTGCTTTTAGAAACTAGATAAGTGGTGTGCTAATATAAGCTAATAAAAGCACAACCTCTCTTCTCAGTTGGACAGCTTGAGAGGGAAGATGATCATGGCACTGCCATGTTGTAGGGTTTTGTGCTGGAGCCTGTGAAAGCTCTGATGATTACAGCTGTCTCTGCAAGGTGCTGCCTCACTATTATAACATCTATTTGCTTACATGCAATGACAGAGCAAGCAGATCCATTCATTCCCTGGGAAGCTTTTTGTCTCTTGATTATGTGCTTTTCTCACAGTGCTGTTCGGACTCAGGCGCTGCTCAGGATTCATCACTGCTGTCCTTTTCCATCCCTCTCCCAGTTCCAGCGCTGGGAGCTGTGTTTTCTGAGCAATCACCAGGTTATTGCATGGAGCTGCTTCCTCTCTGAGAGCCCCCAATTTCTTTGGATGTGCTGGAACTTGTGCCCAGCACAAGCTGATTGTGCTGTAGTCTGTGCATTCTGATGATGGCTGGAGACATCTGGTTTCACTGAAGAAATTCAAACCCGAATGCTTCTGAATGCACAAATGGACTGAAATTAGTGTTTTTAACATTAACTGCTGTAGCGCTTTTTAGCCTTTTTCTCTCATTCTCAACACAGATTTTTAACTCCTTCCACTCTCCAGCAAGTCTGTGTTGAGTTTGTGTGCACCCCTCTGTAGCACAGGAGAAAGGCTGTTTTAATTTTATGGCTTTTAAGTATTTTAACATGTGGGATCACTGTGAATTGTTTCAGAGATCAGTGAAAAGGAAGTGCCCACCTCTCCCGTTGTGAGGCTGGCTCTGCTGTGGAAGGTGAGCATTTCTCCCCTACAAAATGCCCATTACAGAGGAGCTTCATGCAGCACATTTTTGGCCCTGAGGAATTTCAGGCTGCCAGTCTGGATGGCAGAGGAGAGTGCTGTCTTCAGTGCATCAGAAAAACTGGATCTCACTTCTGCAGTGCTGCACGGGTGCATTTAAAAGCTGCAGCTCCTCTGCAGCCAGGGTTGCCGAGCAGATCCAGGACAAAGCTGTGCCAGCACACTCGGAAGTGTCTCGATGGCTCCTTTGCCAGGCTGCTGTTTGCCAGCTGAATTTAGCATTCTCCTTCCCCTGATCAATGAATAGATTTTTCCCTCAGATCCTCTTTTATTTTTCGGTTTCCTCTGCGGCAGTTCTTTTCCCCCGTGGAAGATGAAATCTGTCACAGGGGCTTAGATTTATTAACTGCTGCCTGAGTCGCTTTGTGTGATGTCAGGGCGGGAGAGGAACTGATTGTATCCTTAGAACTGGCTTAACAGAAAGGCTTTGGATAATTCTGTAGATTTTTAAGATGTTGTGTTGGCTTAAGTGATTAGTGTGAAAGCTTCAAAGAAGACTAAATATTTAAGGCTTTATTCTGCCCTTACTTGTACCCATGCATATCTCTGGATTTTCACATTTGGATGAAAAAGTAATTCTGTGTCTCCCTTCCACCTCTTCCCTTTTTCACCTCTCCCCCAGTCAGACTGCACAGGGTTGGTGTTTTCCCTCACAGCAGTTGGTGAGCAGCTCTGGAATACTGCCAGGGTCACGGCAGTGGGGGAAGGCAGGGTGCACTGGGAGGGGTGGATGGATCCTGGTGGCACGCAGGACATCATCACTCCCTGTCTTTAGCCGTGGCTGCTGAAAGCTGCTCTTCTCCTGATCCCATTTGCCATCTGTGACAGTGCTGTAAGTAGGAACTGTTCATTCAGTCAAGGTGAGAAGCTCCCTCAGCCCGGGATTAACTTTTTACAGTCCCACCGGGCATTGTGTGGCAGTGAAGGCAGAATTCGGGGTGGGAAGGACTGCCTTGGTCCACTCTGTTCCTTGGGAGGATTTCCTTAGGGCTTTTCACAGTTCACATGTGGGTGAGCTGTGGATTTTGTCTTTGCTAGACGAGTTCTGGTTATTCCCCTGCTCTTCAGCTTCCCTCTCAGAAGTTTCTGCCTGCAGGGATGTGCAGTGATGCAGTTCTAAGGGAAGTGTGCATTCCTTGCCTTGCAGCACCATTGCTGCCTGCAGGGATGTGCAGTGATGCAGTTCTAAGGGAAGTGTGCATTCCCTGCCTTGCAGCACCGTTGCAGTGTGCATTCCTTGCCTCGCAGCACCGTTGCAGTGTGCATTCCCTGCCTCGCAGCACCATTGCAGTGTGCATTCCTTGCCTTGCAGCACCGTTGCAGTGTGCATTCCTTGCCTCGCAGCACCATTGCAGTGTGCATTCCTTGCCTTGCAGCACCACTGCTGTGTTTTGGGGTGCCCAGGCTTGCTGCAGGGCTGGGCTGGGTGGCACAGCTGGCAAATTCTGCCAGTGAGGTATCAGTCACTGCCAGTGGGGATTGCTGAATTGATCAGTTGATCAATAGATGTATTTATTTTCCTCATTGTTCCTGTCTCTGGGTGCCCGGGGGGCTGAGGCAGGTGTGTGAATTGCCTCAGCAATACCCAGCAGGGCAATATTTGCCTTTTGCCCCAGGCAGCCCTTCCTGATAGCTGCTTTCCTGCCCTGCCTTTGCATCCTGCCGGGTCTGGAAATGTGAGCCAGGGACTCTCCAGCTCTCCCCGAATTGCAGATCACAGCAAACCTTCACAGGAGCGGGTCTGAGGTGTGAGCCAGGGACTCTCCCGCTCTCCCCAAATTGCAGATCACAGCAAACCCTCACAGGAACGCTCCTGGAATCCTTTGGGACTCTGCTGACACTCAGTGTGGAGATGCTTTCCCCAAGGATGGACTGCTCAGAGCCACTCAGCTGTGGAGCTGACGTGTGGGTGGAGTCTCTCAAATGTCACTTGGAAGGAAATGAATCTAATCAGGGTGGCCCTGAGACAGGTAATGAACTGAGCCTCTGTTAGCCGTGAGCTCTGTGCTGACCCCTGCCAGCCGCAGCAGCAAGGGCACTGCTGGACGGTGGCTGGAGGAGGATGCTGATGGCTCACGATGTAGAGGGAGTTCCACCCCTGGAAAAAAGCCTAGAGGACTTTTTATTGGAGCTCTGAAGGGCACAGCATTTGCTGTGATGATTCACTCACTACTTCTGCCAATTTGTAGTTGAAAGGTGGGCTCTCTCCATTCAGATGGATTGGTGGTTCTGAAGAAAGCAAATTTAAGTTGGTTTTTAATCCTTTTTTCCTTAAGTAAGAGCATTGCTTTTCTCCCAGCTGTGCAGAAAGTGAATCTGATTGCTTTCAGTTGTTCCTTTGTGGAATTCACTTACGTTCCCTCGTGGTAACTGAGGCAGTGGCTGACTTTTTCATTATACTTTCCATAGCACAGATTGGCATAGAAGGTCCCTCTTGATCTTTCAGAAGTGGAATTGTGATTCAGGAGAAGGAGGGAAGAGGGGAGAATCTTTTAAAAATCTTTTAACTTCTCCCTCTTGCACCCAAGTTCTTTTTTTTAATTGTTCTTGTGCAATGAAGTGTTTGCTACTGCTCAGTAAAATCACTTGGAATTTATCACCGAGGTGGCAAATGGTGAAGCTTGAGAAGCTGAGGAGTCTGTAGAGCTTTGGAGTTGATGGTGGAAGGCTGTGAGCTCCAAGGGGGGTCTAAATTCAGGAATTCTGCATCCCAGAGAGAGTCAGGATGACACTTGGGCCATAGGTGAGGAGCAGGATTCATCTGGTGCTTTGGGTTAAGATTTATTCTAATCTGGCTCTTCCCCACTTGGTACCTGAAAATAGAGTAAAACCTAAACTGAACATGGAGCATTCTCTCAGGGTGGGTGCTTTTGCTATAAAAGTCATTATTCTTTTCTTTTCTTTTGGTAAGAGGGTGAGGCTTCATTTTACCTCTGCAATAATCAAGATGCAACACATCAGATGCAACAGCAGTACATTCATTTAGCTGCTTGCTTTGGTACTTCTTTATGCTTAAAACACACACTCAAACTGTGTTCTTGACTATTCCCTCCCTGAAAAAAAAAATTAAAGAAAAGTTGAGTGTGTAAATATATTTATAGAAATGTTTTGATGAACTCCTTCCCTTGTGAAGTTCCCATGTGAAGCTGTTTTAAGAAAAGTTCCTTTAACACAACAATCTATTCTGAGAGTGAAAAATAAGAGCATCTGTAATAACCAGGGATTTGTCTCATGAAAACCAGTAAAGAAAATACGTAAACAATCTGAGAATAAATAGATTTAATAAACAAGTAGAATGTCTTTAACCAACAGAATAAGTAATAAGAACGCTATTAACCAATTGGAAGTTACCCTCAAAGTTTATTAAAACTGTATAAAAGGCAGCGTGCAGCCATAATAAAATCCTTCTGAGTCTTCTGAAAATTGTACTGTGTCGGTGAGCAGCCCAGGAACCAGTACATCTCTTTATGTTGTGTCCACCCTCACAACAATAAGAAAGGAGTGCAATAATTGGTATTTTCCATGAGAATGTAATTTCACGTTGTAAGGTGTGTATTCCTTCATGCCCCGTGCATGTCAGTACCTCTCTGTGGCTCACTCTGGAAGAGTTCAGACAATTGAACTGGTTGTATTTGTAATTATATTGGTTTGGAGCCCATTTCTTCCCAGTTCCTCCCATATTTCTTCCTTTGGTGTCACTTTCTACGGTTCAGCTCATCAATTCCCCCTCCTCACCTCCTTTACAAGCCTAAAGAAAAGCGATGCTTTCACATGTGAGTCCTGAAAACACCTGGGTTTGTATCCCTTAACACTTTTTATCCTGCTTTTGTCCCCGAGCAGCCAGGCCGGCTCACGTTACAGTCCGCGGGGAGCAGGAGCTGGGTGGGAATTTGCGGGCTCAGAAATGAGCTTATGAGCTCACTGGGAAAAGGAATTGCCAACGCCGGGGTCGTAGCAGCATCAAAAACCCGACTTGCTTCTTTTCAGAAGGAAGTGGAGAATGAGAGATGGATGTCATTGAGACACTGCCTCATTTATCTGTATCTTCTCGAAAATCTGGATATAATTAAAATGCCAGGAAAGTTTAGCTGGAGCAGGGAAATGTGGAATCTCTGTGAATATTGAAGAAGCCCTTTGACTTGTACCAGTTGAGAATGTGATGTTGTAGAAAGGCTGTTAATAAGGAAGATGCTTTAAAGCTGGGTATTTTAAATATATTTCTAAGTGGAAGAAGCCTTTTTTCGGTGCTGGTATTTAAATACTGTAATTTGCTATAAATAGTGGTTAAAAAATGGAGACATTTGTACAGTTACATTCTCCAGTTCTAGTGACTTGAACCTATTTTCAGTGCAAACTCTTCAAATGCATGCTAACTTGCAAAATGAGATTGCAGCGTGCTTCATCACACTGAAAAGCATATTTTACCACAAGGGTTTCACTAGAAATCAATATAGAATATTATACTTACTAGAACTATTCTAACACTGTTCTGTTAATGCTAAAGAAGCTCCCCTTTCCCCCCAAGATACTTGGGTTACTTTACTTTCATTTACTTGCTTTATGACATCTTTACTCTCCTTCTGTAGGAGACTAATTGCAGGAGCTCAGCTATTTTGTGTTTTGAGGAATTAGCCATTAAATAGCACCGACTTAAAATCTTCCTTGATTGATTGCATGTAAGTGTCTGAATTGCAACAGTAATTCAGTGTAGCAGCCCTTGCTTATGAGGTGTAAAGTAATTTAGCCTTGCTAATAAAGCATCATTGTGTGCTTGCTAAGAGAAAATATAGAATTCATCCCCATTACTTTGTATTTTTATATCTTGATTCTGTTCGAATTTCTGCTGTAATATGAAAAAATATTCAATCGCTTCTGTCAGGAAGAATGACTTTGAAATCCTTTGCAGTGGAAGAAATCAAGACAAAGAACTGCCAACCAGAAGTTGTATTCTGTGAATGTAAATAGGTTCTGCACCGTAATTAGTGATTTTCTAGGGCTGGACTGGAGGCCCTGTTTTCCTGGGAAAATCCGTTTGATGTGTACCATCCCTAATTTCTGCAGCCCTGAATGAGCAAGGCTGTGATTCTGCTGTAATGAAGCATGTGTTAATGTTACAGCCTTCTGTCCAGCCAGGAGCCAAAACACCATGTCTGACTTTGTAATGAATCTTGCCGTGCTCTTGTTGACTCCGTGGGTAGGCTTTTGTTCCAGACGTGCCCTCAGATATTGCGAGTTCTCATTGAAACCTACAAAGCTTCCTCCGCTTGTGCCGGCCTTTGCTCAGTTTGCCAACTTTCCTGGAAAGCGTGAATGTTTCAAACTGCTGGGGGAATTGTTTGTTTGTTAGTTTGCTTGTTAGTTTTGGAACAGAGGGATTTAAAACAGTGGAACTGACTAGAACTGGTTCTATTTCAGTTACGTTTCAGCTGTTTGTTTCCATTTTGTTTTCTTTTTTTTTAAGCTGTGAGTCATGTAGAACAGAGATAAGGGTTTGCTGTGTATCTCAAGGTGGAAAGTTTTATTCTTGCAGCCATCAGTTTCTTAGTGTCATTTAATAATGAGCCCTTGTTTCTCTCTTCTTACCAGTAACTTTTGTGTGTGGGTTGTTGTTCCATTCTTTCTCCTCAAATGATTTTGTGCTCCCGACGTTTGGATTTTTTCATTTGAGCTGCGATTTGAAATCTTGCCATCAGAACACTGGGTTTGGCACAGGCACAGTCAGAGCCAGGACGATGACACTGCCTGACTTCAGGGGCTTTTGGTATTGAGGGTGACTTATTCAAGTCCTAATCAAATGAGTGGAATTCCTCCTTCCCTGCAGGAAAAGCCTGTGAGAACAGTTCTGCTGCAGTTGTGCTCTGCAGAGAGTCCCACAGTGGCCAGAGCAATGTTCCCCCAGCACTGGGGACTCGGTTTTGGTGGGGTGGTAGCTGTGCTGACCCCACTGGGATCACATCCCGTGGCCTGTGGCAGCATCCCGAGCTCTGGGGCTGTGCTTTGTGGGTCACAAAGCCATGCAGAGATTGTTATCATGGTGCAGAAGGTCCCGCAGGGTGCAGATCAGGAATATGCAAATATAAACCAGTGCGTGTTGTAAATGTTGGGCTGTGAGGTGGTTTCTTAAGAATTTATGGTACTCCCACTCTGCTGGAGAGGCAGCTATGAAGAACCCTTCTGCTGGAGCTACAACAAGCTCCAGAATTCTGACATATCTGTCCAACAGCAAGTCAACCAGCTTCAAGAAAGAAAGAGTGAACAATTCTGACCACAGATGGGGAGCAGCACAGGAAAAGTTCAAGTTGTTTAGTGATGCGAATATGGATAGAAGAGTCTGCTACTCTGAAACTCTGCTGCCCTGAAAATACTCGAGTTCGCTGCTTTTCAGAAGGCCCAACTTCCATGAGTTGTGTTGGTTTTCAGGCATGTGTATGGCTGGATGAGTTTGCATATAGAGTCTCCCCCAATTCAAGCGAGCACTTGTATTCTTTGTCCTCCACATTAGCATAAGTTGTTACTCCCGAGAGTATGTGTTCATTCATCGCATCTCAGCGTGGCAGTCAAAGAATTAATTACTCCGAGAAGGGACAGGCCTCTTGTAAGAGAGTTTCACAACTCGAGCTTTTAATGGATCGCTGTCCCCCGCTGGGGCTGCGGCGCAGCTTGTCAAAGCATTGGCGGCGGCTGCACGGGTCAGCGCCTCGCAATGCGGGGACACTGTCCCGGGAGCCGCGACACCGCTCCCCCGGCCTGATTTACTCGGGGCGGAGGGGAAGCTCTGAGCCCTTGAGTCGCTGTTCACAGGAAACAGAGTTTGAGGTTCTCATTTAAAGCAGAACAAAACAGAAAGCAGTGTTTTATTTCAGCCCGCCTTGCCCGCGCGCTCAGGCGCTCACCTCGCCGCATCCTCCCCAAGCTGATTGTCTAAATGCAGCGCTGCTGCCTGGTTGTTTCATTAGCTAATGTCACTTATTGATTTTCATTAAAAACATGTCAGCATTGATTTTTCTAAAGCACCCTCGGAAATGCATTCTGACCTTTTTTTTTTTTTTTTTTTTTTTTTTAAATGTTGAATCTGCTGCAGAGTCCCACTGAATCGGTCTAAAGCGGGATTATTTTCTGGCTGAGAAATGTTGATTAAATATTTTGATGTACGAGTGGTTAAGGCTGCTTTAAGAACAAAGCGTGCCACGGGGAAATGAACTGAGACAAGGGAGAGGCTGGAAGGGAGGATGCTGTAAACCAGCCACTTTGTCCATTCATGCATTGTTATTTGAAGTTAGCAATGGAAATAAGCTGAAGGCCTGGTGCTGTGTATGAGCATCAGTTCCCACTCCAGATTGTAGTGACATGACAGGAGAAAGGAGATATTATTTTGAAATGTAGTTAAATCTGAGTACAGAAGAGTATTGTCCTTTACCTCATTAGGATGACTTTTCAGAGAGCCTGGTGTATTTGTTGTGTAAGTTTTAAAACGCTGACAATCGCAGAATTTAAATTACCAGCTGATTTTGGCACATGCCTGTGTTGTTATTTTCCTGTTCTCCTCCTCTGGCTCATTTTGCTGGTTTCTCATGTCCGAGAAATGGCTTCTTACACACGTCTGGGGATGTGCAGTGACACATGAGAGATGTTCTGGGGTCCCTCCCAGTGACTCCAGCACAGCTGCAGGACTCGGAGCTTACTGCTCCAAGCCTTGTGCTCGTGTTCCTGCCTCAGTTACCGTTCACAGAATTGACACACAGCTCAAGTTCAGTGACTGGAAAGTTCTGGTACTGCTGAATTTAATTTTCTGGGACTGCTGAATTGACTGGTGAATTTAAAGCAGTGGCCTGCTTTGGGTAGTAGTGTGCCACAGCAATCCAAATTCATGTCTGAACACAGGGAAAGGCTTTCAGAGTCAGCTTTGTGTGCACTTCTTTGCAAAGACAGACTAACTGGCTTCCCTGTAACTTTGACATGCTCCTCCCACCCCATAATCTGGACTTGGAATAAATAATTTTGCTTGTTTTCCTCTAGACTTTTATATTTCTGAGGCAGAAAGTGTGATTGTGCAGCAGACTCTAGTCTCTCAGAGGAGCTACACTTTACATTCATCAGGTAATTAACAGCCTTATTTGCCTGGCTGTTGCATCTCTTGTGTTTTTACACTGCATCAGAGTGTGTTATTGAACAGTAACATCAGCAGAGCTGGTGAGGCACCTCATGCCATGGTGCCTCTTTCAGGGTCTGTGTGTGACAGACCTCATGCCATGGTGTCTCTTTTAGGGTCTGTAGGTGACAGCCCTTGTGCCATGGTGTCTCTTTTAGGGTCTCTAGGTGACAGCCCTTGTGCCATGGTGCCTCTTTCAGGGTCTGTGTGTGACAGACCTCATGCCATGGTGTCTCTTTTAGGGTCTGTGGGTGACAGCCCTTGTGCCATGGTGCCTTTTTTAGGGTTTGTGGGTGACAGCCCTTGTGCCATGGTGCCTCTTTTAGGGTCTGTAGGTTACAGCCCTTGTGCCATGGTGTCTCTTTTAGGGTCTCTAGGTGACAGCCCTTGTGCCATGGTGCCTCTTTTAGGGTCTGTGTGTGACAGCCCTTGTGCCATGGTGTCTCTTTTAGGGTCTATGTGTGACAGCCCTTGTGCCATGGTGTCTCTTTTAGGGTCTGTAGGTTACAGTCCTTGTGCCATGGTGCCTCTTTTAGGATCTATGTGTGACAGCCCTCATGCCATGGTGTCTCTTTTAGGGTCTGTGTGTGACAGCCCTTGTGCCATGGTGTCTCTTTTAGGTTCTGTGTGTGACAGCCCTCATGCCATGGTGTCTCTCTCATGGTTCCTGACCTTTTGGTTGTAGATACACCAACCCCACAGGGCAAACCTCTGAGTGTCTCTGCCTGTGGGTGCCTCTCAGACCTCTCCACCTGGAGCTCCTCTTCCTCAGTGCACATTCAGCTCTCAGCTTTTTCCTCTTCTAATGTGCTGTATTCATGGCACTCCGAGCTGTTGGCAGGGCTCAGTGTTCTGCAGCACACCAGATTTTTGGGATGGGCCCCCTGTAAACACTTGCTGTGCTCCCTGAGGGTTTCATGAGGGCTTCAAGTGGGACCAGCTGGTCCCTGGCACCCTCCACCCTAGCACTGAGCAGGTCTCTAAAGGCAGATAAATTGAGATTTCTCACCCCTGCGTGGCACAGCTCCACACAAACACAGCCCCTGTTGCCCGGGGCAGGGCTGGAGCAGCAGATGGAGCTCCGTGAGGCACAGACAGAGGTGTCCCAGCTCCGGAGGTGGCCCCGGCCTCAGGAATGCGGCCAAAGCCCGCAGCGTGCCCGGCCGGCTGTGCAACCCTACACCCGCGGCTGAGGGAGGGCACCCGGCTCCTTCCTCACCCCCACCTGTCACTCAGCTTAGCCCGAAAGGATAAGCTGATCTTTTGAAGTCGAGGCTTAAAATTGTTGAGGCTGGGGGGCATTTCTGATGGGTTACTGGGTTAGGGAGGAGAAGCAGCAGCGCTGTGGATGGGATCAGCTCTGCTTTGATCACGCTCTGGGGTGTTGTGCACACACACATAAATTTAATATCTACTGGTTAATGCTTACTCTACACTGTTTGTGTTCCTAAATCAGAGCTGGGGGATGTCTGATACCATCCTTTCCTCGAGCAGATACATCTCAGAGCTTTTCTCCAGAGCTGAGGAAGAGGTTCTGATTCCTGGTGCCTGGGGTAGAGGTTCTTTTCCCTGATGAAACAATGAGGGGACAGTGAGTGAACCCTGACTTGTGGGATGTGTAAATATGAGTGTGAAAGGCTGCCCCAGCTTGGAGATTTCAGTGCTACCGAAATACAAAAAATTAAAAGCAGGCTCTGGCACAAACCTGCCCAGAGCAATGCACTGCAAATCCAACTTCAGAAGGGGAAACACCCTCTTCACCCCTCAAACAACCACACCATAAATTCTCCCCCTCTTTTGGTTTTAGTACTGTTGTAAAAAGCCCAGGCCCGCTTTAAAAACCTGAAACTTTCTCTTACAATGGCCGGGGCTGAGCTTTGAGGCACTGCCACAACTCATTGTCTGTGGAAGAACCCCAGCTGGGAAGGCTGTGATTTATATCAGCCTGCCTGTCATGGGGTGAAAGGAATGCCCGGTTTTTCATTTTGATCAAATGTTAGGTTTGAAAACCACCCACTGCTGTAAACTCAGTTGGAGTGGAGAGATGAGATGGAGCACATTGCATGCTTTGTTGCTGAGATAGTGTTTTAAGGCTGGCTGAATCTGTTTCCCATTGCTGAGTGCAGGGAGCAAAGATGTGGATTTAAAAAAGGGAAGACTAAGCTGAGTACTTTTTTTTGTGTGTGTGTCTGCTTTCAGTGAAGTAGAAGATGGGGTGAGGGCAGTTCAGAAATATGTGCTGCCTTCAGTGCAGACACGAAAAGAGGAAAAATCTTTGGTGTAGATGAGCGTGTAGAGAATTGGAATTTATGGGGGTGGAATTTTCCAAAGGGACTAGCAGAGATAATCACCTAGTTCCCACTGAAAGCTGCTGGACTTGCCTTTATGCCTAAAACTGGGAGGGAAAGACAAAATAATTCTGATCTGTAATTGAGTTTATCTCCTTTCATGAGATGTACAGTTTCTCCCATCCTCTTTTTCTTGTTTTTATTTTGTCTTCTGTTTAGCAGCTTTCACATGGACTGTCCTTTCTGAGAGTTTGGATGCTGATACAATTCCAGAAGCATGATATTCTTTCTGTTTAAAATGCACAATAGTTTCTGTGGCTTTTTCTTCTCTTGGCTATGTTGGCAACATCACAGAGGGCTTTCCCTGGTTTTGAGTTTCATCACAAATTTCCAGCTTGGACTGCCCTTAAGGTATAAAAGCATCTGATCTGGGTTTGTGGCTTTGAGTTTTTGACATTCAGTTTCTGATCTTTCTTAGGTTAATTCTCATTTTGGCTGAGTTTCCTGATGCAGAGTAACATTTTTACCTCATTAATACGGCTTTGTGTTCACTTAGTCCTAAAACGAGCATCAAAAAACTGAAATCTGAGATTTGAAACTGCAGCGTTGGGAACAGTCCTTGCTAAGACTGTATTAAATAAAAGCTGTGAGAAGTTCCTGTGGGCTCCTGTGTTAAGAACATAAAGAATTCTGTTCTGTTGAGTGGCTGCAGACTGGTGATCACAATCTGTAGATAGTTCTGTGCCATGCTCATGAGCAATTTTTGATTAAGGATTGACTCCTGTGAGTAAGAAAACCATTGTATCTTGCTCTGCTGCTGCTCCATTTGTAAATGTAAAAATCTGTCCAACAGCTAATTTCCCTGCTCTGCCACCACAGGCTGTCCAACCTTGGGCAAACCACATCTGTGCTCCCCTGACACCAGAAGCGATAACACAGCCTCAGAAGGGTGCTTTGAAACTAAGCACGTTCAAGATTAAAATATTATGGTGACAGTGGTGAAAAAAAACCCCCAGTGTGCTCTGAGCAGTGCATTTGATCAGTCCTCCAGGTCACAGGAGATTTAAAGGCCATCTGTGGTATGACTCCATTGACTTCTGTAAAGCAGGATCAAACGTGATTCATGCATCTGTGTGGTCTGACCTCTTTGAATTCTCTGGTCAAGTTATGTCAGGAAGGGAGAGAAGCACTGAGGTTTGCTATCAATTTTTATGTGGGTCTTTACAGAAAACAAAACCATGTCAACAGCTGATGGGAGGGAGTTTTGCAGGTTTTTGTCACAGTTTCAGGGACATGAGGAGCAAGTTGAGATGTGCCTTTCAAGTTACAATGTAAAAGACCTCTGAATATTTTCAAGGCAGTTAATATGGGTGTTATAAAGTAAATTATTTTTCTTCCCATGAAATAGTTTAATGCCAAAACTGCTGAACTAGAACACCAGCTATTATTTTAGGAATACAGTTTAAACCCCTTGCTTTCCCATCTTTTTTTTTAAGCCACAGATTACACCTTTATTGGTTTTGTATTTCCAGACATAAAGAGGGGAGTTACTCTGTGGCCACATAATTCTGTCCCAGCTGGGAATGGCCAAAAGGGCTGACTGATTACACTCCCTAACAGTGCAAATCCAGGAAAAAAATCCAAGGTTTGTTTCATCAGGGCATCAAAGGCTGAGTTTTTTTAACATCATGCTGGTACTGCTTCCCAGCTGGAATGTGTTAACTGCGAGCATTATTGTCAGAAATGGCAAACATCAGGTAACATTGCACTGTGGAGCTGGAAATGATTCTCAGCCTTCTCTTAGAGCTCTCATTTTTGAAATCTATATCCTGTCTTTTCCTTCAGAAGTTCCAGGCGTGCGTTTCTTGCTGTTTGGTATTAACTTTGTGTTTGTTCTGTTCCACGTGTGATTTAGCAGTGAGCAGAGTACCAAATGTCAGCGTTTGGGAATGCTCTTGTCAGAGATGTGGGGCTGGGATGGGGTTTGGTTCTGTTGTTCTGGTGCTGTGTCTGTACCTGGGGAATCAAAGCAGGGCTGAGCTCTGCCAGCTCTGACTCTGTCTGTCTGAGGCTGTTTGGCAGATTGGGATTTTAGAGTTTAACAGCCGTGCAGAAAACACTGCAGGGCTCCCAGCTCTGAGATTTCTTGCTAGTGAGAGCAAAGGCCTTGGCAGTACAAGCTGAAGCTGTTTCTGGGTAGAAGTGATGTTACAACTGTCTCCCCAGCTTCTGTAATGAGAGTTTGCACAGTGCATCTTAGCCTGCCATCAGTAAGGTTCTTCCCAGTTGATAAAAGGAGAATATCCATTGAAAAAAAGCCATGTAAGTTCATTTAAAGTCCTCCTTAGAAATGCAGCAAGTTACTATGAATATATGANAAGTCCTCCTTAGTAATTAAAATGGGAGACTTAGCATCTCTGCATTTTAGCATATATTCATAGCAAGTTGCTGCATTTCTATCACTTATTGCTTTCTATCACTTAGCTCAATCATCTTTGTGTACAATCTTATTTATTTCATTTGTGGGCTGTCTGGAAGAGAAGTGAGATTATTCACAGCAAAAACTGAAAATATGGAAAAAGCAAACTTTGATGTGACAGAATGATAACTGTTGCAGGATAACTGGGTATTTATAAGTCAGAGAAAAAGGAAATTTTCTGAAATGACTGCTAAATAGGCAGTATTAATTAGGGAGTCCTTTGGAGCAGTCCCATCGGGCCCTGGAGGTTTGAGGACCTCAGTATTTCACAGACAGACTTAAGCCACAGTCCTGTGATGGAGAGAGATCTGAAAATAGCCAGAGGGGTCAGCTCTGCTCTCTCTGGTGAGGCTGGAATTTGTCCAGGGGAGCTCTTATCTGTGAGGTTCCCTCCCACACCTCATTTTTGTGCGTTTGTTGCACACATTTTACCAAGCAGAGAAGGAGGGCTGCTGAAAAGCTGCCTTAAAAACACAGGCTCTGAAGGGATCGGGGGGAAAAGAGGGCAAATTCTTTTTAATTCCCATTTGTACAAATAATTCGCAGATTAAGGATTTTGGCCGAGAAAGAGAGGCTCAAGGCTGAAATGTATGGCCCCCATGTGGGCTTCATGTGGAGCAGCTGAACAAAATGCTTCATTTCCAAAAGCCACTGCTCAGCTTCCCTCTCTTATTTCAGGGAGATGATGAAGAAGAGAAAAGAGGACGACTTTGCAGCTGATTAATCACTGGGAAACAGTAATCACTTGGTGCTGTGTTTGGGATCATTATTCAAGGACTTCCAGACAGAAATAAACCCAAGAACTACAACAGTAGCTTTCTCTAATTGTTTTTTCTCTGCCCAGCCCTGCTTGGTGTATTGAGCAAACCATTCCTCTTCTTCCACTTTGTGGGCAGTGATCTCTGAGGCACAGATTCAAACCATCCTGGGGAGTTTTCATTCTAGAAGCTGACTCAGTGGGAGCATATTTACAACTTTAAAAGAGGCTCTTTGTTATGGAATTCATTCTAAAGTCACAGCTAAGGGTTTATAGCATGTTTAAATGTATATATCTGCTTTTTATGGAATTCATTCTGAAGTCACAGCTAAGGGTTTTTACCACGTTTAAATGTATATATCTGCTTGAAAAATAGTTTGAGATGGATCTTTGTCGTGTGGAAGTTCTCCAGAGCAGAAAGAAACCAAGTGGGTTTCCACCCACAGAAGTCTGGACCCCTTTTGATTTTCCTTTTCTCTTCGTGTGTATAATGCACAGGGAAAGAAGACAACCCTCTTTAATCTGGGGAGAATTTAGACACTCATCAAGCACTAAAGAGGCACCATGCCGAGGCTGAGAGCTGAAATCCCAAGGATGAAATCAAGTAATTGCTTTATTTCTTTCTTTTCAGACATCTAGAGAGACGCTTAAAGGCAAAACTGAAAGTAAATGAATGAGTGGAGCCAAGTGGATTTAGAGGCGGGTGGATGTATTAAACTTGCAGGGAAATGGCAGCAAATAGGTGACATTCTGTGCAGCTTCCAAAGGCTGCCAACAGCAGCATTCAGGCTGCAGTGGGGCTCTCTCTCCAGCATCTCACTGAAGGGAAAATGTCAAAAAAAAAAAAAAAAAAAAAAAAAAATCACAAAAAGTGGCCCAACAGGAGCCAANAAAAAAAAAAAAGTCATAAAAATGTCCTTCACAGAGGACGAAAAGTTTGATCGGAGCTTTGTTTTTTTTGAAGCAGCTTGTAATCAATGAACTACCATAAAAACTGTGTTCAGCAGTTAACTGTCTTCATGTCTGTAACTGCTCTGAGATCCCCCGTATTTGCCCAGGCCCTGAGTGATTTTTCTCGTGGATATAATTTGAGAGATTCGTATTCACAGAAAGCAGAAAGACAAAAAGTCTAGAGGAGGGAAGGGCTGGGCACTCTTTTTAAATGAGCTATTGAGTCTGCATAACAACATGACCATTTTCCAGTCACATTCTGTTGCAGCCAGTTTTTCATACTTTGCAATAGGTTGGGATCTGTTTATTGCTACTGGAGGGCTTTTTTTTTCCTCCTCAGCTTTTTCTCATGTAGATGGTTTTATGCTTCTCATCTAGGTTATGAACAAGAAATGCAAATTTTTTACCAGACTTGAATAAGCAAGCTGTTTCCAAGGAAAGAAGTTTCAGGCTTGGATATTAGGTTCTGGGCAAAGAATTTATGGTATTTTTGAGCTCACTTTGTGCAAACCAGTAAATGAATAGTGATACAGCAAACTTCAGTAAGGCTAGTAACAAAAAGGTTAAAAAAAACCTCTCAGGTTCTTTCTTTATAGCAAGGAGGCTCCTGGTTTGTTCCTTGTTCAATTTGTGGGAAAACTACTGACTTGAACTTCCAGCTGCAAAATGAGGAGTTCACACTGCAGAGACTGCATTTTGCTTAAACCCCAGGAGCCAGATTTTCACCAGCTGAAAAGGAAAGAAATGAGCAAATTCCTAGAGCCCTGTAGGTCAGGTCTCAGCACTGCTGCCTCTGGGTGCTGGCTGCTCCGGACTCCAAATGTGGTAATGCAAGTTCAGCTTGAAAGTCTGCACCCTAGATGTGTTGTAGCTTTAATTTTGGCCCCTGAGAAGGCCAATTAACTCATACAGACCTAATGACAGCTCATTTAATTAACTGGGGCTATGATCATATTCACTACAGGAGCCATACAAAAATGCCACTCACATTTCATTTTAAGTGTTCTGTGTCAGACACCATCACCCAGGAATGAACTGCTGCTATTAAATTTCATAAACAATCATTTGAAATAAAGAGTTGTCACAGGAGCAGACTTAAGCAGCATTTTAATGTTGCATCAAAGGCACTGCAGTGCTGAGAATTACAGAATTCCCCTCCAGTCAGAAAGAAAAGGTCACCAGGTCTTGGTCATACTCACCTGGGCAGGCAGGTATTACCTGGGTGTGATTTATCTCTTCCTTCTGGAAGTTAGAGATGTAGTTTTGGGAGATCCTGAGGCCACCAAACCTCTCTTGGCATCTGTCCTGGAGCCACCCAAAGCCTTTGTGCCAGTCCTGGCTGCTGCAGGAGCTGCTTGTCAGTGAACTGACTCCCCACAGGGAGGAATTGTGGCAGCAGAGGAGTAATAAATTCAAACCAGTCACTGTCATGGCCAAAGTGGGCGAATATTTACATTTTGTTTCTGATCTCCACTTTCTGAAGTGTTTGATTGAAGGGTACCATGTTTGTGATGTGGCTGGGGGATCTGAGTGCTGCAGGCACCGATTTTAGAGGCTTTTCCCCTTGTGTCCTGTGCTCCTGCTGCAAACCTGCCCTGTCCAGGGCTCAGCCAGCACGTGGGGACTCTGCCAATGCTGCTGCTCCTTTCAGGATTGAGGAGCAGAGAGCTCTGAGGAATGGTGGGAAATTCAAGTTGCTCTGAGGAAATCAAATGATTCCTGCTGAGTGCAGAACTGTGGGAGTTGTGACCCTCCCAAAGATGGGACCTAAACAACAGCACCTTGCTGGGAGTGGAGATGAGAACTAACTCAGGCTCCTGTTTGGCAGCTCTGTGGGTTCAGTCTTGGGAACCATGGGGAATTTTGGGGAATCCTGTTTCATTCTCAGTCACAGAATGAAATGTGCAAATGCACTGCTTGAGGAATTTGCAGTTCACTCAAACTGTGTAATCAGGGCAGGGAAATGGCAGCATTTACCCTGTGCCTGTGTGATGTGAGCTGCTGTCACAGTTCAGCCTCCCAGCATCATCATTCTCTCCAGAAACAGAGAAACACTTCCTAATTGTTAATAGATGTTCAGTTCTTTGTGGATATAATAGTAATTCTCAACAAAATTAATTCATATTTTTAACTATCCAATCACTTTTGGAATTGCTAAGCAGAGTTCTCTGCTCAGTTCGGGAGGAACAGTTCTTTCTGTCTGCAGCAAGACCAGCTCAGGCTCAATCTCCAGGAGTTTGATACCTTGGAGCAAGTTCCTGGATTCTAAGAGGAGCTGCCAACGCCACCTAGAGTCGAGGCTGCCTGGGATTTCTCATTATTAGAGGAATTATTGTGAGGAAACAACAACTATTTCTCAGCACTTTGGGCAGAAATACTGTAAAATAAATAAAAGAAATATTATCCATTAGCAGAGTGCCTTTGTCAGCCTCACAGTGGAAAAGGAGAGATGTGCTGCAACTTGGGGGGCTGTGTTTCATTTTTCCTGAAGCAATTGTCTTTTTGCTTCTTGAATCTTTTTCCTTTGCTCTTGAGTGCCAGATCTGACACACCCAGTAATCCCCCTCATGCCTGCAGTTACAAAAACCTGGAGAAATCCAAACTGACCATGGAAATGTGCTGGTTTAATCAGGATTTTTATCAACTGTTTTGTTTTGCTCTCCCAAATGTTTCAGGATGCTTTCATAGTTAGGTGCAAGGGAATTCTGGGAGGTGGAAGTGAGGATTTCTGTGTAAGATGTGGGATTTGAGGGGGTTTAAGAGGAAAGATTAACTGGGTGAAACGTCTAGATCCCACGATTTCCTGCAGAGAATTCCTGTTTTTCAGCTGGGAGGGCTGTTCTGAGGGACTGAAGGGATGGTCTCAGATCCCTTCCCTGCAGTGTGCTGGGAGTGGAGCTGGGAGGAGCTGGGTGATTATCTCATGATGGCAGAAAATTCTTATTTGCTCCATGTCAGCCAGGAAGGGTTTCATCCTGCTTTGTATGAGGAATGTGATCCTGAGGCCAAGTTACTTCTTGATGAGATTGAAAACAACCAGTATTTAGTATTTTAGTGAATAATCTGGAGACCAGGAATCAAACCTGGGTGTGCCAACTTCCATCTTACTTCTCTCCCCCTTAGCCCGTGCTCACCTTCCAGATTTGTTTCAATTGGCAGCATTTCTAATGAGAAATGCAGCTTTAAAAGCCAAAAGGACATTTGTCTCCTTTAGTTCTCGAGGTGCTTTATTGTGAGGCTCGTTATGCTTCAGTTGAAGCTTTTTGAGTTGGGGACAGTGTTGAAGCTGGAAGGAAATGAATGGAAAATGCAAAACAGAAGGAGATTTAACAGGACAGAGTTGTTCACGTGGTTATTTGGCAGTTACAGGAATTAAATATGCCCAAGAAGTTCCCTACTTGACAATAATCACACCAACATAAAATACTGATATTCCATCAGTGAGGTTTATTTATGCTCTTGTTGTAATAACTTCAAAAATGCTATGAAAAAATCCTTTATTTACATTAATAATGCCACTAATATTTCCTGGATCTGGTGAAGTTATTGCTTTTTGCTGCTTAAGGAGATATGGTAATTCAAGTCTATAAGCTTGAAGGAAAACGGGGAGAGGTGTTTCTCTGAAAGGAAATGAAGCTAAAACTCTCAGGAATTATTTCTAGCCCACATCAAATTCAAACATCTCCAACAGAGATATTTGCCAGTGAGCGTTCAGCGGGTCTGTTCCTGAGCACAGCCATTTTCTGAGGCAGCATTCCCAGGGTTTTCCTGTGCTCCAGATGGATGGGATGGCCAAGGAAGATGAATCAGCTCTGCTGTGCATGGCTGGGGCTGGGAGAAGCTCACAGAAAACAGAGCTCTGCTGGGAGTCTGCAGGCAGCTCTGGCACTTGCATTAATCTTGGAGGAGGCAGGAGCAGATGGGAGCAGTCAGTGTGGGTCTGTGGGGTGAGATGGGCTGAGGAGAGAACAGGACAGCCAGGGCTCTGCCCCTGCTCGGCACTGCTCTCAGGGCAGGTAATTTTATTAATTCTGTCTGGTAGTTCCTTCAGCTTTCACCCTGAAAACACCATCAACAGTCCTGTAAGAGCCCCTAAAGCCTTTAAATGCAAGATAAGAGTTGGTGTGCTCGTGAAATGCTGAGCAGTAAATATTTTGCTTGTTTGCTTCTACTTAAAATTGAATCTTGGAGGATTTACATGGAAATTCTATCAAGTACCAATCTTTGTTCAGCCTTCCCTACGTATTTTGATTTTTTTTTTCCCTTCCCTCATTAATTTGAAAGCATTTGGGAAAGGAAAAGAGCCAGTGTTTTCTAATTGGCTAACATAAAGTGAAATTGCTAAATCCATATGTAGGCACCAGACTGTGCTTTGTTTCTTAATGGGGCTAATTTTGCTGAGACCTGAGGGACCTGAGCATCACAAATCAGGTTGCCTGTGCAGGTATTTTCAGTTTAAGAGGCTGCTTCAATTCTCAGCTGTGGGGGCCTGCCAAGGGGGCAGGAGTCACATCTGCACACTTGGGGAAAATGTTGGAATTGCTGCTGGAATCCAAGTTATTTTTTATGATAAGAACATGTAGCTTTATATATTGGAAAATTTAATTTATCCTGTCCAGATTTTCAGTCAGTCCCAGGCAATAAGAAAGCCAGAAGGAGTAAGTCCATTGCTGTGACTGAGTTGGTATCACGCTGTTATTTTGAAGATGAGTTGGATTTTCTTTGCCTTCTGTAAATGTTACTGAGAATGAAATTTCCCACCTCTTTGCAATTAGACTGGTATCAAATATCCAACAAATTTTTGCCTCCTCTTCCACCACCTGTACTATTGCTGGCATCTCTTACCGTGTGGAACTATATGAACTAATAATGAAATATGTTTAAATATACATTTTCCCATTGCTTGAGTCAACCATTAATATGCTGATGTACCTTAATATATTTTGGTTTTATAATTCAGATAATATCACTCTCCATTACATAATCACCCTTTCAAAGACCTCAGGCCATTTTTTGAGCACTAGTTAAAGCCCCAGGCATTTCTTTCAGCAAAAGAATTTTGGTTATTTTACTTTACCTTCTACCTGCTTAGAAATGAGTGGCCTCAGGTAACTCAGCATCCCTTGGAGAATTGCAGATATGGTGCCTCTATTGTGGGACTACCTTATTTTGGATAACAAACCTTCATCTGAATTCAGGGTTTTATCATCTTGGTGTCATTACAGTGAGGAGTCGTATGGTTTATTCTTGACCAGTTGATCTGAAATACTCTGGTTTTTCTTATCACCACTGCTCCCACAAAAGATCCCTTAGCTCTTGATCTCTGCAGGTTTGGGAACGACAGTACATTTAAAATAGTTTAAACATCTATTTCCAGCTCTTTTGCATTTGAAAGCTCTTGGTCCTGTAAGAATATTTTGTTTTAGCTCCCCTCTAGTTATCAGCATGAGAACTGGCAGAGGAGCAGGGCTGACAAAAGCCCCTTGGAGCAGCAGGACTTTTGGCAGCTGTGAGTTCCTCGTGCCTGCTGCTGTCTTAGGGGAGGCTGGAGCAGCAAGGCACCAACCTGGCTGGAATGGATTTGCTCTTTACCTGTTCTGCTGTGGATTAAATGAGAACAGATTTTTGGCTCTGAGCATCTGTGCATAAATTCCGGCTGAATAGGAGGCAAGTTATGAAATGAGATCAGCTCTGAAAAGTAATTCTAACCACAGCTAATTTTTTTTTTTTTTAAGGAAAAGGACTATAAATTGCTACCTTTTGAGCAGCCAAGGAAAATTAGGGGCTTGTGTAGGCTCTGAGATTTTGCCAGATTCTGTATTGATTCATGTTAAGTCTGGTTTGCTTGAAAGGGTGTTTCAGAGTGGGTGTGAGTTTTCTGCATGGAGAGGAGATGTTCTGTACCTCGAGCTGGGCTGACTGCAGGTACAGAATGCTGTGGAACAGCTCAGTTTGATCCACATCACTGACAGCCCCTGTCTGACCTGAGCAGACTCTGCTGACCTTTCCTGCTCCCTGAGTCTCCATCTGCCTTTTCTGATGTGGGCACTGACTGTGCTCAGATGAGGTGGGAACAATTATCAGGCTGGTGCAACATTCAGTTGCTGCCTGGCTGGACTGGGTCTGAACCAGGCATCTGGAGGAGAGATTCTTTATTTTTTGTTTGCTGAGATTTCTGAGCTGAAGGATGACAGCCCAGGAGAGGGGACTGGAGGGCAAAAGTAAATACTGATGGTGTAAGGAGGAAAATAAAGTGAGACAACTCGTGACAAATAGCTGTGTGTCGCTGAGGACAGTGCTGACTGTGCCAGAGGATCCTGTGCCGTGCTCCCTGAGAGCTGTGGCCACGAGAGAAGGCCTGGGAAGCTTTCCCAAAGTGCTGTGTACACTGCTGGGGGCTCGCAGGCCACTTCAAAGCAGCACTCAGAGCCCAGGTTTGCGAGCCCAGGCAGGCGTGCAGATCTAAAATACACACCAATGTCCTTTGAAACTGCTGCAGAGGGTTCCCACAGCTCTCCCTGCTGCAGGGGGTGGCTGGCTGCAGGAATTCAGCCTTCTGTGACTTGCTGTGATGTTGGATGCTTTGTTTGTTCCATCTGAATGACGATCTCTGGACTCCATGGTGAGGAGAGCAGCACACCTCTGCCTCACACCTCCACCTCATACCTCTGCCCCACACCAGCCCTGGGGGGAAGAGCTGCAAGGCTCTGTGGCAGAGGGAAGGGGAGGCTGATTTTTGCAGCCATGGCATTCCAGGGTGTTTATCCCAAGTCAGGAGCGAGGTTCAGAGGGAATGTGTGATCTGCACAGTGCCTCCGCTAGAGCTGGTTCTAATTAGTCGTTTTTATGAGCTCCAGAGTCAGACAAAAATGAGGAGCCCTCCCCTCGTGTAGTTTCCTGTTTGCTGGGTGCATGCAGAAGAGATCTGGCCCTGATGTATGTTAATAATGAGCTGATAATGTAAGCCAGCTGAGAGATGTGGAGTTAGTCTGGGCTGCTGCCAAGCGGGAGGTGAAAGTTCAGGAACTGACTCATGTTGCCAAGACCTGGTCCTGTGGAGAAGGTCTGCTCATTAATAGATTGAGTTTCTCATTAGGGCTACAGAGCATATGCTTACAGCTTTTGGGTTGCAGGCTGAAACCCAATCCCAGTAAAAGCCTGCTGAACAGAGAGGCAGATTTACTGGTAAATAAAGGATTAAAGGAACACTTGGCAGGGTTGTTGGACTGGAAACCTGACTGGCCTTTGAAGATTTCTCCATATTGTAGGTCCTCCCTTTAAATTTATACCACGAAGAGAGGTGCTCTGCTCTTTACCAGAGGGCAGGAGCTTTCCATAGTCTGCTCTGTATCCAGCAAGGGTAGAAGATGCTGAAATCTGTCTTGTAAATCAGTGCATGATACTGCCTTTAAAGCAAAACATCCCTTAAAAGTGGTTAGCTCAGAGGAGCCTGGTGGAAATGAGGCTTCCCTCCCACACCCCCCTCACTTGGAGGCCTTGTCTGCACAGAGAACAAGACTCTGCATTAGTTTTCAGAGCAAGCAGCCCAGCATTTACAGCATCTCTAAAACTACTCTTGTTCTCTTTGGTTTTTTGAATGAGAGTCTCCAGCAAACAGGCACAACTGCCTGCTTGGGTTACAGCCTGTGACGTTCATTACAGCTGCCCATGAATGGAGTTCATACTTGGCTAAACAGCTTTAGCAAACTGAAATGCAGACAGGTTTAAATAGATTTATAAAGGGAAAAAAAATAAATATATAGCAGTCCAAAAGCCCTACAGCTGACAAGAGTGTTAATACAGTACTCTGGGAATTCAGGGTGTCATTAGCTTTATATTTTTTTATTGAAGGAAAAATGATCCCTATTAAAGTTTTGGTTCTTGAATGTGGGTGATGTAATGGCTCTTGTACCACTCTGCCTTAACTGGCAAGGGTTACCTGGGGAGACATGGAGCCAAAAGGAACTGCAGGATAGGCTGCTCAGGATGGTAAGAGTTTCCTTTTCTTTTCATGAATTGCAGTCGTTGCTTTGTTAGCTAATGAAGGAGACAAAAGTGCAGAAGTGGAGACAGCCGAATTTTATCGAACCCCTCTTCCAGCAGAAGGGTTTCCTTTGTTCCTGCCTGCCCAGAAGCCACAGGCATCTTTAATCATTGCTGAAATCCTATTGTCTACATCCAATAGCCGTGCTCGACCACAGCTTTACTGCAGCCAGATGTCTGACACCAGAGAGCTTCCAGCAGGGAGAAGGTATCCGGCTCTTGCCTTGCTCAGACTCGATGTGACCAGTCAGGCTGAGAGTTAGGTTAGTTCAAGAGTTGGATTTACAGTTTATTGTGCAGAAATGAGCTGTAGTTGTGAGTGTATGCACAAATAAATGTTTTATCTGTGCTTGTGTGTGCAGCACCTTTCCTTGTGATGATACACACTATTGCTGTTACTCTGTATTATTTCTTTTAGGTGAATAAGAACGAGCAGAAGAATTTTTTTTCTAAATCCAGAGCCTCTGTTGACTATCACAGAGCAAGATGTGGTTGTGGAGTCTGCCAGGAACTAAAATTCACATCAGTGATGGAGTTCCTGCAGCAGAGAGGCTCTTCTGGGGAAGGCTGCCTGGGGATGAGCAGTTGGGCTCAGTGTGGATCATGCTGGGTTTGTGTCACCACAGCAGTGTCACAGCTCCTGCCTGGCCCTGGGCACAGCCACAGCCAGGTGACAATGGGGACAGCCAGGCCCTTCCAGCCTCCTCAGCCCTGAGCGTGCCCTGCTGTGCCGGCACCTTGCTGCCAGTGGAGGCCAGAAATGATGGGATTTCCTGATGAAATCAGCTTTCCCTCAGCTGTCACCCCATCCCCTGCTCCAGGCTCTGTTCCCAGAGCTGCTGTGGCTGCTGGCAGCAAAGGCAGCAGGGTGTGAGTGGACAGCAGACGTTGTATTGAGACATCTCTGGCCAGACACATCCCTCCATCCCTTAGAGGGCAGATAAAACCACTGCTAATGCTTAATAACATAAATTTGGAGGAGATCTTATGTAAACATATTCAGTGAGCCCTCATTAATTTCCCTCAGGAGCCAGGCTGAATGAAGATGAGTTTCAAAGAAAGGAAGAAATTAAATTTGTTGTTAAGGACTGCACATGTTGGATGAAATTGTTGGAGGCACTGCGTGGTTTTTAGCTGTGTGAATTAGGGATCTGTGGCAGGGACGTGGGGGAGGAGAAAGGTTTGGGAGTTATATTAGGAAAGGATAAAAATAGAGCTTGCAAAATGTATAGCAGGGCTCTCTTGCATTGATTTGCAGGGAGCTCTCAGTGATTCTTGAGCACTCCAGCACTTTAGGAGCACGACACGTTCAACCTCTTCAAAAGATGGTACAAGTCATTTGCTGCGTGCAGTTTTGTGGTGCTCAGCATAACCAGCTGGCATCCATCACTGTCATTTGCCTTTGCCATGACTTTAGGGACACTTGAGGAGCAACAGGAAGGTGGGATTGTGTCTTCCACCCACTCCAGAAAATGCAGAACGGCTCTGTTGTACCTGCAGAGCTGCACAGCCCAGCTTTGCCTCTGGCATTAATGCCCTCCCTGAGGCTGCACCAGACTGTTGCTCTGCTTTGAACATAACCTGGATCCAGATTCTCATCTTCATCTTAGGCCTTTATTTTTGGCCGCTGAATGTAGTCCTTTTGTGTAAACCTCATCTTGGAAAGCACAACTTGGTCCCATTGGCTTCTGCATCCTGATTCTAGAGCTGCACTTGCCAGATGTGTTCTGCCAGACACTTTCCTCAGGTGTGGCACTGATGGAGTGGTTTGGTTTGGCCCTTCCTGGGCAGGTTACAGCGAGATATTGAAGCAAATAAAAGAGACTTTAGAGAGCGATTTCTCAGTCATCTTCTCTGCCTTAAAAACAGAATTAAAACCACGTGTTCATCATTCTTCTGCTCCATTTTCTCACTGTGATTTAGCGTTCTGTCAGGTCTGCTTGTGTTCCCCTGGAAGATTCCCTCTTATGGATCTCATTTTCCCTTTTGTAGTTTTGCCTTTCCCCTTCTCACTGCCAGCACCACAACCACTTTGTTCTCCCTGTCATTTCTTGCCCCACTCATGTTTCTGGTGCAGGTAAACTGGGAGGAAGAGATGGCCGAAGGGCTGAATTGGGGCTGGGGCTGGAAGAGCCCCTTCCCTCAGTCCCAGCGGTCACCAAACAGCACCCAGAGATCTGGGATGCTCCCACAAAGCTTTGGAGTCAGGATGGGATACTTGAGAGACAGGATTTGGGGTTTGGGGAGTAGCTACTCACCCCAAGATCCACAGTGGCCTTTGCTCTCTCAGCAGCAGCCAGGGCACTTCATAAACAGCCCTCGGAGGTGCTGGGAGCACAAAGACACCCAAGTGCTCCAACCATCCCTTTTGATTAATCCCTGGGAAAGAAGGTGTTTAAGCAGATAAATTTCCGCTGGCTTTCTGTCCTGCTGCTCTTCTGGAATGATGAGTTGCTTTGTGCTGTGTGACAAAGAATTACTTGGAAGTTAAAGGTGACGCCGAGTTCATTTCCCGGACGGGCAGGGCTGTCCCCCACCCCCTCAGCCTCATTTCTCAATTAATCTTCTCATAAATCCTCGCTGCATTTTTGAAATGGAGATGATTAGCAGGGTTGTAGCCAGGATATTGGGATGTTCTGGCACGGTTTAAGTCACAGTTTGCATACAAGCAACTATTTAATACATACAGATATTAAAAATGTGAGTGCATTGCATATGTTAGTGTTCCAAATTCCTCCATGAAGCAGAGGAGGAGAACAAAGTAAAGAAGGATAAATGGCTGCTTTACTCTGAAATTAAATTTTCATATAAATAATAAACTTTGCTTTTCTCAAGAAGCAATTAAAAAATATTTTTTGAGGGCTGGGTCATTGCTGGTATAGCACATGGTGATTTTTCTGTCTTTTGTGAAACTTTATTGATTTATACCAGTGGTGAAACTTTCCTAAGGGTGAAATTCTGCAACAGTTAATGCTGATCCAAGCCAGTACTTCCAGGGTCTTTTTTTCTCCATGATTACTGAGATGTTTTACACCAAGTTTGCAGATTCCTGGAGACGCCAGGCAGCGGAGGTTGAGGCTCTTGGTTCCCACTGGGAAAAGCTGACAGACCAGAGTCTAATCCTGGCAGCATTTGCTGCCTTGCCAAGTTCCATCCTTCATCAGCAAGGCTCTTCCATCCTCTTCCCTTCCTTGCTTTGGTGCTTTCACCTGCTGCACAGACAGTGCCCCTGGCCCTGCTCCTGGCTGGTTTCTGTGCTTGGTTTGATAGAACCTCCTGGCAAACTCGGTCACATTGCCTGAGTTCCCTGTCTCAATAATGGGAGAAATGATTTTACCTGTTGGATATTCAGCTGCTGAGGTGGGATATGTAGCTTTGGTTTCATGCTTGAGGTGTTTTGGTTTTTTGAATTTTTTTTCCTAGAAATTTTTTTTGTAAACAGGAGAAATGTTTTTGTAACTGTACTATGTTAATCATTCTTTTTCCTAAGAAAGACTTCTTGATGTCCCTCTGCTCTGAGCAATGTGAGTGAAGAGGTTTGTCTGTGTGTCACCAATCCAATTGGTCTGTGTAGAACAGTATAAAAGGGAGACACATCCCAAAAATAAAGGAGTCATTTGCAGCCTTCTGAATCTCGAAGTTTGTGTCCTTGTAGTGTAAAACAGTGTCAAGGATGAGAGGCCTGGAGGGGTTTATTCCCAGCAGAGTCCAGGACCCTGGGGACAGCAGCCCTGGGATGTGAGTTGCCAGTTAGGAACGTGTCAAGATCTGCACTAAAAGTTATTACAAACACCAGGGAAAGCCTGGCTCAGATGTGATTGTAAGAAACCCCTTTTCCCTTTTCAGCCTTGGAATAATTACTCACTGCCAGGTTATACCTGGCTCTTTGAGTAATTTCCCTTGTAGCTGTGTAATCAGAGCCCAGTGGAGGCTGGGTCTCAGTGTGGGGCAATGTAAGATAAAGTCCTGTTGTTTGTGTTGCTGGCTGGCTTTATTTTTAATTAGTACCTGTTTACAAGAACAAAATATTCTCTTTTCTTTTTCTTTCTGGATGGCAAAGAGAAAACCCTTGTAATTAATTTATTGAGTCCTCTGTGTTGTCCTTTTACACTTTTGCAGCTGAAAGCTTCATCCTGCACAGGTCTGAGCTCTTTGGTGCTCTTGGTTCTTGTTGGTTTTCGTGGCAGTGAAGAGTGCTGAGCAAATTGCCCCCATTGAGGCTCTAGGACCCTAATCTCTCTTTAAACAAGGAGCTGTGCAAAGCAATTCAGTGTCTAAACAGAGGAGCGAGTGCTTATCAGCATCTGACAGAGACTTAAACAGCAGAGGAAAGCACAGAGCTATTAAAAACTAGAGAAGGAGAGACAGGACAAGGAATTGATTCATTGCCAAGGCCAGAACTTGTTCAAGTTTGTAACTTACATCTTGCATGTTCTCATTTTTATGACACTTGAGTACTTGGGAAAAAAAAAAATCAAAAGCCACCCAACCAAGTAACTGTGATATTCGTGTATCTCGCGCAGTATGGCATTCTGGCCAAACTTTAAAACGTGGTGGAGGCTTTGGTGAGCCATCCTGTTTGGCTAAATTTGATACATCCCCTGCAGAAAAGTGTCTTTCACATAATTGTAGTGCCATGAAAATTAAGCTCCTTCAGCTTCAGTGGAAGATAAACAGTCCAGGTCTCTGAAAAGGTCCTGGTGGAGGTAAAAAATACTGATTACATTGTCTCCTTTTTCCCCACTCTGTGCCTGCCACTGGGTTATTTTTGCCTGCTTTAAAGACCAGAAAAAACCGCCAGACAGACGGCGTTTTACTTGGTCTTTTGTGTGATGAACTCAACGTGGTTTTGACTCGCAAAGTCAGTCAGACTGAACGATGGCTCCTCTCATTTCCCTGCCAGAGAAACTGGGCTGCAGAGGTTTCCTGTGGCTACCATATGTTTTTGATGGAGCTGGCAATAAACTCCGGTGTCCTAAATCCTCCTCCCCTTTCCAGCCATCCGACAGGGATGGGTTTAAGTGCTGTTTGCTTTGTTCTTGCGGCGCTGACACAATGGATGGACGCAGGATCCACGGAGTTGTGCCACAATGAGGCGAGCAGGGAAAGGCCAGCCTGTGACATTTCCTGTGCTGCTCACAGGACACTGACATTTGCAGCCCCTGGCCAGCACAAAACCCGAACGGTGCCTGTAGAGAAGGAGTTTTCCGAGCCTTTTCTCTTTAACAAAAGCTTTCATTAGTGGGAAAGTCGAGTTTGCAGGTATTTATCTTTGACTGCACGCAGCAAACTCGCTTAAATAGGTCAGATGGGCTCGGCGGTGGAGACAATTGGGAATGTCAGCCCTGGGAGGGGGAGCGATTCCCCAAATCTTCACTGACCTTTGCATGTACACTGTTGTTTTACAGACTCTTAAGGTCATCAGCCAGTCTGAGAAAACCATTTATAGATTTCAGTCCTGAATGTCAGGCAGTCTTTGACTAACGCAGCTCTGTGAATGGAGGGTCAGAGAGAAGACAGACCTGTAATAAAAGGATATTTTGCAGCCAAAGGGTGGGATGTACAGAACTGCAACAAAAACACTGGAGGCTGTTATTACAATATTGGAAATGCAGTTTTCTGAGAGTTCTGTTCTGTGTTTCCAAATTAGACTTTAAATCTTCTCTTTCCTGTTGGTGAAAAGGCTGTGCCTCACAAGCAGCTATTTGTGGTTTATACACGTGTCTGTTGTGTTGGTAATCCCGAGGAAAATGGAACAACCTGACAGATGTTGGATAAGGCTTTAGAATGCAGAGGTCTAATCCTGGGTTCTAATCGATGCGGCTAAAACAAGGAGTTTTACATGTGGTTAATGACACTGCTGTGGGTAGTGTGCACATCAGTGCAGGCATTCTGATCACCCTTTTAATTCTGGCTCAGTTCCCTGGCTATGAGCTCCATCATCTAATCATCCTCAGTTTGAAATAATTTTTTTCCCCATCCCTCAGTTTTGGTGACCATCCCGTTGGTTTTGTGTTTCCAAGGAGTGCAGAGGTTCCCGGTGTCCCTTTGTTCAGTCCTTGCTTTAGGTGCTTGTCATGTTCCTGACAGCTCTGAAATGCCACTCTTCTGCCTCTGCTGGAGAATGGGGCAAGTGTTCACTTCTGTACTAAATCCAGGACTGTCTATAGAACTTCAGTGGAGATTTGATCTGTGGTAATATACAAAGGATAAATTCCTTAAGGATATACTCTCAAAATGTGAGAGAAGTCTAACAGAACATTATTGCAGTTTTTCATTTAGCAGTATACTGAATGAATGGAGTTAATCTCTCCCACTGAAATAAAACAGGAAATTTCTTCACAATAACTGATTGTAATGGCTCCCAACAATCTTTGCAATGTGGTTTAATTGAACTCTGATCTAGGCTTGTGTCTATATCTGGGCTTAAAATGTGTCTGGGAGGTTAGCAGACTCTGTACTCCCATACACATGAACAGGAATTTCCCATCCCAGGTCAGTCTGCAAAACACTGCAGGTACAAAGCTATCCTTGCACTTCAGCTTTCAGTTTAAGGAACTCTGGGTTCAAAAAAGAACTGCCAAAATAATTTTGTCAGCATTAATTTTGTTGGATGAAATTGCCCTCACCAGGTGCTCACGGAATATTTGAGAATAGGCTGCAATTTCCCTCAGCTGTTTGCTCCGTGGATTTCTTTGCCAGATTTGTTTGCAGAGTTTATTTTTAGCTTCACAAATTGGTCATCAGAAGCATCTGACACTTGACATTGCCTGTGTGCAATTAGTCCAGGAGTGTGTGTGACCCCTCAGAGGGTGAGGAGGCAGATCTGATGGGCACACGTGAGGAACAGAAACTGAGGCTTCTGCAGTCGCCCTGCCATCCTGCTGCTTTTTTGGAATGCTCATAGAACTGTCGTTTTTCAGCCAGAAGGGAATATGAGGCTCCAGTTATCCCTGTAACTTGTGCTGGAAAAAAAAAAATTCCACCTTTCAGGGGGAATCCAGTCTGGATGTGAAGACATGGACGAGCCATTGCTCCCTTTGTTGCAATATTTAATCAACCTCACAGTTCAAAATCTGCTCCAGATCCTGAATTTGAGCTTGTTTGGTTTAAGATTTCACTCAGCCTTTCCATCAGCAGAATTTCCTATTTCTGGATGTTAAGGAGAGGGAACTTGGAGGGGATGAGAGTACAGCTAAGGTCATTCTGAGGTCTGAGTGAATGTATTTGCTGAGCTCTAGTTCTGAGCAAAACATTGCTACAAAGATTTCATACACTGTGAAGTCACTAAATGAGACTGAATGTGGTGCTGGCACAGAAAATGAAGGGAAAATGAAGCAGCAAACATAGCTGTTGACATTTCATGGTGAAGGAAACATCTGTGCTGATTGAAGTGAATCTTCCCTACTTTCATTCTCTTCCTGCTCTGTAGTTCCTGAGCTGGAATCTGTGATTTGCTCTGTGAGAGCAGGACAGGTTTGTAGTGGAAGATGGAGTTAGAGGAGAATTCAAGGGTGGGGATTTTGTGAGGGCATGGTTGGGGTAAGGTGCTCATCCTGGGGCAGGTGGGAATGGGTGTCCATGGAAGGAACAGGGATAATCTTTTACAGCATTTGCAGGATTTTAGGTGATGGTGGTGCTGTGAATAATATTAGGTGGGGTTTGTTTCTTAAAACTCTGGTGGCATGGAAGTGGAACAGAAATTAAAATCAGCATTCATTATAGCCAGGTTTAGGAATGGAGGAAAGGGAGTGGTAAAGCTTCTGGGAAGAGGAGGGAGAAGATTCTGCCTTAAAAGTTACAGAATTCTTGGTGGGAGCTTCATCTGTGCTGCAGTGCTGGGCTTACAGGAGGACACACAGAGATCTGTTCAGCACTTTTCCTCTGCTTTGTCTCTGCAAGGGGCGATAATAAACGTGCCCCTGAGGGCCAGGCAAGGTGCAGGGGAGGCTTCTCACATCACTCCTCCTTTGCATGGGCAGACATCTTCTGCTGTAGGACACGAAAGAAAGACTCCAAATATTTCAGAAGGCAAAGAGCACAGAAAAAAGGCTTTAGTGTCTCATTCTTACTGCCTTTTATCAGGTGTTCCCACACAGACTGAACATGGTTGGTGAATAGGAACGACACCTCTCTGATCCCATGGGTTAAACCAGAGAAACAGCAAAACACCACCTGGAGAAAGACTGTTCTGAGAAAGGAGAGTTGTTTGCCAGGATTGTTTTGAGAAGCAGCTTTCTTGACCAATTTTTCCTTGGGAAAAGGTTAGCAGCCGCTAGCAGGCTGAAATCTCTCAGACCCAGAAATACCAGCCCCACACCTCCCTGACTCCTCTGGCTCAGGACCTTCTGGCTGAGGGGACAGGCAGATGGTTGCCTTGAAGGCTCAGTGGCTCATCAAACATCAGGCACTGAAGATCCGTGGCCATTGGCCAGTAATCTCCCACCCATGAGCTAAACCCTTAATTCCCTGCCCAAAAGAAAGTCACTTCAAACCAACCTCATAAAAGAACAGCTCAAAGATATTAAGCTTTTATGACTGTTCCAGTGAATCCAGCACCCGGGGCTCCAGCTCCATGTGAAATACCCCCAAAGAAAATTCCTCTTCTGCTGGAATCCAAGGAATAATAATAATAATAATAATAGAGATCAGAAGTCACTGTTTCCCATCCAGTGAGCTCACTGGGCTGCAGGAATTTGAGCTGCTCTGTCACACTGGAGCCAGTGATGTGCTTAGCAGATGCCTGCTTGGGTTCAGATGAAGTGCTGCAGAGGCATATGATGCCAGAAGAAGGATTAAAAAGTCACCAGGCTGTTAGAAAGAAGAAGTAATTACTTGTAAGCCTTCGCTTTTGTTCTTGGCTAATACTGGCTTTGTTTGATGGTTGTTAACCTCTTCCATGCAGGACTTCATCTCTGAGCAGCCATAACTCCTGCTGGATGATGGAAAGGGATAAAGCATTTTAAAATGTGAAAATTTGTTCCAGAGCACCTGAAAAAAAGCACTGATAGGCAGAGCTGCTTTTCTAAAAATCAGTTTTTCAGGTAGATAAAGTAAACACAGCTTAATGGTTCTTTAAAATAATAACTCGTGATGTGGAACTCAGGAAAACCCATGGCATCTTGTTTAAATAGATTCTCTGATAAATTAAAGATCTTTGAAACTGAGCTGATCAAGCATACAGAAATGTTCTCTGGAAATGTTGGTAATTAATTGTACCAGGACGTGAAAGTTATTGGGTAGAGATGAAGAGAATAGAACAAATCCCTTAAATGATGGCCTGCAGTTGCTGATGCATGATGTTGAGATTCTAAAAATAAAATGGACAATTTAAACTACCAGTTTTATCAGTAAAAGGCTTAAAGTACTTAAATAAATTGTCTAAAGTACAGCCTTCAGTATAGAAATATAGGAATCCATTATGTGTGGTATGAAAGTGGGTGAAAATCTTTAGACTACAATAAAAAAAAGAAAAAAAGTGAAGCCTTTTTTTTCTTTTTTCTGTCAGTCTGGCCACATGGGCTTTGCTGTTTGTGTTCAGCTTATTAAGGCAGAAGTTGCATGACTTCTTCTTAATATTGGGCCAAGTCCTACATACCTCATGCATGTGATTAACCCAGGATAAATGAAGTGCCTGCAAAAATGAGCCCACTGTCTGTCTGAGGATAATGTGCTGCAGCAAAAGTCCTGGGAATTGCACAAAAACAGCTGCTAAGTCTCAAGCTTAGATCCTGACCAACAGCCCTTTGAAATCACAGGACTTCACTTGTCTCTGCAGCCTGCTGAGTTTGTTTATTTCTGATTTGTGTGGCTCTGTTGAAGGCAGAGATTCCCTCAGGAGCGGTGGGGCCGTGTCTGGAGCATCCCTGGCCAAACTGTCTGTGTGCTTAAATCAGTCCATGCTTTCCTTCCCCAAGTGTTTGTGTGCTTCCCTTAACCTCAGCCCTCTGGTACCACAGGGCTTTGGCTGAGCAGCAGGACACCTGAGGGCAGAATTCTCAGCAGTCACCAAGCCAAATTCAGTAGCCAGACTGGCCACCAAGAAATTGATTTCTTGTCTAACAAACCCAGTGTTTTAATTGAAAAGAACGGTGGCATCTGTCACGTAAGGTGTCAGTGGTTGGTTTTTGCAGAGGGCTGCAGGGAGGGCAGCAGATCCAGGGGGGGTGAAGGGGCTTAGAGAGGAAACTCCTGCCTTGGGAATCCAAACTCTTGTTCTGCTGCTGGACCAAAGAAATCTGTAGGTTTTCCTCTTTCCTTGCAAGGCCCATGGTCCAAAGTGGATCTTCCCTGCCTTCCTTTTAGAAGTGTTGGAGCACTTTGGGGTGGAAGCCTGACAGGCTCAGCTCAGGAGGTGGCATTTGCACCATCTTTTTTAGCAGAATTAAAATGTGTGCCATGGATTAGAGCCTTGCAGGGCTGTAACAGTGGGCTAAGCCGATGTTTTATGTTTTAAATGTGATTCTGCCTGAGAGGGTGTTGTGCTGGTAATTCACTGTTTCTTCTCCTGTTTTTACCTTTTCTGTTTTGTTTAAATTTCTGTCCAGTCATGGCAGTTTGCTCAGTTATGAGAACAATTCCTACCATCCAGTGGTGGTGCATGAATTAAACACGAGTGAACACATCTTAATTCCTTATTTCAAATTTATGGCTGCTGTCCTTTGAGAGTTCTGATTTCCCCCTCCTCTACATTTGTCTCCTTCTCTTCTTAATTACCTCACACCTGCCTTCCAAAGCTCTTCCCTTCCCTGCATTCTGGCATTGCACACTCTGCAGGGCTGCAGTGGGGTTGTCTGTCAGCAGCCATTTGGTATCATGACAGGGATCGATTGTTTATTCATTACTTGAAAACATTTAATTACATTTGACTGCATAATTAGCACGTTAGCAGCCAGACATGCCAGGGCAGCAAATGTGATTTGCAGAAATCCCCAGGCTGCAGCCCTTTGTGAGGAAGGTGGTGAGACTTGTCTCTGTGGGGTGTTTTGAGATCATCATGTGTTCTGAGTTCCAGGTGAATTCCGTGTTGTCCTTATGGTTACCTTTATTCTGTAAAGAGATGGACCTACACAGAAACTTAAATCCTGATTCCCTGAGAACACTGGAACTGAGGGCAAAGCTCTGTTTCTTCAGTACTCAAAATGTCCAGCACTAGATGTGTTTACCTTCTGTACCTGTAGCAAATCCCTTCAGTAGGAGTTAAGAAGAGGGGTTGTAAGCTGTATGACACAATCAACATGTATTTTAACTCTTCTCCACTGTTATCTGCCCTAATTTAGAAAATACATTATTGTCTTTCAGCAATGTGTTGTTAATCTTTATTAACATTTAGGTCAAAGGCAATCTGATGTGTAGCTGAAAGTTGAAATTGGCCAGCACGTGCTGATTCTCTCTGTATGCAACTTCTCTGGTAGTACTGGTTGAAATACTTCTGGGTTGTGATGCTCATCTGCATTTGAAGTACTTAGGAAATTGAGGTACTGTCAATATTTTACCACAGAGAAATGGACTATAGTGCCAGAAATAAAAGAGCAAGATTACTTGACAGAGAGAGTGAAATGGCTGTGTGTCCTTAGAAAAGAGCTTTGTCCATAGAGCAGAAATCCCCTTTGATCCTGCAGGGCTGATGATTAGCAGCCCTGGGGACTGTTGGTCATTGGGTTCTCCTGACATGCTGCATTTTATTTTATTTTGCAAATATAATGCAGAAAAGAATTATCGATATCTAAGCATGTAGCTACCCTGTAAATATTTTTTGCATGGAATAGTGCTTGTCCCTGACTTTCCAAGTGTCTCCACTGAAGTTGTGCTAAGTGTCCCTTTGAAGCCAAAAGCAGACTTTGTCTAACTCACCTTTTCTTTCATTAGTGACGGAGTGTCGAGGGGTCTTGGACAATAACCAGCGATTTTCTTCGTTGCCAACGTACCTCCCCGTGAGCTACCGGCTCTTCAACGCTGAGACATCTTTCTTCCTCAAAGAAGCCAACCAGGATATCATGAGGAACTCCAGTTTGCAGTCCAGGGTGGAGTCATTCTTCCCATACAAAGCCAAGAGACCTCCCGTGCTAAACGCCAGCTACGGCCCCTTCTCCATCGAACAAGCCGTGCCCCAGGACCTCATGTCGACCTCCAGCTCCTTCGGATCCGCCAACAAGTTCACCTACAACTGGAAGCTGCAGGCCTACATCCTGAGCACCAAGATCTACCTGAGCAAGCCCAGGGTGCAGGTGCTGTTCTACATCGTGGGCAGGGACTGGGACGAGTACAGCCCCGCGGAGCGGCTGCCCTGCCTGCGCGTGTTCGCCTTCCGCGAGACGCGCGAGGTGCGCGGCAGCTGCCGCCTCGCGGGGGACCTGGGGCTCTGCGTGGCCCAGCTGGAGCTGCTGCCCAGCTGGTTCAGCCCTCCCACCGTGCTCACGGGCAGGAAGAAGCCGGCGGAGCAGCTGGAAGGGAGCCCCGTGGAGCTTTACTACACGGTGCAGCCCGGGGATGAGAAGGGCGAGTGCACGGCCGAGGATCTCCGCAAGGGTAACGCCATCCGGCCCGGGAAGGATGGTGTGGATGAAAGCATGGCCCACCTGCAGAGGATCGGCTCTGTCAGCCTCTACAGGGGCCAGGAGGCCTCCCAGCTCACCGAGCTTCGCCTGGACAGCAACGTGGTGGTGTGGCTGCCCTCCAAGCCCGTCAAACAAGGGGAGGTTGTGAACGTTTACGTGACAATCGCCAACAACTCCACGGTGGATCAGTTCATTCTCAGGTAAGGAGCTTGGCTGGGCACGTTCCTGACGTGGTGACACACAAAGATGTTGGGGACACGGGATGAATCTCAGCTAGTTTGAAGTTGATCCCATCTGAAAGTTGCTCCTAGTCATGGAAATATTTAATTTTCCTCTTTGCGTGCTGTGAAGAGGACTGAAAGCTGCCATCACCGGGAGGTTTTTAGCGTGTCTGCTGTGCCATTTATCACAGGCCCACAGTGTGCAGCAAGGTACAAAACTGCTGCTTTAGCAGGGCCCTTTCTATGCCACGACAGACAGCAAGGCATCAGAAAACTTCTCTGCTTTATGGTGCTTTTAAAATCAGGTTTTTATTGCACAGGCATGGAGTTTGAAGGTAGAAAAACTTCAATTACCTGCTTTTCTGTAAGTGCTCTGGCAGAGATTGCCTCTCCCACACACAGAGTGGTTTTGTTGGGAGAGCTCTGTAGGGAGGGTTTAACTATCCGCTTGCAGTTAAGCAGTGTTTGTCTTTGGCAGCACATTTGTCCTTTAAATAAAGCCCAAGGTGTTTGATATTGCTGCTGCCTGCAAGGGACTGTTAGAAGTGAGTGCCATTATTTTGGACAGGAGTGGGAACACAAGAACTGCCTTACTGGGTCAGATCACTTCCCTTTTATTTTCATTTTTAGCAGTTTCCCTACCGATCAGATGAAAATCCTTTGAGGATGACAATGACTGGGAACCTTGTTAATCACTGAAAATTTTGATGTATCTTTTTTTAACGTGTTACCAGGCTTTAAATTCAGTGGAAATTTCCACAGTGATAAGCAACAATTGCTCTCTAAAGCCTCAGGGAATCAGTTTCCCAAAAGATTGTGCACATGAAAGAATTTATTTCTAAGGCTTATATGAATTAGATTAATACATAGTTGACAACCACCGAGGAGAATAGCCTTTGGAACAGGAAGTGTCGCTTGGCAGATAAAAGGCTTTTATTTGAAAAAAGGCAGATTTTAGTCATCCCAGAACCGTTGTGGTGTTTGCAGCTTTGGTTAAATTGGTGGGATAATCTCCCAGACACCTGTTTACTGAGTGAAACCTCGGCGGCAGAAGTATTTTCTGGTGGTGTTACTTCTCTTCTATTGAAAATCCCTTTACACAAAGTAGAAACAGAGCAGTTCTGCACATAACAAACATAGCTGTGGTGAAAGGAGAAATCCAGAGGCAGTGAACTGGGTGTTTGTTGGGTGAATGGGAGTGGGGATGGCTCTCGGAAGGTCCTTGGCACTGCCTTTATTTTCCTGAAAAGCGAGTTGAAGATAAACAAGCTTGTTGAAATCTGGGGTTGTGTTTCTTTGCTCAGAAATGAATCTGGCTGGGAGGTGCAGGAGACAGAGATGGGAATGTGGGATGTTGGTAATTTCCTGTGTGACTCTGCTGTTATGGACAGAGAGGATTGGCTTTAGGTTTGGGAACGTTTATCTGGAATGCAGAGTCTGACACAGGTTGGTGTATTGGTGGTTCTGTGCCAGCACAAATGCAGAGCTCAGGCTCTGTTCTCTTGCTGAAAACACTCTTTTGGTGGAAAGCTGATTTGCAGTTTTGCTTAACATTACTTTGAACCAGATGCAAGAGCACAAGAGGCTGAAAACGTAATTTTTTTTTAAAGTGGCTTTTTCTTACTTCCAGTGGGGATGGGCAGATTGCTGTTGTTTTCCAGGCTTTCTGTAAATCAGCCCTGTTCAGCATGCTTCCTCCTCTCCATGACCCAGGCAAGAAAATGAATGTGAGATGTTCCAAAGCAATCTTGGATTTGAGCCCTCACAGGTGTGGTGGGCTCGTGGCTCTGCCAGAGCTGTGACTCTGTGCAGCTGCTAAGGCACAGAATGGGAGCTTTGCTGGAGGTGTACAGGAGGGGAACTCCACGTGAGTGAAAGGAAATGGTTTTTAGTGCTTTGCTGCCAGGCAGAGGCTGTGTGGGACCATCCCACGAGCTGGGAGCTCCGTCCTGTTGTTTGCAGAGGTTTTTTGCAGAGGTTCTTCCAGTGGCAGAGGGCTGGTGAAGTGTTGGAACCCTGGAGGCTGAAAATTTCAGGCTTTCTGGGCTGAGGGGTGCTGACCCTCAGGCAGGCACCAGATTTGACTTGAGGCCTTGGAACAGGCTCCTGAGACTGTGTGGCAGCACTGGGGTTGTGGGTGTGTAGTTAGAGTGGTGTTGTGTGATCTCACAAGGTGAAAACTTAGGTTTGGGGTTTGGGTATTTAGTAATGTGTGTGGGCCAAGATGGAGAATTCACGGTGTTGTCTGAGTTCTTCACTTTCTTCTTCCTTCTTCGTCACGGATCTGGGTGGTTTTCTCTAACTGGGTGAAAGATGTCTGTATTGCAGACCTCAAATGGTCACTATTGGGTCAAAAGCATAAATGATATGGGTGTCACTTTGGCATTGGGTAATTATCTCTGAAATAGCCTTGGTAGGCGTTAGAAGGTCTCCATTTTGTCTCGTTTCTTTAACTGACAAGTTAAAGCTCAAGCTGTAAATACTGTAAAAAGATACAGTAAACAACCAAGACTGAACTCAACTCTACATTTCCCATGTCTCTCATCCTGACCTCGGCCAAGATAAAGCAGGCAGAACTGTGGCAGTGAAAGGCTGGCAAAGACAGGTGGAGCTTCCCAGATCTGTGGTGGAAATCTGCTGCCTTCAGTGCCACTGCTGAGGTGTGGAAGGGCGTGGAGAGTGAGGCAGGAGCCCGTGGAGTGTCTGTGCCTCAGAAAGAGCCCAGAGAGCAGAGCAGGCAGGGAGGAGCAGCAGTGCATATGCTGGGGCTGCCTGGGGGCCCCCTTAACCTTCTCCGTGGCCATTTGCCTGCTTGGAGAGAGCTGTGTGCTCTCATCATCCTCGTGGGCTCCCAGCAGAGCCAGCCCTACATCCTGTGACATGCACTCACATTTAATCATCCTAAAGAAAAACACACCACACATTATCCCCGGGCACTGGAGGCTTGTTTATTTTCTGCTCCTTGTATATTATTCATTGAGGTATTGCAACATGCAGAGCTGAAGCAAACAGCATGTGATCATTGCTTGGGGGGGCGGGGTGGGAAATAACAGCTACAAATCTTCTCTGGCAAAAGGGAAGCAGACTGGTCTAAATGACCTCACAGCCACAAATCATGGCAATTGAAAGCATGGTCTGAAGTTGTGTCTTCATTCAGAATCCTGGTGCTGTCTGTGAATTTATCCATGTTCTTAGATTGTGTCTTCATTCAGAATGTTGGTGCTGTATCTGTGAATTTATCCATGTTCTTAAACTGTGTCTTCATTCCGAATCCTGGTGCTGTATCTGTGAAATTATCCATGTTCTTAAACTGTGTCTTCATGCAGAATCCTGGTGCACTCTGTGCATTTATCAGCCCAGGAGCACCAGTAAAGTCCAGGAGCGTGGCTGGTGTGGCAGGGAGTGAGGTGGGCTGTCAGTGTAGTGCATGAATGCTGTAGGAGCACCGTATGGATAAACACAGCTCCTCCTTTCTCGCCCCCAGAGAGCACAGAGCTGTTGTGGGAACAGTTCAAACCATCCTGAGAGGTTGTAGATGCTGTTCCTGTCCTGCTGTGTCACCTCTGGTAGGGCTTTACAGGCATTTTCTACCTGCAAAACAGAAAATGCAAACAGTTGATCAGCATCACCCTTGGGAATGTTCAGTCCTGTTACTGCAGGACTTTGATTTCCTCCCATGGACGAGGGTTTCAGGTTTGCCTTATGTTATCAACAGTAATACTGAATGGGAAAATCTTGATAGAAGAGCTGAAGGAATAGAGAAGGGGGAGGAAAATATTGCCCTGCTTCCCTACCACTGGATTTCTGGTCTCCCAAAAGAGAGATGAATTACACTTGCTGCTTGTGGTACAGGAAGGAAAATTACTGTTACCTCTAGCAGTTGATAAAGTATGAACAGAAGGAAAGAAACATCAGTACAGGAAAGAAAATAAAGAAAACCCAGCAGTTTTTAAAATTAAAATCATTGAGGTCTTGTGTTCTTCCCAGAGCTGCCACAAATTGTTACCCCTGGCTTCAGCAGAGCTACCAGGACTGATTCACCTCTCCAGGTGCTGTTACACTCTTTTCTAATCTGAGTCATCATTTGGGGTGTGTTGTCAGTGAGGATTAGAAATCAGGATCCCTGGGGCATGACCCTGTTCTCGAGTGCTTTCCTGAACTGCCCTCACACCCAGCAGGCTACAGAGAAGGGAAAGGATCAGAACCACACTGAAAAGAAGGTATTCTGCTGGGGTGACTGCCAGAAGGTTACAGGGAACTGGATGGGATCGCTGGGGGTACTGAAGGTGAGGAGGAGACTGGGGAGGGGTGAGCTGAAGGCAACAGGCAGCTTTGAAAAGGTTGTCCTGTGTGCACTGTTGTTTGTTCTGGAGCTCTAAATATTTCTCCAGGTATTTTACCACAGAAGGATCCTGCCAGCTGTTTGCCATGCCACATCTGCCTTGGCAGAGCACAGGGCCGAGCAAAAGGTGTGGGAGTGCTGAGTGCTGCTGTCACTGCTGGGCAGCACAGCAGCTCTAACTCACTCTGCAAGCTGCTGAACCAGCAGATAACCTGATTTACAGGAGCTGTTGAGCAGGATAAGTAAAGAGAGAGGATGAAGTTGTTACATCCTGATTAGAGAAAAGAGGTGTAACAAAGTTGTGGGGTTTTTTTCTTCCCCTTCAGGCTTCTTATTACAGATTTTGCAGTGCAGCTCGCTGCACCTGGGGGGTGTGGGTTGTAATCAGTGCTGCCTTTGTCCAGCAAACAAATCAACCCAACACAATGGATAATTAATTAGGAGCAATAATAAATCTACAAATTGGATAAGGATAAATGCAGTGAGGAAAGCTATTAAACCCATGAGCTGGGACAGCTTTTCCATTTCAGTGCCTGATGGGTATTGACAGCAGGGCTGTGCTGGGTGGTGCTGGCAGCAGTGAAGGACCTCGAGGAGGATGCAGGTGAAGAGCAGCACCAGAGGTAGAAAAGGTTGTTATGATCATGACATCTGTGTAAGTGCTTGGGAATCTCAATATGAAAAGCCATTTTGGAGGAATTGGTCATGAAAAAGGGGGATCTTCAACACCAACTCTGCCTGTTTTGAGCCTCCCTAGGGAGAAAACCTCCCTGAGGAGCTTGGCACTGCCCTGAGCTGTACCTAAAAGAACCAAAAATAGGAACATTTTCAGGCAGTTACTGTTTGCTTTTAGATAATGACACTTTAATCTTAGCATAGGATGAAATAACAATCTGTACTCAATTGTTGGTTTATTAGTCCTTGACACTGCAGTGTGGTGCCATCGTGGCAAACACAAGTGACACTGTAATGAAGAACTGAAGCTGAAGGGTATCATAACATGCAGAGCCTAAACCAGAGCTGGAATCACTCTGAGTTTCGTGTTAACCCAGAATTAACCCATTATTCCAAGTGCCAAAAGATGTGATGGTTTCAGGTCGAAGCCCAGAATTTGGGATGTGTTATCCCAAGGATCTATTTTCCAGTAAATGGAATGCAGTTTTTCAGCTCTGAAGTGAAGTGTGCTTTTTTACACTGATTCATATTTAAAACCAGCAGAGCTTGGAGTGAAATGAGGAGAGACAGAGGAGTTTGTGGGATGCTCTCCTGGGTGTGCATGTGCATCTCCAGGTGGGAAGAACTGCAACAAAACATTTTCCATGTCCTATGCAGCTTTGCATTGCTTAAACCTTTAAGAGTCATTTCACTGCACAAAAGCATTGCAGGCGACATCTGAAGGGAGAGGAGTTGGAATCCCCTGGACTTGGTTTTGCTGTCTCATTATTTCAGGGTCTATTTTTAATTGGAAAATGGAGTTGTTTTATGGCGTTGATAGGGCCCCTAAAGCCAGGTGCTAGTCCAGAGCTGCTTTGCAAAAATGCCCAGAGCTGTGAATTATGACTTGAAGGGGTTTTGTATATTTTGTTGGTGAAGGTTTATATCCTTCACTGTCTGTGTTCAGCCTTGTGAAACTTTAAATCTTACTGATTTTTTGTTTATTTGTTTGTTTTACTTTCCCTCCTATAGAATGATCAGTAACAATTCCACTACAGATCTGCAGTGGAGCAGGTTATTGAAAGAAGAGTACAGTGGGGGGATTATGGTTTTAGCAAGTGCTGAGGTACAACAGCACCTTGCAAGTGCTTTGCTGAGATTCCTCTGAAGGAAATCGAGAGCAGTGGTGCCATCAGTTTGGATATTCTGCTCCAGTAAGCAATGGGGGCAGTCTGCTGGAGCACTCCTAATTACCATTTACTAGAGAACCCGACACACTGAAGGGGGAGTGTTTCCCAAAAGCCCTTGTGATGTAAAAAAACACTTCTTCAAAGAAGGGAATGTGTTAATGCTGTTTTGAGAGGGTGGCATGGCGCTGCAGTTTAATTTCATTAGCCCTTAGCAGGCACTTTTCAGGGACATCGGTGTCACACCGGAGGCAGCTGGGTCCTCCAAAGCACTGACTCAGTTCTCAGAACTGCTAAGCTGGGGAGGATGTCCTTTAAACATCTGAGAAAGCTGCTTCTCACCAGAGCAAGGGAAGGAGGGAAGGGCTCACTGTGGTAGCAGCGAGTCCGTTTAATAAAGTTAATAAAGTTAACTTTAATAAAGTTTAAAAGGAACTAATTATTCACTTGAAATTGAAGCTGCCTAGAAAAGAGAAATCAGACACTTTTCCCCTGACTCTCTTTAAATGCCTCTGAAAAACTGCAGTGCCTGAGAAGGCTTTTGACCAGCTCCCCAAGGAAATGCACTCATTACTACTGAGGATAAACTGTGGATTTATTGGGAGAAGGCTGATTCTGTGTTCCACACTTTGGCAAATCGTTTGCTGATTGACCAGGGGGGTAGGAGGAGACTTCAGACCCTGCTGTGACCAGGAGCGGGGCAGGGAAGCTCTGCGGTGCTGAGGGCCGTGCAGAACTCAAGTTCCAGCCTCCCCTTCTGCAAACATTTCCATACACACCTCGCTCAGCTCCTGGACAGCGGAGTTCTGTCATGCAGAAGCTGTGCAAGAAATAACTGAATTGTTGGGGCAGCACTGGCAGGAATGTTCTTTGTCTTGTGGGAGCAGGTGTTCCCAAAGTGAGGAGCTGTGTTCTCTGAGCCGGCCCCAGGGCTGTCTCCATGGGACTGCAAACAAACCTGGACTATATATAAATATTTATAAATAAATATATATACACTGCTGTATATAAATACATATACACCACTATATATATATATATAAAAACATATCTATATATAAACATATCTATATTAATATATATAACTATATATAACTATACATAAAGATATAAATAAATACATATATAAGCATAGTGCATATATAT
>VXBB01001961.1:3147-27545 GCA_013399915.1 Illadopsis cleaveri | reverse complement strand
TATATAACTATACATAAATATATAAATACATATAGAAACATAGTATATATATACACTAAATGTAAATATACACACACACTACTAATATATAAATACATGTACACTACTATATATAAACATATATAAATAAATATATAAATAAATACATATAGAAACATAGTATATATGTTTAAATATGTATTTATGTATACACTATAAAATGGATTTGAACTTTGGCACTTCAGGTTTGTGTGTTTGAAAACTTTCCCTAAAGTGTTGACTGGGAAAGCAGAAGTTGTTGGATGGGGGCTGTGGTGGGGATTTGCCGTGAGAGGGAGAGAAGGAAATCATTGATCAGCGCTCAGCAGAGAGGTCCCGGCTCCTGGTGCTGCCCAGGGATACCCCTAAAGCCAGGTGCTGGTCCAGAGTTGCTTTGCAAAAATGCCCAGAGCTGTGAATTATGACTTGAAGGGGTTTTGTATATTTTGTTGGTGAAGGTTTATATCCTTCACTGTCTGTGTTCAGCCTTGTGAAACTGAGGTGTCCTGTTAAAATCCCGCTGTCAGGCGTTCCCCGTCCCCTGCAGTTCTGCCAGCTTGGTGCGGTCACTCCGGCCTTCCCCAGGTGCTGCTGCTGCTCCTGCGGCTCCTTTCTGTCCCTTTGTGCCACCCCTGCCAGGCTGCTCGGAGACCAGATAAGGCACCGCCACTGAATTCCTGGTTTTAGACCATTTTAGCCACTTGTGTGACTCGAGTTACAAGCGGTAATTAAATCCTTGGTTCCCTGCCTAATTAGTGACAGTGGTGGCTCGTTAGAAGATCACACCGCGTAAACCCCAAGCCAGCAGTGAGGAGGGGAATTCCGCCCTGCTGGGAGTTGGGTTGAACCGAGATAATGTTTTGTGGCTGTCTGAAAAAAACAAAAAAAAAAGCAGCGATCCGATGCAATAAGGGATCTCCTGGGACTCCTCGGTGTGATTATCTGACAAGCTGTTGGGTTCCAGGGCCCCTGGAAGCAAGGGAGTGTGTGAGCCTGTGGGTCTGGATGGAAATGAGCATCCCTGAGAAAAATGGAGGCTTTAAAACCTGAATACTTCTGTTCAAGCTGCAGAAACAGGAGTGACTTGGGAGGGCCAGCAGCAGCCCCCAGCTCAGAGCTGGCAGGGAGGAGGATTTGGGATGGAAGGATGAATGGGAGGGTAATCCAAGAGTAGGTACCTGTGCTGGCAGAACTGTAAAATCTGATGGGTTTATTGTTTTATTGGTGCTTGTGGGGCTTGTTGTTTAAGACAGAAAGTGTCGGGTTGATTGAAGTTTCCGTTCTGGCAGAATGCTGCTCCTCACTCGTGACAGCACAGGCACAAAGAAGTGACATTGTTTATATGTTCTTATAGCACTTCACAGTTAAACCTCCCACAGAAGGCACGAGGATCTTGGGAAGAGCTGCTCTGCACTTCGGAGTTAATTTCCTTCTGCAGAATGCTGAGCTTTCCTATAAATTACAGAATGTTTGACTCCAAGTTTTGCCACCATTTCCTTTGGGACCCCCGTGGGTATTTCCTTGAAATCCCACCCTACCCTGGGTGTGCTGTCTCTTGAGGGAGATGCGTGTAGTAGTCTCTGGAAAAACAAGTTACATTTCTACAGACTTTGAACACACAGTAGAGCTGATTAATTCATAGCTGAGGTGAGACTGGGTTAAAATGAAATTCAGCGTTTTTGTTTGTTTGTTTGCCTGGTTCCTGGTGTGTTACAAAGTGTCTGTATTAGCAAAGCTGCCAGGGGGTTAATTTGCACTAACAGCCTCATCATCTCCCACCACACCGGTTTAGGATTTTATATTGCTGCTTACATCAGCAAGAGCACAGAAAGGAGGGCTTGAGGAACAGCCTGGATCTTGGGAGGAAAGAAAAATGGGGGGAAGCACTTCAGATCCAGCCCTCTGCATTTTCAGCTGTCAGGCTGCTTAGAGGAATCCCTTTTTCATACCAGCTCTGGCTCTGAGATGTAACCCTTCATTTCCAAAGTGCACTTTGTGCAAGACAGACGGGCTCATTAAGGGGAATGTGTGGCACCTACCAAAATGTCCAGCTTGCTTCCTCCCTGATTAGTTGTTAACCAGAGCACATAAATAGTTGTGTGGATCATGAATCACAGCTTGGTTCAGCAGATAACAGAGTGCCAGACCATAAAGTCATGCTTAGTCTTTCATTCACCCCAGGAGTGCTGGGGAAGAAGTTCAGCCCTCCAGGTGATCACTGATGCAAAAATGTTGTTCTTGACCAGCCTGAGGGGTTCTTTATTTGGCATATTGGACATCTGTGGATCCTATTTTGAAGAAACAAAATTTTCCTGTGGATTGCATGGCTGCTTACTCAGGGCTGCAAGCTTTACCATGGCTTTTCAAAAACGAGGGGCTGTGATGGTAATTGCTGGAGTCACTGAGTCACTCGCTGTGCCTGGTCTCAGCAGGTTGTGCAGATACCACCAGCAGCAACAAAAATATTTTTCTGCTTGAGGTTCTGTCTGGCTTAGAAAAAGCCCTGATTGCATTGAGAATTCTTCCTCTGGAAAGGAAACACCAGCCCACAGTAGGAACCTGTCACTTAGGAACAGGTCCAAATTTAGTCCTGTGGAAAGTAATGAGAATATTCACAGGCTTTAGGCTACTTTTTATTCCTCTGGATTCCAGACATCCATGAGAGGCCACGTTAGCAGCAGCTTCTGATTTTCCCTTCTGTAGCAGCCTGATTACAGTTTTCCAGTAGAAAGGAACGACAAAACCATTTTTCTTTCTGTGTGCACTTAGTCACTGTTGGTTGTGTGATGGTGACTGTGGACAGTGTACCCTTGTAATGTTGGTTTTTGAGACAGAAGAGGATAAAAGGCTGGTGTCAGAGCTGTAATTCATTTGTGAAGAGAACAGGGCTGGCCCGAGCAGAGGCTCAGGGTGAACACAAGGAAGAGCAGGCAGCGTGTCACAAGTCAGCTGCGGGGACAGGAGTGTCACAGCCCTGCAGGTGACATCCCAGTAGTGCTCATGGCGGTGGCTTTGGGTCCTTGAGACAGGATTTTGGTTTGTGGGAGGGTCCTGCTGTCCTCATGATCCATGGGAGTGGCAGTTCCAGAGGGAAAGAGCTCAGCCTCACAGCAGGGTCTGCAGGGCAGCGTCAGGTCCCTCAGGGCTGAGCTGGGTGACAATGACCTTCCCAGGAACTCCCAGGGCCTTTCCTGCTGGGTGTCAGTGCCCTAAACCAGCCCTGGACAGGACATTATTGCAGGTGACAGTCCAGCCTGGGCACAGCCCGTGAGGATGATGTGTAACCTCCCTTTTCCAGACTCAAGGGTGCTGCTGAAGAATTTCTCTCTTATCTATCTGAGACAATGCTACTGCAATTTGTACTTGGTAGAAATACTGAGAGAGCTGAATGAAGATTTTATCAGCTGGTTGTAGATAATGACAGCTGGTTAATGTTAATATCTTCTGAAAGATCTTTAAAGAAATCTTGAATAGTTGTGCAGAAATTAATATGCCTCATCCCTCTTTGTGTTGCTGAAGTGGGGCTGTGCTGTCATCTCCAGCCTGCATTCTTTAATTTTCATAGCATCAGGTGATGGGCTCTCTGTCCATTGCTATGGTAACTGCTGCTTTATTTCTTACTCAAAGAAAACATTGACATAAACCCCAGTGCAGCGTGTCCTTTTTATTCACTGTGCACACCTAATGGATGCCAGAGCTGTGCAAATGTGTCATGATTTGGATGGGGAGCAGTGAACTGCAGGGCTCAGCCCTGGTGTGGAACTGGTGTCACCTCTCAGCACACGGGGGATTTTATGGCAGCTACTTCAACTGTGCTTTTATTCCTGCCCGTGTTTAATTAGATTTCAGATACTTGAGGGTGAAACAGTCCCTGGCTGGGTGTTGGTGAGTGCTGTGGGGGAATGGGATCTAACAGCAGACGGGGCATGTGAACGTTGGTTTTGCTCTTGAACAGCTCCGTTTTGAAGTGGAATTGATCCCGTGAACTTTGGGCACTTGTTCAAAATCCCTCCCAACCTTTTTGTGAGCGTAATGAAGGGAGTAGCCGTTCTCTCCCTGTGTTAGTACTTCTGGTTTGTTGCCTTAAAACCCCCAAATGTCTCATGAAAAGCTCTGCAGAGCTGCAGTAGCCCAAGTCCCCTCCACGAGGCTCTGCTACCCAGTTCTCTCCTGACTGCTGTTCCCCAGATCCTCTGTGAGTGATGCAATGAGGAATAAAGTGTTCCCAGTTCCTCCCAGCATGGGCAGCTGCCTTTGAGTCCCCACACCCCTGTGACACCCCTGCCAGGGACAGCTCTGAGTCTGCCTCTTCTTGAGAGGAGAAATTCTCCTGGAAAAAAAACTCTTCCTGCAAGTTTTTTCTAGGGTTTTCCCTGCTCCCTTATCACAATTATCTGATAAACGTGGCAATTACCTTTTCATCCTAGAGTAAAAAAAAAATTAAGAAATAATTAAAACATCTAATCATTATCTACAAGAAGAGGGTTGTTCTGTGTTACGTTCTGTATGATTTTAGATGGAAGTGGATGTAAAGATGTTCATTAAACACCTTTACAGCCCTCTTAGGTTCATGTCTACTAACTCTTCCAGGGGTTTCCCAGGAGGAGATGAGTCTGTAGCACCTTGCCCTAAAATCAGGCAGAGTTTAGTCTGACAGAGCATTTTATTGGGGTGCTGTCATTAAAGATGCTGAGCGGTGTTCTCAGGGTGGAGGAGGCTGTGAGCCCCAGTTTCACACCAAGCTCTTCCTGCAGAGCTCTGTGTCCTCGTGTGCAGGGACTCTCTAAATCAGGGCTGTGCTTTCTGAAATGCCTCACCCTGCAGAGGGGAAAATCGCTGCAAGGGGTCTGAGTGCTCTCCCCAAAGACAGCACTTAGATGGGGTTGATAAGCAGCTGATAGGGCGCTGCTTTTGTGCTTCTGCGGGGTTATTTCAATCCTGCACTTCGCTGTGGTTTAAATATTCCTGATTCTGCCTTGGGGCTGCTCCTGTTTCCGTGCCAGTGAAAGCAGAAGGAGCAGGAGGTGTCGTTCTGGGGCCGTGCAGGAGAGGTGTTAGGTAAGAGCCGCTCTCCTGTTCTCACATCACAACAGCTCTGTTCTCATCTCCCCAAATGAGGGTGAGTCACGGCCAGCTCCCAGCTGGGGGCAACAGCAATTCCAGGGAAGGGGAAACTGTGGGGAACTTCTTGTTCCAGAAAGCTCGGCTTGTTCCGAAAGGCCGTGATTGTCCTGTTGTGCTGTGTAATTGTGTCTGCTTCCACCTCTCCCGCTGCTGCTCGCTCCTCTTACGTGTTCTTATCTCAGCCCTGCCTGTTCAGGGGGGAAATTTAACAGATTCATGGCAAAAGCTGGTGAAAAATCCACGTGTCTTTCTCTGCTCAAAAAGCATCTCAAAGGATAATGTTGCTTTGGAGTGTTACTTTGATAATTACAATTAATAAAAGCAGTGTTACTTTGAGAATTGTTTAAATGGTGCTTAAAGGGTCTCCTGGACTAGTTACCTTTGCCCTGTGATTTGCATTTTTCACCAAATACTCAACTGATTCAGCAACACGAGAGAAAAGAGGGGGAAAAAGGCACGAGGGTTGTGGTAATTGAGTCTTTCCAAATGCAAGAAGATGGGTCAGTTGTGTTGAAATTCACAGTTGCCAGGCTGAAGTGGACTGAAGTGTTTGTTTAATGGATAACTGGTTTTACCTTCTATTTGTCTGTTCCAGAAACATAAAACGGATGGAAAAATAAGAAACACAAATAGAGTTTAACTCAATCTGAGCACGTTCTTAGTATCTGAAAAAAATATATATAAAAAAGGCCAGCTATTCTGTTTTATATTAGAGCTTCATTATTCAGAGCAGAAAGAGTCATGTATGGGAATTCATTTCAGATGGGTATTTTGGAGAAAATTGGAATCTGGATTGATTTTTATAGGAAATTCTTAAAATCTGACTATTTATGCTTTTTTAACATCTTCCTAGTGTGTTTCTAAGGCTTAAAGCACCCTGAGAGAAAAGTTTCTTCTTGGATTCCAAGTGAGTGGTGCTGACCTGGTGGGTAAAGCTGATTGTGCTTCATAATCAGACTTCTTTTTTTTTCTCTCTCAATTTTCATTTCAATTAAGTTTTTTATTCTGATACAGGTAAATTTATGTAAGTGAGTAAGTTGGTTGCACTAAAACTTAAGATTTATACCTTTCCCTGAGTGTGTGGTTTAGTGTCCAAAACCCAGTGCATCCTTCTGTAGAGCCAAGTGGATTGTTGTTTTCTTGTTTGACTTGGCTCTCCTTGCTTCATCTGGAGCTGTGCCAAAAACATGAATATTCATGACACTGTTAAACAAGATTTTTATTGAAAACAAAAAATGGATCTGAAGCTTTCATTTGTCATTCTGAACTCAGCTAGTGAAAGCCCTGTGAACAGGCACATTTATCAGGGAGGTTTTCCTGGTGTTTTCTGGGGTTTTTTTTGCTTATTGAATGAAAATTTGTTAGAGACCAAGAGTATCTCACTGGGCAGTGAGCCTGCTGCTGTGAGGTTTCTGTGTATGATATGAATGTAATAGAGATGAAAAATAGAAATTAATAAATATTATTTTATATCTTGTGTCAAGTATGAAGTAGTTTGACAAGTGTTGAGCCCCAATGAAGGTGGTACAAGCAGAGGACAGATGTAAGAGAGTTCACAAAAGCCACTATTCCCTTTATCCAGGGCTGCTGGTGGTGTTGCCATCCTGCAGAGGCCAGGACATTCCCAAACCTTTTTTGGGATGTACATTCCCCAAGCTCAGAGCTGATTCTGAGTCCTGTGCCATGGCTAGATAAGAGAGAAATTTATTTCCCTTGTGAGGAAGGAAAGAAGGAAGGAGGGAAGGAAGGGAAGGGAAGGAAGGAAGGAGAAAGTGAGAGGATAACCAATAAAACAGGTTTCTCTTGCAGCCTCTGGCCTGCCCAAGAAATGAAATATTCTTAGCTTTTAGATGACACATGGAATTGATGGAGGAGGTCCTCCCTCATTTATTGTGCAGGATGAAATTCTCAGGAGAGCTGTCTGTCTGTTTCACCCTGCAAAGAGACTAGCTAGGACTTTTTCCTTCCACGTGTGCTATCCAGAAAAACAGCATCCAGAGATTAGTAGGAATTACTTATTTATATCCTCACTCTGAACAGTCCAGTGTGGTGCTTTGCCAACCTGTTGCCCAACCTGTTAGGTTGGGTGGTGTTCATTTCCAAACCAAATGTTGTAAACTATCCAAAAGTTGTGTCAGCTGCAGTGAAACAAAGGGCTTTTTTCAGATATCTTAAACAATTCTCCTCCTAGCTAAAGGAGGAAGGCAAGAGCTAATTCCACACAAATGGGGAATAAAAGGGCAGCAGTGAGTGCAAGAGGAGAGCACATAAAGGGCAGGAGATCACAGACAGTCCCCCAGTGGATCCTGATTTCCTCTGCACTCAGGGATTTGCCACCTGGATTATTTTGTTCCCAGCTGCAGTGATGGCACTGCAGTAGCCCAAATTTTCCTGCAGGACTATTGGAAGGGCTTGGGGCATCCCTGGAGAAACTGTGGCCAAGGAGGGAGGACTTTGAAGATTTGGAAACCAGGGGGGCTCTCACTGCAGAGCTGTGGGAAAGAATTGCTCTAACAACAAACTATTTGCTCTTAAAGAGGGGAAAGTATGTGACACCATCAAAGGGGGACGAGGACTCAAAGGGAAACACATGTCTGAAACATACAGGTCAAGTTTATTTGAAAGGAAAATTTGTTTGCTTTTGATTCTTTATAACATTTCCCATAGAGACAAGCAAATATAGCTGCCACATTTTTGGCAAAGGGTATCTTATCCTAAACCTGAAACACTTAAATACACATACTTACAGAAATGTGGTCTCTATTAGTTTCAGCTGTGGGGCTGCCTTTTGTAGTTCGGGGTTTTTTTTGTTTTCCTCTATTGGCTGTATTTGAAGCTTTAAAAGGGCTTGGTAATAATAAAAAAAAAACGTTGTTACTGCTTTTTTAGGAAGAGAAAGAAGGCCAAGGTGATGAAGAGCAACCTTTGTCAGGGGTCCTGGTGTCTGAGCAGAGGTCTGCAGGAGTGGGAGGACACGAGATATAAAACCTTTCTGTAGGGTGCAGTGGGCCTGAAACCCCCCAAGGTTTGGAGTTATTGAGAGTGGTTATTAGAACTGGTTGGCTCTTACAGAAAACATGTGGGTAGCTGTAACTCAGGAATCCTCTCTGGCTCTGCTTTCCAAAAAATATCCATTAGCAGAGTGGAAATTTGAAGCAGGAATAGGATGAAGTCAAATCAGCCCCTAATCACTGAACCATTCTGGTCCCAGAGCTTTCCTTGGGCTGGAATAAAGCAGTTTCTCCTTTTTTTTTTCCCCCAAACGGTGCTGCCAATCCCCCACCACTCTCTCTTTGATTCAGTTCACTTTGTTTATTTTTAAATAAACATATGGCACACTCATCTCTCACCCAGGCAAAGAGCTCTCTCTCACTGATGTCAGTGGGAGCTTCAGCCCCTTCAGGATGAAATTGGGATCAATAAAGGAGCTCCTGGGAGCTGGCCAGGCTTGTGTTCCACTCTCCCCAGCCCAGGGTGCTTGAAACAGCAAACAGCCCAACGAGACCTAATCGAGTTAATGCATTTAAAACACCCCTGGGGATTCCCATCCAGGGGCTGCAGTCAGCGGGATTGCTGCAAACCTTTCAAAGCCTCGGTGCAAGAGCTGGGCGAGCTCACGGCTCTGTGATTCGCCTTTTCACCAAATACTCGACTGATTCAGCAACACCACATAAAAGGGGGAAAAAGGTACGAGGATTGTGGTAATTGAGTCTTTCCAAATGTAAGGGGATTGGTCAGTTGGGTTGAAATTCACAGTTGCCTGGCTGAAGTGGACTCAAGTGTTTGTTTAATGGATAACTGGTTTTACCTTTTATTCGTCTTTTCCGGAAACACAAAAAGGACAGAAAAATAAACACAAATAGAGTTTAACTCAATCTGAGCATGTTCTCAGATTTGAGAATCACTCAAAAACACAGTCAGCGCCTCCGAGCTGCAGGGGAGTGGCTGCAGTGTCCTGCATTTTCTTACCCTGCTGCTCACTGAAATAAATGTTTGTGCACAAATGCACACATGTGTATGTGAGGGGGGCTTAGCAGCACCAGGCTCTTGCTGTTTGTGCTGGAGTCTGATACCTGTTCTTCAAACTGAGCCCTTTTGGATCATGGAATCTCAGACTGCTTTGGGTTGGAAGGGGCTTGGAAGCTCATCCAGCTCCCTGCTTTGGGCAGGGACACCTTCCACTGTCCCTGCTTGCCCAGGGTCCTGTCACTCCCCACACATTGCCCACCACGTGGGACTAGATTTAGGCTGGGATTAGGGTTTATGGGTAAAGCTTTTCCCTTCCCCTCCATGCAGGTGCTGTCCTTGCCTTTTCATGCATGGTGCAATACTTTTAACGGGGGAACAAGAGCCAGCAGCGACAGACATGGGGATGAGTGCCAGCGTTGTCTTGGCTTTGTTTCCTTTCCCTCTCCAGCCCAAAAACCTGGCAGGGATGGGAGGAGCAGGGGTTTGGCTGTTGGCCAGTTTGCTGAGGGGTTTGCAGAGGGCAGACATCTGCCCCTGAGGGATGGGTGGTGGCAGAATTCCGAGGACAGCGAGTGTCCTGCACAGCCCTGCCCTGCCTCAGGTGAGGAGCTGCCTGATCCCCTGCTCTGACTCCTGACACTGCCTGGCTCTCAGCTATTAAATGACTCTTCATTAAGCTAAACCAGGTGTGCAGCCACGGCAGGGCTGTGCTCTGTGTCCTACAGTCTAATTTTGTTCTTTTGACAGGGCTATATCCGTGATTTTGGGTGACTGATAAGGCAGCAAATATGCACAGATTGTGTTTTACACACATTGAGATCAAAATCTTTTCCACTGCTGGGCTTCTTTACCCAGAAGGAATATGTTCTTTAAATATTTCTTCACAGCTAAACTCAAGCTGAAAGATTCAGTCATCTGCCAGTCTTTGTGTGCAGACCTGGTTTTCTGTATGGAACTTGGTGGGTGCTGGACTTTGGTTCTCCAAACCTTGAAGTCTCCTGAGCTCTGAGTCCCAAATGGCTCAAGTGTTTCTGTGCTCCAGGTTTTTATTACACTGAACAATAGAATCAGTTTTCCTCCTAGGAGTGAATCCGCTCTTTGGGTTGGATCTCACCTTCATTCACTGCAGATTCATCTTGATGTCATAACAATCAGAAAATTTCGTGTTGTCAGTATTGGGCCCTGGCCTTTGGGCTGAGGACAGATTTGAGAAAATTCATTCCTGCTAACACAGAGGTATTTAGAGATTCTGAGCTACCTCTAGGAGTGATGATGATAAAGAGGGTGAAACATTCTAATGAGCCTTTTCCAGTAGTCTGACTTCTCTCCAGACATACCTGGGTTTTGCTTAGGAAATACAATTTCCATAATAATTTAAAATCTGTCAGACTCCCTTCCCAGTCTTGTTCTGACTGTGTTACACAGTAAACCTGAAGGATGGTCTTTTTTAAGGACAGCCCAGGATAAAAATAGTATCTTTCTCACAGAAACGGGTGAAAGAGTTTTCACAGACCCTGCCAACAGTGTTCCTGGCTCAGAGCATTTCTATTTATCCTGCTTCTCTAAAAGCCCTGAATTCACTTTCAAGTTTGAAAGCATTAAAAAAAAAAAAAAAAAAGAAAAATAGAATAAAATAAATTGGAGATCCAGATTCGATGGTGCACTTGAAAGATCCAGCAGGCATTAGAGTTCCAGCTCGTGTTTGAGCTGTTCTCAGCATCGAGCACCGAGATGCCAAATTGTGAAGTGCTGGCAGTGCTCCTGCTCGCCCAGCAAAGCAATCCCACCATAATTAATGTGGCCAGGCTTCTCTGGGGAGGAGGATATTTATGGGATCTGCAGAGCCCCCAGAACGGACCGGGATGGAGGAGCTCTGCCAAGCTGGGCTGTGCAGATTCAGGACATACGGTCGGTGTGGCTGCTGCTGGCACCGTGCTGNCTCCCAGGTCCCACGTGCCACTCCCAGGTCTCAGGTGTCACTCTCAGGTGCCACTCCCGGGTCCCAGGTGCCACTCCCAGGTCTCAGGTGCCACTCCCACTCCCAGGTGTCACTCCCAGGTCCCAGGTGCCACTCCCAGGTGGCAGCAGAAGCTGCTGCTGCACCTCCAGGTGAGCTCAGGGTCTGTTCTGAGCTCAGTGAGCAGCTGCAGCTCAAATAAAAAGTGACATTGAGCTGTGCCAGCACCTCCCTGTCCCCTCTCTGTGGTACAGAAGCTCTTCACACAAATAGTTTGGAGTTTCTCATTGTCCCAACTTCTACAGAAGTTCTGCAGCCAAACTGATGAACAAATCTGCTCTAAATGTGGAATAATCCTGCTAAAATCACCACGGAATTTAACCCAGTATATCCAGGTTAAATAAATCCTGCTGGAAAGACAGTTAAAACTTCAATTTTTGTGTTGATTACTTCAATGTTTTACTTTTAAAAATCTGTCTTGAGGAGAAGTAATACTGTAGGGTACTTAAATTATTTAATTTTGTTCTCATGCAGAACAGCCAGTGAAGAGCTGGGTTAAAGGCTGCCCAAAATTACAAATGATTGTTTATTTTTAAAAACCGTGTTTACCTTACTGGAAAGACATTGGCATTTGGGAATGGGAAATGATGGGAGATGTAAACAGAAACATCCTTCATTGTCAGGGCAGCTCCACCACAGAAGCACGTTCAATCAGCACTGGCTCCTTCTCATTAAGTGGTGTCACTTAATTACAGCTCCAGGTGAAACAAAATGATTTGCAATAACCATGTCAATTTTATTAGCATGATACAAATATAAACCTTTTTTTTTTTCTCCCCTCATTGCATAATGCCCAGCCTTGACCTCTTTAAATGTATTTACCTTTATTGACATCTTAATTGGCCGCCCCCGCATGGCTCCTCCTTGCAGTGTTCAGAGGGACAAAAGGCAAATAAATGATTGTGTCACTCATGGGAGGAACCACGTCAGATCACATCGTTGGCCCCTTCCTGCTGCTCTTCCCAAAGGGTAAAAGCACCCTGAAAAAATCTCTGCTGTGAATACCACAGTGAGAGANATGTTCTATATTTCACCCAGAGGTATCCAGGGCCCTCCCTGACCACTGAGCTGGGAGAAACTGCAGAGCAGACCCAGAGAACACCCTGGGTGTATCCTCACACCCAAACAAAGGTTTCCACATGAGGCAAAGGGGTTCAGTTTCACCCCTGAATTTTAAGGAAAAGCACCAAAAACTTCTGAAATTCCCATCACTGGCCCAGTGCCAGCACAGGGGCACCGGTTGGATCTTTAGGATGTTTCTCAAAAACATATTTCATACGCACAGAAGTATCTCAAGTACACAAGGAGGAGCCCAGAGGTGCTCAGGGCTTTTCGGGCTGCCTCAGCAGGTGCAGAAGGGCTTCCTTGCACTGTGTTTGGCTTTTGTTTTGTTTTTGTATCGTTCGTTATTTTCTCGTTTATTAAAACCTTTTTGTTTTTCAAAGCACACTTGATGAGCCATCTCACAAATTATTTTTAAAGCGTTTCTGTGAGGTGCTGGACACCCTCAGAGTGTACTGAACCCTTGTGGGGCTGAAAACATCTGGCCCAGAGATTAATTCAATGCCAGAGCAGCCCTCAGAGGATACTGCAGGCCTATTTATCTCCTTTTTAAAATCAGACAGGCTCAAAGGGAATCTGGAACCAGAGCATCTTTCCCTCATCTCTGACTTTACCCCACATTGCAGTTTGTAGATACTTTAGCAAAGTCTTTCAGGGTCATAAATGATTTCACACTTTATATGTAGATAACATTTATTTTTCCATTATTTAAACCATTTTTCTTTTCTTACCCTGGACAGTGCAAGGCAGTTCCAGCTGTCATTCTCTGTGGAGGGTCATTAGGTGCAGGTTCTTTTAATTAACTAACCAGGGGTCAGTTTTTTCAGAAGATCACCTTTGAGATGCCTGAAGGGAGGTTATAAGGCATCCAACACAGAATGAGTGTCCATCTCTTTTAGAACTGGACTTTGTTAAACATCTGAGTGTTCAGCTGTTGCAACACCTTTAGAAATCTGAGCAGGTCTTGGTGTGATTTGTGAGCTCAGCAAAAGGTGCTCTGAGGGAAGGAGTTTTACATCCTGCAGAACTGCTACTGGAACAGCAGCAAAAGGCTCTGTAAGCTCAGAACTCAGAATTCCTTCTGTATCTTTACCAGGATGATGAGGATAGAAAAGTCAGGCCTTTTTCTCACTCATTGCAAAATTGACTTTCCTTCTGTGAGCAATAGAATTCTGTAACATGTCCCAAATGGTCAGCGCTGTTCCTCTGCCTAGAACTAATTCTCACTTCGGCCAGAAGTCATTTGAAAAGCTCTTTTAAAATTTTTTTAAAGCAGGGATAAGCTCTGAAATGTCATTGCAAAGGACCCAAAGTACAGAAGCGAGTGGAAATTCACAGCAGAAGTGACAGATGTGGAAGAGACCAACCTGCAAGTTACCACCAGTGCTTCTAATTATAGCCCAGCAAAAGAAAATTTCGAGCTGAATTTTGCCAACATTCAGCCCACAACAGTCGATCTGTGATTAGTCATGGCATCAAAACATAAACAAAAATAATTCAATCATCAAAGCAGAAATCCCATCTGCAAAGGGGTGGAAACATTAAGATGAAAGAAATGCTGCCTTGGAGAAGGCCAGAGCAGGATTGTGGTGTAACTTTTGAATCCAGCAGAAAAGCTTCATACTCTATATAATATATCTATGCAACTTATATATGTGCAACTATGGTATAATATATATATGTACAACTTTTAGCATGGCTGAAAACACAACCAGAACTTCATTTTATGGCAACATCCTTGGCAACCAAAGCGTTTTTTGGCCTGTGAATCTGATGTTTTCAGACTGGCAAAGCCTCAGCTGGAAATTAATGTGTCTAAAGACTGGTTTTGTTTCGTAGAGCACGGATAATATGAAAATTTGATTAGTTCATACTCCATCAACATAAAAGATATGAGGTATGAATATTCTATTAACATCTTTGAACTGAACAAATGGCTCTGCCTGCTCCTTTTGCAAGCACTGGATTGCACAGTCACAGAGAACTCCTCTGTTTGTAACACAGGCTGATCCATAATGCCAGCTTCAAGTATTTATCATTTTGCAATACCACTGCTAGGACAGTTCATGGTCTGCTACAGAAGCAAAATAAAAATGGAGGCTGGAGTTATAAATGAGAACACAAAATTTTAAAAAAGAAAAGTCTGAACTCTCTCTGCTTTTATGATTTTCATGAATATAATGAGAGATGGGTGGGCCATTTGAAGAGGTAAATGATGTATGATGGAAGTACAGAGAGCGTCAGGAGAGAGAGGTTTTTCCTCCAAGCATTTAAAAATGTCCAATTCTTGTGACAGAGGGTGATTTTTAGGTGAAGTGCAATCCAAACCCTCAGTGTCTACAGTGGATTAAAAACTCTTTCTGGCTCCTTTTCAGAGGTAATGTTTTAATGTCATATTTGGTGCCTCAGACCTTTTATCTTCTCAAAATCCTTTCTGTAGCTGCAGTTCTGCTCTTTCCTCCAATCCTATTTCCATGAAATGCTATATGATTCCCTCTTCCCACTAATGGAAAAAAACTCCATTGTTGTGGTGTTTATAGCTCTGGATTATTAGGAGCTGAGTTTGGCTGAAATTCTTGGCAAAATGATGTGTTCAGTGAGGAGTACAACTTCGAGGCAGCCAAAGAAATTAATATGTCACATTTTAATTTAAGAAAGAGCTGAACAACCTGAAAATGAAACAGAGCCTTTCAATTTATGAAAAGAAAAAAAAAAATCATTTCGTCCAGTAACATTTTTTCCTGCCTTCTGGTAAATAGCAACCCCCAAAACCATTTTCTGTTGACAGTAATAATTTTCCCTCTGTCGGTGGTTTAGTCTGACCAGCAACCCCCCAAATCCATTACTCACCAAGTTCTATTTCTGAGCTTTTACTTTTTAATATCCTGTAAAAATGCTGGGAGTTCTTTTCGTGATTTGAAGCCTCCTCCTGGGGCAAGCAGCATTTCTGCACTTGTGTTCCTGCTGATCCCACACCAGCAGAGTCTCCTGTGCTCAGGCTTTTTTTTTCCAAGTCACTTCTTGTTGCAAACAGCTCCAAGTGCAGGGGAAGCCAACTGTCCTTGGGTGAGATTTCCAAAATCTTCATCAGAGCCAACCAAATGTGCTCCATTTTGTGTTTGCCATGGAATTAGAGTGATGATGAGGACACCTCTGCAGGGATGATGTGCAGATGGAGTTTGGCCCTGAGGTCACTGGCCAGCAGTGTGTACTTGGTGTATTTTTTGTGTAAATTCTCTTACAGACCAAGCAGTCTGTAAGAGAATTTTCCTCATCCTTATGCATGAAAGAAATCCAACTGTTGTTATTCCAACACAATTAAGCTGGCAAAATCTCCACAAAATGAATCTTCAGGTCAACAGGTCAGTGTAATCTCATTTATTTATCTTATACATGGATTTTCTTCTTTTGGAAGGCAGGACAAGTCTCTGGTGTTTTGTGCTGTGGCCACACTTGAGCCAGTGATACCATCCCTTAATCACATTACCAAACTGGCACAAAGGAGAAGGAAAAACGTAATGCAGGCTTTTGGATGAGAGTCCTGAGATGGAGATAAAGCATTTCCTGGCTCCCTGATGGCTTTATTCCTTTTCAAGGGGAAAAATGTGCTTTTATCAGCTTTAAGGTCAGGTAGTAAAATCAGAGGTTAAGCAGTTTTGCTGCAGTTTTGGATGCAGCATTAAAAGTTCCTGTTCAAGGGCTGGATCGAGCACACACAGCCACTTCTGCACTTAATGGATCTCAGCACTGGAGCACAACTCCAGAGATTAAATCATACAATCACAGAATGGTTTGGGTTTGGGTTTGGGAGGGACCTCAGCTCCTCTCAGCTGGGACCTCTCCTTTGAAAGCCAGAAGTTCAGGCCAAATTCTGAACCCACTGATAAGCAAGCAAAACCCTAAAAAATGCAGCAGGTTTGTTGCTTTCCACGTTGGGTTTCTGTCCACTTAGAGCTGATCAAAAGCTACAAACAGATGTAGTTGGATTAAGCCTGTGAAATTTGAAGTGCAGCTCCTTAACACTGCAGCTGCCTCCTGTGGGAAATAGCCAGCAGCAGGGCTGGGGCTGCAATCCTGTTCTGTTCTGCACTTGCAGGGAAATGCCCAGAGCTCCCTGCCCTGTGCAATCCCTCTGTTCTGTTCTCCTGCACTCACAGGGAAATACCAGAGCTCCCTGCCCTGTGCAAATCTCTCTGTTCTGTTCTATTCTCCTGCACTCGCAGGGAAATACCCAGAGCTCCTTGTCCTGTGCAAATCCCTCTGTTCTCTCTCTGCACTCACAGGGAAATGCCCAGAGCTCCATGCCCTGTGCAAATCCCTCTGTTCTGTTCTCCTGCACTCACAGGGAAATACCCAGAACTCCCTGCCCCGTGCAAATCCCTCTGTTCTCTCTCTGCACTCACAGGGAAATATCCAGAGCTCCTTGTCCTGTGCAAATCTCTCTGTTCTGTTCTGTTCTCCCTCTGCACTCGCAGGGAAATGCCCAGAGCTCCCTGCCCTGTGCAAATCTCTCTGTTCTGTTCTCCTGCACTCGCAGGGAAATACCCAGAGCTCCCTGCCCTGTCAGCCCTGACAGGGAGCTGTGAGCAGGATCAGCACTGGGGGTATTGATTATGTCACAATCCCCTGGTGGTACCACATGTGAAGGAAGAATCCCAAAGTGATGAATTTCTGCTTGTCTCAGATGTATGCTTGTGCTTTGTAAAACACCTCAAGTTTCTCCAAAGGCTCCTCCAATCCACTGGATGGCCACTGATGGCAGCCAGTTTCCATTTCAGCTCTCCTAGGCAGGCAAAGGGGGTGTGAAATGTGCTGTGACTGGGAGAATAGCATTATACATCACCCCAGGCAGCTTCCAGTAGGGACAAATGGCCACTTGTGTAGTGCAAGATCAGGCTTGGGCATTTCATTTTTTAAGTATCAGGATGATATAGCAATCAGATGGGGGGAAATCCTCCTCCCACTGCCTTCTCATTTTGGAGTTTCAGACACTTTCCCCCCACTTTTATAGCAGCACTAGATCATATTTACAACATCCAGCATTTCAAGGTGAGATGGCCAAGTGTTGAGTCAAGAAAAAATTGCCTTCCCAGGGATACTCAAATATTTCAGGTCATGTCTGGGAGGCAGCACTGATGTGCTACTGGTTTTCATTTCAGAAATGGACACCACAATGATTCATCTAGAGAGTCAAAAGGCTGATCTCAACCTCAGCACTCACTTTTCAAACACAGTCCATGATCAGACGTCGTGTACACAGGCAAGGGATTTATTTATCTACACAGCTGCTGCTTCTGGAGGTTTTCAGGTTTTTTAAACCAGCATGTTCCAACTACAAATGCAGCTGAGTTCTGGATGTGTCAGGGGGCTGAGAGTCCCCATCAGGATTTCCTGAGTGTGCTGTCACTGGGTTTTCCTGATTCACCTACACTGCTGTGTCTTCATGCTCACTGTAGGAATTAAAACCAAAAACTGAGAGAGGTGAGAAAACATGGCTGTTGTTGGAGAGTTCAGAAAGTTCTTCTCCTGTGTATCAGTCTCTCTGAGGAAAAAAAAAACAAACCATGGGAAAAGTTCTTTTCCTATGCAATAGTGTGGTGAAAACAGGGAATCCATCCCTGGGCTTGTGTGGCTTGGGAGGAGAGGGAAGATGGAAGAGGAAGCCCAGACAAGTTGTAGAATTAATGTCCTTGAAAGATTTCAAAATCCAGCAGCCCTGAGCAGCCTGCTGTGAGTTCAGTGGTGAGGAGGGGACAGGATGAGGGTCTCTGACCTTGTGCTGTTCTGTGCTGCTGGGGAAAGGATGGGAATTAATTAGAAAAAGGACTTGGAGAAGGTTGAAGGGGAATGTGAGTATGGATGTACAAAATCAATTAGAGAGCATAAAGCCTACTGGAATAAAATATGGATCACTTAAGGACTATCTATCTTAATGCATCATCTTTTCTTTTGCCAATGAATGGAGAAAGTAGATCAGCAAGTTAAGTCAGAGCAGGAGTGACCAGGGACTTCTGCAAATAATTCTGACCCTTTCCTGCTTTCCATCTGTGATACAATGCCTGTTGGCTGCCACATTTCCATCCTTTCTTTTAATCTCTGCCACATCTTGTCAATAGGATTTAAAGCAGCCATAAAGATTTCATGATCTCAGTGTTTTCTCCCTGGCATTCTGTGTTTCTAACTTTAAGTAGTTCTGCCTAAAACCCAACGTTTCCAGCACATAAAAATCTCCCTTTTCAGCAGGAAAATGAGAGGTTTTTGTCTCCCTGTAAAGCTCTGGCTGTTCTGCAGAGAGGGATTCTCTTGATTCCCCATTGTTCATGGCTTGGCCAAAGGGGAAAATCGGAGTTTGTGCCACTCTTGGTGACTCAAGCTGCAGTTCAGCTTTGTAATTTCCAGGTGTGCTCCATTTCTTGGAGTCCTTGATGACAAGCTGGCTTGCTTGGAATTACCTTTTTGGCTTTAACATTTTCCAGCAGCGATTTCAGGAAATTCAAAGGAGGCACAAACAAATAAAGGTGACAACTCCATTATTGTAAATAAACCTGCTGGAAAAGACCCTGTGCGTGTTTTATGCCTTCAGGATTAGTGTTCCTTCCCAGGGAGGGATATTTTACCCCACCATATTTACAACTTCTTTTTCAGTATAAATAGTTGTTATATTGGTTTCTGCCAATGTTTATGTATTCCCATTTGGGAACGAGACATTTATCAAATAAAGGCGTAGACACCTGGCCTGATTCTGTTGTGATTAAAGCAAAAAATTAGGCTAAATGATGTATTTTTAATAACAGAGCAAAATTTGGAAGCAGTTGAATAGCCTAAGAAATTATTCAGAAGAAAATTAATACTTTCAAGGGAAAAATAATACCTTAAATGCAAATCTCCAGAAGCTGGGAAATATTTTATATATAACCTATAAAATAGACCTATAAAATGGCTTTTCAGGTGACAGTACATTTTCCAAGAATACAGCAGAATGCAGAATGGGCTGGACTCTGCAAAAACAATTATTATTTCCAAATTTTTGTTAAGCATCATCACAGTGACTTCTGGTTAAAAATGGAATATGTTCTTTAAAGCTTTAACAGCACACCTGTCGTTCACAGTCCTTGGCTCCAGCTCTCAGAGTGTGCCTTCCCTCACCTGTGTGATCAAAGATGAGCTTTCCTGGACTATAAAGATGCCAAACCCTGCTTTCATTGCAGCCCTTGGATCAGTGGAGATGCCAAAACCTTTCCTGCATAAAACTCTGAAAATGTCATTGATGGAGCCACTTGGTGTCTCCTTGCACTCGAAGCTGGCAGTGTGGGACCTGCAAAGTTTGCTTTTCGGTGTTCAACTATCGAGTTTTAAAGGGGTTGAATGGTTTTTCAGTTTGAAAATGCCTTGTGCAAAAATAAATATCACAACATCTCGTTAGCAAGAATGATTTCCCGTTCTGTTTCCATTGGAAGGTCGGCAAACACAGGCTCATCCCTGCCCTGTTTTCCTGCAAAGCTGTGCTGAATTGTGCTCTAAATTATCCCATCTTAAAAACCCTTTTCCTTTTTTATCCAGTCGAAAAACCTTTACAAGCCTCCTAAGAGTCCTTGGAGCAGTTACCTTTGAACAATTACACGGAATTGTCATAAATTTCCCGTCCTGTTTTTATTGCCTCTCTGAAGCGATCTGGGATTTTATATCCCTGCTTTTTCACAGGGTCTGCTTCTCCTGACAGATGCTTGCTTACATCTCCCAGGAACTCTAATGAGAGGCAGGCATATGTCTGCTTTCCAGCCTAGACCTCCTTATGCTCATTTTGCATTTCTTCTTTTTTTTTTTCCTCCTCAAACCTGCCGTGAAGTTCGAGAGGAGAACTGGGGCGGTTCCACCCCGAGCTGTGCCTTCCCTTCACTGCTCCAGCTCTGAGGTCCCACCTGCAGTGAGCTGCAATTTAATGACGCCAGGTTGCACCTACATTGTAATTCCTGAGTGTTCCTGAACCTTTTAAAAATGCGAAATAATGACAGTAAGCTGCAATTGCACTCAGGGATTAGTTGTAGAATTCGTGTCTGGTGGAAAGTTTCATCTCAGCAGTGGAAAGCTGCTGTTCTTACAGGTTTCCATGTGGCAAAGCCTGCTGCTTTCTGCTTGCTTTGCCTTTCTCCTCCCATCCAAGCATTAAGCAGCCGTCGGAGGAGATGAGTTGTGTGAATGGTGAGAGCTGAAAGGCTCAGAAACTCACAGAACGTCCTGAGTGGGAAGGGACCCCCAAGGATCATCACCCCAGCAATCCCCCCGTGCATCCCTGGCAGTGCTGTCCAACAATGTTGGAACTCTGGGCACTGAGAATTTCAGACTCTCTGTGCTGACAGGCACTGACCTTCAAACAAACACTGCATTTGACCTGAGGCCGTGGAAAAGGCTCCCAAAATTGAGTGACAGCACTGGGACTGTGGGTGTGTGGTTTGGGTAGAAGTGTGTGATATCACGGGGTGGAAAACTTAAGAGTTTAAGGTTAGTAAAACTTAGCTAAAACTTAGTTTAAGGTTTTAGTATATAGTAATGTATATAGAGTAAGATGGAGGATTTGGGGTCTTGGCTAAGTTCTCCTTCTTTCACCTTCTTCATGGTTTTGGGTGGTATTTTGTAACTGGGTGAAAAAGTTCACATTGTGGACCACAGGTGGTTGGTTATTGGGTCGAAAGCAAAAATAATGTAGGTGTCATCTCGTTATTGGACAATCTGTGCTTAAAACACCTTGGAAAGAGTTAGAGATAGAGGCATTTTTCACCTTGTTAGCTAGAGCTCACAACTTGTGAGACTGGATAAGAACCTCAGAGCAGTTTACCTCTGGGCATGCTACAGCCCCAATCTTTTGGACTTGTCCCCTTGTCTACGTGCAGGTGGAAATTCCTCCTCCTGCCGGTTTCTCTGGTGTTTTGGTTGTGGCTGGAGCCTCTGGGCAGGTAACACCACAGAGAAAACACAAAACCCTCTGTGAGAGCGGGGACAAGCTGCAGTGCTGGAGCTGATGCACAGGAGGGGCTCACTGGACGCGCGGGTGTCTCACGAGACCCGGCTCTGTGGTTTAATCCCGCCTTTATCTCTCTTCTAAGTGCTTCTGATATTACAGGAGTTGCCAGGAATCTAATTAGCTAATGCTCCTACACGGTGTTCAGATCCTCAGATAAAAGCCTGCCCACAGGCCTGCGGGAGGTGCCAAGAAAGAGTTTGTAAACTTTGGTGGTGTCTGAGATGGAGAGATGGTTTGGGGTGATGGGGTGATTCCCGCTTTTCATTCTTATCCGTTTGCTGCTTAAAAGGAGTAAATAGCTGCTGAGTAATGCGGGCTGTTCGTTTTGCTGTCGCAAAAACCTTTTCCTGGGTTGTCGAGGGTGTCAGGAACTGCTTCTAAGTCAGACCAGTTTAAAGAATAGTTTGTACTGAGCCGTTCAAGGCTGGCTTTGAGTATCGACTCAAAAACATCACGCTAAAAAATCCTTAATAATAAAGAAAAGGTAGGAAAAAAACATTGCTTATTTATCGCTTCTGTGCATCTGAGTTCAAACCCTGCCTCAGCACTAAAGCAAACAGTATTTTGCTGCTCAGCACTGGGAAAGTTGTTTATTCTGGGGTTGGAAGTGTCTTCTCCAAATCCTTGACACAGCCCTGTTGAGAAACTTGACTGCTTGGCTGCACTGCTCGCTCCCATTAATGCAAAAAAAAAAAAATCATTAAGGAATTGGATGGAAAATGCAAAGCTTCTGTGCTTCTTAAATCCCCTAATCCTATTTTGGAGACTGAAATGGTGAATAGGCTTCAGCCTGGGGGTGTGCAAAGGAGTGAATTTCACTGTAGGTGAGTTGAAGTCACATCAGGAACAAAGGTGGGTTTATTCTGCTGCAGATCTGTGCATTCACTGAGCTTATCCCATCCGGGAATGAACTGGGGAAATGCCTGATTTCTAAAGCTTTTTTTTGGAAATGCTGCATCATCCAACCAATATTCACAAAATATTTGATGTTGGCACGCTAAAAACGTTCTTACAAAAGGTGTCGCAGGTGCCATGAAGGACTGACAGCTTTGTAAATTGAACAACTCACTGAATAAGAGTGAAAACTCCCGTGTCAGTGTCAGTCGTAACCAAAACCAACAGGTGAATATTATGGACAGATAAAGCTGTCAGAAAGCTCAGCTTTCACTGCTTGTTTGTGTCTGGGATTGCACAGTCGGTCTGGGAAGTGCCTCTGCCCTGGAACTCTTTATCTGCTTACACGGCTGCAGAGTGTGAGGAAGGAAAACTTTCAGTTGAATCAATAATATCTCACGCAGGCATTTCATGGCTGAGCTGCTTAAGCTCTGCCATTTACTTGTTCTTTGATCTCTGCTTGGGGAGTCCAATAACAGCAGATCCTTCCTGCTGTCAGTGAAGAGACTCTCAGGTGCAATGTACAGACTGGTAACATTGGATTTGATGGTGTCCACCACAGCAGAGGAGAGGAAATCAGGTGTAATGATCCTTTATTTGCAATTTAGACACTGTGACCTTGGGTAAAGCAACCTTTCTGAGCTCCCTGCCCTCTGCTTGGATCATGAACAACGATGCTTTTCCTGCCTGCAAGGGCTCCACCCTTGATAATCATCTAGAAATAATATTCATATGGATCCTGTTTGAATTGGAACCTTAGCAATGAAAAGTCAGCATCAGCAGCAGGAATTGCCTGTACTCCAACCCCTCTCCTTTTTATTTATATGCATTGGATTTATCATGCACCTTCAGGTAAGACAGGAATGCTGAAATGCAGAAATGCCTCTTAATACACCCTCCAGCTCTGCTTGCATTGCTAGTGGCTGCTGAATGGAAAAAAATGAGGTGTCTGAGGAGGTTTTCTGTGTCTGTGTGCTCCTGATTTCCCCTTGTTCCACGCTATTTATACAACCACAAAGCATTTGATGAGAACATGTCAATCTTGGGCCAGGGTAATGGACATTCTATTACTTTCTCTCCGCAGACGTTGTTGGAAACTCGGGGGTGTAAAATCTGATTCATTACCCAGATCCTGGAAAGGGAACAGGACATTAATCGTGCCTTGGCTTGTTAAATTTTGTCACTCGTTGCCTTCCCCGTTTATTCAATTATATTTCTGCTTCCCATTCAGAGGATCTTTTCAGTGATACACACCTGTGGAATCTGGAGCTGCTGCAAAACAGCTTTTGTAGAGTTTTTTCATACTTTGCAGCTCGTGTGTTGGCTGATTCCAAAGGTTCTGCACAAGGTGCCCCATTTCCCACGTACACAAATGGTGGAAACACAAACTCCTGGTGTTTATTTCAGCAAATAGGTTCAACTCCTGGTGTTTATTTCAGCAAATCGGTTCCATGCTGGATGTTCCTTGAGGAATCTGACACTACCAGTAGAAAAGGGGGCGGATATGACTTTTCTGTATTTTATCACAGCCAATGGGGAGAAAAAAAATGCAAAAAATGGTAAGAGAAGAGCTAATTTGAGAGACAGTGATGTGGTCTGCGGTTCTCAGTGGTTTGATGTTGTATCAGGCTGTTTGTTACAGAACATTCCCGTTCCAGAGCGTTTCAGAGACTCCCAGTTCTCTCCCTGGGTTTCCCATCAGTATGAAACAGCAAACCAGAGGCTCTTTCCTTTGGAGCTGTTGACATGTCAGTCTGAAATCCAAATACACTCGGTGGAAATGAAGCTGGTTTTTGGGCAGTATTTTAACCAGGCAGACCCACTGCAGGAGCGTTTGGGAGAGGACAAACCCTCCTGCAGGTCATGACCTTTTACTGGAGTTATTTTTTCCCAGCTTGTTCAGTTTTAGATTTAGCTTGATACTGGGATGAGCATGGAAGGAAACACAGATTTTTTACCGAGCACAAGTCAACTGCATTTCTTGTCCAGGAGCTGGCATCAAAGATTTCCCGTGTAAAGGTAATCTCAGCGCCTGAGGCTGAGCTGTGGTTTTTGTACTCTGAGTGCTTATCGCTCCTCTGCCCTGCAGCTCCTGAGTGATACCGCTGAAAGGCTGGGGCAGCTCCGGGGCAGGGAGGGGAGAACACGGGAAATTCAGACACAAAACTGCCCAAAGCACGGGGGAAACCAGAGCAAAGCTTCAAAGGCTCCAGAGGGAGCAGGTTAAAATCCATCCACTCTCTGCAAGATCTGTGGTTTGTTATAAATACATAATATATAGATTTCTATTTCATA
>VXBB01001959.1:15396-35206 GCA_013399915.1 Illadopsis cleaveri | reverse complement strand
AAGCAAACTGGTCCGACTGTGAAGCCAAACTGGTGCGAGGCGTCGCCGTTGTGGAAGACAGCCAGGTCCCGCAGGGGCAGCAGCCACAGCTCCTCCGTGCTGCCGCTGAACTGGAAGATGGTGTCGGTGACGGAGGACTCGTTGTCCAGCTGAAATGACCACCAGGGAGAGCTGAGTGGCACCAAACCCCTCAGCTGTGGGCCTTGGCTGCACTCACTCTCCATCCCCAGCCCTTCCTGGCTTTTCCAGGGTGGTGACCTCCCCCACGCCCCCGTGTCCCACCCCATCCCTTGCCACATCCCAAGACCAGGAAGTTCCTCGGGCCCGGGGAGTGGATGTTCTCCATCCCCATCCCACCGTGTACAGCCTCATCCACCCTGTCCGTCCCAAACTGAGGGGGTTCCATCGCTCTCCAAAGGGCTCCCCACACGTCGGGAGGCTTTTCCCGGCACAAAGGCAGCGCGGGGCCGGGCTCACCAGGCAGCCCTGCAGGCTGGCCGCATAGCTGTGGTCGCGGGAGTCGGCCAGGAAGCGGATTTCCTTGTCGGGCTGGGGCCGGCCGCGCTCCGGGGCAGGTCTGCACGAGTAGGAGACTTTCTGCGCGGCGCGGTGGCTGTGCAGGCGCAGGAAGCGGAGCTGCACCGGGCTGGCCCCCGCGTATTCCAGCTGCGGGGACAGCGGGAGAGAAGAACGGGAAGCAGGGGCTGCTCCAGGGAGGTGTGCTCTCCGCAAGGCTAAACCCGGGCAGGCTCCAGCCGCCTGCACCTCGCAGGAGGTGTCACAGCCCTCTGTGCACAGCCAGGGGACCGCGGTGCTGTCCCACCACTGCAAGGTGGCACTTGGAGACCCCCGACCTCACCCCCGTGTCCCCTTGGCTGTTCCAGCCGGGCACTCACCAGGAAGCCCCCGGGCAGGGTGCTGAACCACTCAAAGGTGTTCTCAGAGCTGTAACTGCTCAGCCAAGCCTTGATGGGGACCTGAGGGGAGAGGGGACAATTGTCACGCTGTCCCAGCAGGGGAGAGTGGCACTGACAGGACAAGGAGCCAACACAGAGCCTGTGTGTGTGGCCTGTCCCTGCAGCCTGGCACACACCGTGACCAGGACCCTCCCTCCAGAGTGCTCCAACAGCTCCCTGCCAGGGCAGTGGGCACCACAGCGAGGGACTGGGCACCACAGTGAGGGATTGTCCCCACAGCGAGGGACTGGGCACCAGAGTGAGGGACTGGGCACCACAGTGAGGGACTGTCACCACAGCGAGGGATTGTCACCACAGCAAGGGACTGGGCACCACAGTCAGGAACTGGGCACCACAGAGAGGGACTGGGCACCACAGAGAGGGATTGTCACCACACCGAGGGACTGGGCACCCTGTCCCTCTCCAGCCCCACCAGCCCTTGTCCCCACCCCCCCGAGGGGTCCCTGGGGGCTGAAGCTGCCCCATAGAAGCCAGGCCGTACCTGGTTGTGGACGGGGGCTATGCAGGTCTCCCCGCCAGCTGTGAAGTTGCAGAAGGCCAGCAGAGCATCCTGGGGACAGCCCTGGTTGGGGTCGATGTAGTATTGCCCTGGAGGGAGGAGAGGACAGCCCCTGGCACCCAGATTTGGCACAGGGAAGGTGCCACACTGTGCCACCCACCCCAGCTGGTGGCCTGGCTGCCAGCTTGTTTCTCCAGGGATGCCCACAGGGCCCATCAGACCTCATTCCCCAAAATCCTTATTCCCCCTTTATTTCAAAGAGCTGCCCACTGGGGACACACTGGTGGGCCAGGTCCAGGGCCCCCCATGCCCCTGGTACCATCAGGCAGGCCAGGGTGAGCCAGCAGCAGCTCCTTGCAGGTGGTGGCCGGGTTGGTTTTGGTGCCATTGGGATGTTCCACCAGGGCTTGGAGCTCCTGGCTCAGGGTGTCCAGCAGAGCCCAGACCACGGTGTAATTCAGGTGGTTGGAGGAATAAATGAGGTGCTGAAAGAAAAAGGAGGAGATATCACCATGCTGACCATGGATCCCCCCAGCAGGAGCACCATCAGCTGTTGAGGAAGGGGATGGCACATGCAGGGGACAAGCGTGGGAGGAGAGGGAGGAGCTGGATCTTCTTGGTCCTGGTGCATAGGGTAGGGGACCTCAGAAGCAGCAGGACAAGGGACAGCATCACTGGCAGCCCCTTCCCTCCTGGCCAGGGGTCACTCACCTGCAGCTCCTCCTGGGACAGCAGCAGTGCAGGCCCGCTGGGACCAGGGGGGCCAGCCAGGCCCTGGGGGACAATGACAGGGCTGGTGGCACTGGCTGCTGCCCACGAGCCTCTCAGCAGCTCCTCCACCAGTGCCAGCAGCTGGACATCCCCATGGAATGACAGCATGGCATGGCAGGGCCTCACTGCCATGTTTAGGGGAGTGAGGGACCCAGATTTTGGGATGAGGGGCATTTGTGGCTCTGCTTACCGGCACTCCCGGTGTGCCCCTGGGGCCTGGCAGGCCCGGGAAGCCTCTCAGCCCCTGCCAAAGGAGGAGGTGGAGGAGGGAAGGAAAGCAAGGTGGGAGGTGCTGCTGTGCTGAGCTGCACCCCCACGGGCCCCCTGCACCCCTGGAGTGGGAAGGAGGGAAGGGATCCCAGGGCAGGGCTAATCCCAGGGCAGGGCTGATCCCAGGGCAGGGCTGATCCCGTGGCAGGGCTGATCCCAGGGCAGGGCTGATCCCATGGCAGGGATGATCCCATGGCAGGGCTGAGCCCATGGCAGGGATGATCCCAGGGCAGGGATGATCCCACTCCAGCTGCTCCCCACTACTTACTTTGGGTCCAGACAAGCCCTGGAAGGAAAGGACAAGAGCAGGATAAGAGGGAGGCAGGTGGGATCAAAGCTGCATCCCTGTGGGGCCAGGAGTGAACCCCAAACCTGTGGGAGGGGGAAGGACTCACCGGTGTCCCAGGAATTCCAGGGTGTCCCCGTGGGCCAGGGGGGCCAGTGTCACCCTGCAAGGACACCAGAGGAGCTCAGGACATCCTCCAGCCCTGCATCCTTCTACAACCCAGCCCCTTCCCCAAGTGGATTTTCTATGAAAAAATAAGAATTTCACCCCAAATACTCATTTTGGTCCCTGACTGTGGGCCTGATATTTCTGGGTGTGAGAGATTTTAGCCTGCTGGCAGCTGCTAACTTTTTCCCAAGGAAAAATTTCTCAAGGAAGCTTCTTCTCAAAACAATCTTGGCAAACAACTCTCCTTTCTCCAAACAATCTTTCTCCAGGTGGTGTTTTGCTGTTTCTCTGGTTTAACCCATGGCATTAGAGAGGTGTTGTTCCTATTCCCCAACCATGTTCAGTCTGTGTGGGAACAGCTTATAAAAGGCAGTAAGAATTAGACAATAAAAGCCCTTTTTTCTGTGCTCTTTGCCTCCTGAAATATTTGAAGTGTTTCTTTTGTGTCCTACAGCGACACCTGACATCCCTCTCCTCCCTGCCCTTACCTGCCTTCCCTTGGGTCCCGGCCTCCCAGGGACACCGTGGGCTCCTGGCTTGCCCTGGGAAACGTGGCAGGATGTCACACAGGGTGACAAGGGACCAGGGGGGAAGAAAAAGAGCAAAAGGTGTCACAGACCTTGAAGCCATCGTCCCCTTGCTGGCCCAGGTCACCCTTGCTGCCCTTCTCGCCCTAGGAGAGAGTCAGGGAGAGCTTTGGTGGCAAAGGGAAGGACAGGACCCCCAGGGCACCAGTGTGAGTGGGGAAATTCCCAGTTATGGCTGCCTGCAAAACTTCTGGGGCAAAAAAAACCCCAAACATCCATCCTTTTGGTTCCACAGAATTCACTGCAGCCACACTGCTGGGGACAGGGGCAGCAGGAGGGATGATCAGCTCCAAACTGAGAGGATCATCCCAGGCTAAAACGTCTCTCAGGAAAACCTTGGAAGTTGCCAGGAAGCACTTGGAGAGAATAAAGAAGATTCTTGGTGTGCTGAAACCAGAAGCAGAGGAAAAATCCCAGCACAGCCTCCCCTCTGCCTGCTCTCCCAGGAGCTGCTCACTGAGCTCACAATAAATTTAAAGTTTGAATGATTCCCAAGGTTTTATTTCCTGAAGGCTCTGAGCAGCTCCTCATCGCCAGGGACTGCTTGTCACTCCTGTTTGTGGGGATGGGATGGGATCCATGGGATGGGATGTTTGGGATGTGCTCGGCTCCTCCAGCCAAGAATCCATCAGGAATGGCACAAGGGAGGTTCAGCTCGTGGTGCACCAGCATCAATGCTGAGAGCAGGGATTAAAAAGCTCCACACTGCTGCTTGCAACTCCAGGAGGATGGAAAAGCTGGAAAAGGACTGGATTTGGGAGAAAATCTCCAAGTTTCATCTCCCAGCACCAGGGGACATGGTGGCCAACCCCCAGAGAAGGACGGTGCAGCCATCAGGGTTCCAAAAGAGGGGAATAAGGAACAGCATTCAGCAAATTAAATGCCACCCTGTGCCCAGTGTCCCTGCTGTGCCTGGCACATGTCCCCTACCTTGTGTCCTTTCAGTCCAGGGTCTCCTTTGATGCCCTTCAGCCCCGGGATGCCCTGAGAGAGAAACATGGAACAGCCTCACCCTGCGGCTGAGCTGCTCCTGTCAGCCCCTGGCAAGGAGGGATCTCTCCACACCTGAGGATCCTGAGGATTTCAGGCAGTTTTAGAAACTTTGGGGCATCTTCTCATTGTTTCTTTGATTTTTGCTTCCAGGAGGATCCCGCAGCACAGCCTATTAAAAATGCACTGGAGGTGCCTTGGCTGGCTGAGAATATCCAGCTTTTTCCTTTTTTGTGAAGTTGCCAAAGTTGGGCTTTTTTTATTTTAAGCACAGAAAAAGCAATTCCTAGTAATTAAAATAAATATTTGAGTCCTTCTTGGTGGCTGCAGTTTGTCCCTCCAGCCATGACAGCTCTCTGGGAAGGTGGGCACAGTCCCACCAGTGCTCAGCACTGCCTGGCACCAGACATGTACCTAAAAAGGAGGATTTGGCCTCCAGAACCACATTTTGGGAATGACGTGATTTTCCTGACTGCACGCTCCCTCCTGGGATGTTAATTTGGGAGGAGAAGACAGGAGGAGATGGATGAACCACTTCAAAACTTCCCTCATTTTAAACCTGCTCCAGGTCCCTGCAGAGCTGGGTCACACAGGGGGGTCAAACAGGGAACAGCCAGCACTCCAAAAATTCAAGCTGATACTCACGTAGGGTCCCTGGGGGCCCTGAGGTCCTGGAAGTCCTTTGTCACCTGGGTAGCCCTGAAATGCAAAGGGAGAAGCTCTGGCTGTGCCCAGGGTGATGCTCCAGGGCAGGGAGAGCAGCCACGGGGGCTGTTGGGCTGGGAGGCTCTGGGGAGACAGAGCCCTCAGTTATCAGGGTTTGTTCTTTCCTAAACCGGGGCTCAGGCAGGTGGGAGCACCCCCAAACTGCCAGAGGGGCAAGGCAGCCTCACAAATCCACCTACCTTGTGTCCCCAGGGACCCCGTGGGGGCTGCTGGCCCACCTTGCCTCGCTTGCCCTGGGCACCACAAAGGAAAGACTCACAGGTAGTTCCAAACTAACCCAGACACCCCTCATCCCTCCAGGATCCCCTCTCCAGGGATTCTGAGCTCCCAGAAAACTGGGACCTCCCTGCACGGGCTCCAAGGAGCAGCTCCCCACTCCCTGCCACCCTCTGTGGGGACAGCAGTGCCATTTACCCGTCTGCCAGCTTCTCCTGGGGGCCCTGGCTGCCCTTCCTGGCCCCTGTCACCCTGGGGGAAGAAGAGATGGGGGTGTGGGTGTCCAACAGCTCAGCCACATCCCAGCACTGGGGAAGAGCAGCTGCTGCCTGCATGGGGATGGGGACAGAGCCCACCAGGCACTGGGGCATTCTGGAGATGGGCACCGAGAGCTGGGGAGGCCCCTGTGCCCCCCAGGGCCACCTGAGCCAGGCTGGAGGCAGGATCTGCCACCCCTCACCCAAAAACCAGCCCAAGGGCATCCTGTGTTTTCCAGGTGGGGAAAAATTGTCCCCCTGGGCAATTCCCAGTTTTGTCTCCATGGTCCCCAATGGGATTGACCAGCTCAGGCCTGCCCACCCCATGCCCACTGGGCAGTGCCCCTCAGTGCCATGCCCAGGGGAGGATTTGGGGGTACCTTTTCTCCTTTGCAGCCTTTCCATCCTTTAGGGCCAGCTTGTCCAGGAGGCCCCTGAAATCCCAAAGGAGAAGGAAACCCTTCTGTGAGGAGGCTGTGCCAGGGCTGCCCCTCCTGGCTTCCCTCCCTGCCTTGCCCCAGCGTGCACAGGAGGATGCTCGAAGCTGGAATCTTCCCTTTGGGATTTTCCCTCTCTCTGGAGCAGGCTGGGCAGAATGGGGCTGTGGGAAGGTTCCTCAGGAGCAGGAGATGGTGCCTGCACTGGACTTTTACACACCCAGGAGATGCCACAGCCTCTTTCAGGGAGAACCACCACAGCTCCATCTCCCTCCTCACCATTTGTCCCGGTTTTCCCGGCTTGCCTGGCTCCCCTTTTGCACCCACCAGGCCCTAAGAAAGAAAACAGGATTCAAGACGAATCCAAAACTCTGGGTTATTCACCCAAACGCCAGGCAGGCCGTCAGAGGGACACAGATCTGGAAAAGCTGGGGCAGGGAATGGGGCAGGGAGGAGCCTGCTCACCTCGGTGCCGCTCAGCCCAGTGACTCCAACTTCTCCCGGTGGCCCCAGAATCCCCTGAGTTCATTTGGGGACAAAACATGATGCTGGCACCAGGGGAAGGCAGGAGGGCACAGCTGGGGCTGTTGTCCCCAGGGAGAGCTGTGCCAGGGATGTCCCCTGCCCTTCCCCGTGGAGCAGAGGCATTACCTGCCGGCCTGGCTGGCCCTTGGTGCCCACCACTCCTCTGGCTCCCTCATGCCCGGTGTAGCCCCGGAGCCCAGGGGCACCCGCCAGTCCCTGAGCGCCCTGCGAGCCCTGCAGGGCACAGAGATGGGGACGCTGCTCACCCCCATCCTCAGCAGGGCCCCAGCAGCCACACCTCGAGGCACTTCAGCTGCACTGAGCTTTAAACCCCCCTGGAGTTTATTCCACAGCAAACCTCCCTGGAGTTTATTCCACAGCAAATCCATGTGGAGTTTATTCCACAGCAAATTCATGTGGAGTTTATTCCACAGCAAATCCATGTGGAGTTTATTCCACAGCAAATTCACGTGGAGTTTATTCCACAGCAAATCCATGTGGAGTTTATTCCACAGCCTGACCTCTCCCAGCAAATCGCCCAAGCTAAAGGCTGGGAGCCAGCTGGTCTGTAGAAGGTGTCCCTGCCCATGGCAGGGGATGGAATCCAGTGAGCTTTGAGATCTCTCCCAACCCAAACCAGTCTGGGATTCTGGGATTCTGTAAGGGCACATCTTGCCCGGGCAGAGCAGTGCTGCAATGTGGGAAAACTGGGATGCACGTGGGATTTATCCTGCAGCTGAGCTCAGGGCACCCATAACACATCTGTGGCTCTCTGTCATGACCACAATTCCCATCCTGGGATACCTCAAGTGTTCCAGGCAGTGGGCAGCTCCCAGAGCCACAGGAACATCTGTGGATCTGCTCCAAGGAGGGGGAAACCAGAGCCCTGGAGCTGCCTCAGGCAGATTCCAGCAGCTCAGTGTTACCTGTGCAACAGCCCTGACACTGTGGCATGGCTTTTAACAGCTCTATTAAAATTCCTTTTGCTGTGGGAACTTTTGCTGTGGGAAATCCAAGGAAGCAGTGACTCAGTCCCAGGGCAGGAGCTGGGAGCCATGGTCAGGCTGGCAGAGCTCATTTTACAGCCACCCCCAGAGTGAGACACATCCCAAAATGCCACCAAACCTCTTTCCCAGGGGAAATTTTTGGGGGCAGAGCTGGTACTCACCACTGGGCCAGGCTTGCCATCATCTCCCTTTGCTCCATCATCTCCAGCTAGTCCCTGTGGGAACACTGGGGGTTCAGAAAAAGCCCCTCACCACCGTGTCCTTCACCTCTGTGGGGACTTGGAGCATCCTGTCCCACATCCCACGCTCAGCTGGCCAAGACAGCACTGGGAACCACGTGGGAGTGAACAGGATTCAGTAGCAGGAACAAGTTTTCCATGAGGCACCACTGGGTGCTGGAAAGGGTCTGATTTTGGGGGTTTAGGTATGGGAGTTTGGGGTTTTAGGGTCCTGGCAGTCCGTGTTGAGGTATGAGGTGTTAAACCTCCCATCTCACTCCTGAGCCTCCTGACCTGGCCAGTGAAGGGGCAATAAATCCTTTATTTTTATTGGAAATAAGTTCTGATTTTGGGGGTTTAGATACTGGGAGTTTGGGGTTTTAGGGCAGGGGAGTCAGTGCTGAGGTATGAGGTGTTAAACCTCACTCCTGAGCCTGACCTGGCCAGTGAAGGGGCAATAAATCCTTTGGGTTGTACTGGAAATAGGGAGGAGCTGGGGAAGCCTTTGGCAATTCCCAGCTCTGCAACATTCCAGGCATCAGTACCTCGAATCCTGCAGCCCCAGCAGGTCCATCCACACCTTGTGGCCCTGGATCTCCCTGGGAAAGGAGGGGAAACACCTCTGTCCATGGAAAAACCCTTCCCTGCCCTTCTGGCTTTGGATCTCAAGCCACAAGGCAAGGGGTGTCCCATGGCAGGTCCCCTGTCCCCAGCCTGCCCAGGACATCCATGCAGGCAGGCCCAGCACATTTCCAGCAGGAAAGCTTGGGAAGAGGCCAGAACAGGGAGTTTCACCCAGAGATGAAGGGTTGGAGCCATCATCCCTCCGTACCTTCTCTCCCTCAGGACCGTCGAGCCCGGGAGGACCTCGGAGTCCTGTTCCCCCCTGTTCAGGGCACAAGCAGAGGAGCCCGGGTCACTCAGCCCTGCCCCAGGCACACAAATGTCCCCACACCAGGTCTGTGACAGAGACAGGGCCTGCCCAGTGCTCCCAGTCACACAAATGTCCCCTCACGAGGTCTGTGACAGAGACAGGCCCTGCCCAGTGCCCCCAGGCACACACAGCCCTACACCAGCTCAGTGACAGGGTGAAAGGGGAGAGGGGACAGGTTCTGACTTACAAACCATCCTCTGGCTCCAGCAGGTCCTGCAGCTCCGGTGACCCCGCCCTGGCCCTGGCACACAGAGGGACACGTGTTCCCAGCCCGGCAGGGGCTGCAGTATCGCTGCAGGCAGCATTACCCCAAACTGCCCCACAAACCCAAACTATCCCTTTGTGCCAACAGGGCCCAGTCTTGGTGTCATGCCTGTGAGACGTGAAACCCCCTAATTATGGAGACTTGACAATTCCTAGGATTTTCTGCAGCTCCCAGAGCCCAGGGTGTCCCAGCAGGGGTGAGCCACCCCTTGGCAGCCATCAGCCAGCCTTTGGGGACATTGCAGGGTGAGGCAGCCCAGCCCCAGCTGTACTTGCCACCAAACCTTCTCGGCCCTTCTCTCCCTTCTGGCCTTTCCCTCCAATTTTCCCCGTGGCAGCTCCTGGACCAGGAATTCCAGGAAGGCCCCTGGGGCCAGCGTTGCCCTGTTCAGGGATGGAGACAAGTGTCACCACAAAGAGGGAAAAAAAACAGCAAAAAATGATCTTCTGATTGGAGATGAGCTGTGTCACCCTCTGGCAGGGTGTCACAGAGAGCAGGTCACCCTGAGGTGCTCCTTAGCCACGGGGACAGCCCTGTCCTGCTCTGTCCCCACCATGGAGCAGCAGAGGTTGGGCAGGCCAGGGGTGTTCCCAAGGTGCTGGAAAGAGGGACAGAGTTAGAGACACCACTCGCCTTCCGTCCCCGCAGTCCTGCCTCGCCCGGGTCTCCAGTGTCACCAGTGTCACCCTGCCCGGGGGGAAATGCCTGGGTCAGACACAGCAGCTTCTCCCCAGCCCCATCCCAGGGCAGGTTAAAAGCTGGGCTTTGATTTCCACGGGCTTTTTCACCCTCTCCTGGCTGGGATTTTGATGCTGGGTAAGGCACAGCCTCACCTCCTGTGCCAGGAAACCACCCCAGCTGTGACCCCGCTACCCCAAAAGGGAGTGGGGACAAAATGCTGAGCACACCTTGCCCAGCACAGACCCCAAAGCATCAACCCCCGGTTCCATGGGAGCATCCCAGGCTCTGTGGGGCAAAGCCATGGCATGGGCAGGGTCCAGAGGCAGCCCCTTTCCCATTCCCTGTGGGGTCAGTCCCACACATACCTCCTTCCCTTGCTTCCCAGGCCGTCCTGGTGGCCCCTGTGTCCCCTTGCCCCCTGGCTCCCCAGGGCTCCCTCTGATGCCTGGAGCTCCACGGGTTCCTGCCTCTCCCTGGACAGGATGAAGATGACCAGGATGACTCTTGGCTGCCTTTTCTAGCTGAGCCTGGCTCTGCCCTCCATCATTTCCCATACTGGGAAAAGCCCAGTTTTCTTATGGCACGCCCCCTGCCATGCCCAGCAATGTCAATCCCCAGGCAGGAAGATGCTGGGGGGTGGTTTCAAACCTCTCCCATGGATTCAGGTGCCTGCAGGAGTGGGGTGAGCCCAGCACCACCCCCAGCATCACCCCCAGCACCCACCTGCTCACCCTTGGGCCCCGGCTGACCCTCTGCTCCCGGGGGTCCTGGTGGTCCCTGCAGAGGGAAGAAAAGCCCAGTCCTAGCACAGCTTGTTGTCCCAGCTTTAACCTGCTGGCTTTTTTGAGGATCAGCAGCCTCCTCCCATCCTTCCCCATCCTTGGAACAGGGAGCTGTGGAGGCTGGAGCAGCCCTGTCAGGGTGGCACACAGTTCCCAGCTGTTGTACCTGCTCCCCATCCAGCCCGCGCACTCCGGCTGCCCCAGGATCTCCCACCTCGCCCTGCAGAGGACACAAATCAGGACAGGCAGCCGTGGTGGTTCTCTGCCTCTGCAGCTCCCCGAGATGTAAATCCCCACCCCACAGGGATGGGGCCAAACTGGGAGCAGTGCTGGCCCCCACAGCCCTGGGGAGGTCAGTGGGGTGAGCCTGAGGCTCTGGGCAGCTCCCAGAGAAACCAAATTCTCTCCTCTGTCCTCACCTTCTCTCCTCTCATCCCTGCAGGCCCTTCACGTCCATTTGGAGCCTCCCGGCCCTGAGAACAAACACCCCACATCAGCAGAGAGGCTTGGCCCAAACTCAGGAGATTCTGAAGCTCCCGAGCAGGGTCTGGGATGTCCTGACACCCCACACATCACCACGGGAAGAGAATCCATGCTCCAGCTCCTCAAGCCCCCTGCAACAGCCTCCCTTTTCCTTCCTTTCCTGCAGGTGCTTAAGGGAGCTTCCCAAAGGTGCTGCTGCAGCAAAATCCTTCATCCCTGTCCTGCTGAGAGGATCAGTGCAGGGCCCCAGCAGCACTCACCGGGTACCCGGCCGGGCCAGCAGCACCAGCTGCTCCAGGAGCGCCTCTGTCTCCGCCCACGCCAGGCTTCCCAGGAATGCCGTCCAGCCCTCTTGTGCCAGGAACACCCTGCAAGGCCAAAGAGCCCCTCAGGCCCCCCAAAACACAGCTCTGGGAGGGCTAAGCCAGGGAAAGCCCCGTGGCTGATGCAGTTGGGTCACCTCAGGGTCCAAAGGTGCCACCCGCTCCAGGCCCCATGCCTGCAGGTGAAGGACATTGGTGTCCCCACACCCCACAGGGTTTGGGGTGTTCCCTGCCCCACAACCACCCCAGGGATGAAAATGCCCTGGAGTGGGACATCCCCCCAGCCCAGCAAGGTGCAGCTCTGCACTTACAGGCAGCCCTGGGAGCCCTCGAGGACCTGGGTCACCTGTTCTGCCCTGGGAAAAGAAGGATGTTCAGCAGTGTGTCCATGGAGCTGGGATCAGGGGGAGGCTTTGCTCAGAGAAATCCCCATGTCTTGGGACCATCTCAACAGTGCCTGTTGCTGCATCAGGACAGAACCCAGCCAGCAGGGAGTGGGACCAGGGTCCTGCCTGCTCCCAGAAAGGGGTTTGGGATGGATCCATGCTGCCAGGAGCAAGGAGAGCCCTACCTGGGAGCCAGGAGCACCACGAGGACCGGGGGGACCTGGCAGGGCCTGGGGGACAAGAGCACCATCAGTGACACAACCCTGGCTCAGCCTCCTCCCAGTTTAACTGCCAGACAGGCAAAAGTTCCCCATGGCAAAGATTTCCCCTTTTCCCCATTCCCAGCCCAGCAGAGAGAACTTGCTCAGTGTTTTCCAGGGGGCTGGAGCTGCCCAGAGCAGCAGCAAACACTGCTTACCTTTGGACCAGCTTTTCCTGGAAATCCTGGTGGACCTTGAGCTCCCCTTTCTCCCTGTTAGGAGGCAAGAAAGATTTCCTTTTGTCTGTGTGTTTTAATGCAAAGGCCTCGTTAAAAAGCACAACAAAACAAACAGAAACCAGCTCTTGGAACAATCCAGAGGTGTTGGGGCTGAGGAGGTGCTGGAGTGCCAATGGTTCACCTGCTCTGGGACACAGATCCAGCTGCTCTCCTCCCACCACGGCTGATGGAGATTGACCTCCAAACCCATCCACTGGGTTCAAAACTCATCCCAAAAACGCTTCCAGTGCTGGAGGGGTGTCCCATCCCTACCTTGTCTCCCCTGCGTCCCAACCTCCCGCGGTCTCCAGCAGCTCCTGGGTAGCCCTGGGAAGAGCTCAGGGTTAGGAGGCAGCTGGGGCTGCCTGGCACCTCTGTATTTTTGGGAGAAGGTGGCTTAGGGAAAGGCAGGAGCCCTGGGAGGATGGTGAGGGCCCGGCTGGAGGCTGCTGCAGCCTCCTCCCAGCCGTGTCCCCTCCGTGGGCAGCCCCAGCACTCACATGGGAGCCCACAGGTCCTTGTGGCCCCTCCGAGCCAGGCTTCCCGGGCAGCCCCTGCCGGGAAAACACGGGAATCAGCAAACCCCTGTGGATGCTGAAAGTGAGAGATCAGGCAGCCACAGCAGAGACTGAGTCTGTGTGAAATCAAGTCACATAACTTTCTCACACTGGCCTGAGAAACTGTGAGGAGAAATCAAAAACAATCCTTAGAAGGTGAAAAACTGTTAAGGTGGAAAACCATTTGCAGGTGATGCTTTTCTAATTTGTTGTTTACTTGGGAAAAACAGTCAAAAGCTGTTGTTCTGAGTGTCCAACAGTGTTTCTTTCTCAGAACTGTCTGTATAAAGGGTGGTGAAAAATAAAGATTGCTTCTCTCTCTCTGACTCCAGATCAGAAGTCTGTTTGTCATTACTACTGCTGTTCCTAATCAATAAGGACAAACCCCCACTGCAGGGATGCAGTCAGGCACCCTGCCTTCCTCAGAATCCCATGGGATCTGAGGAGCCCTTGGCCTGAGTCCATGGGATCCCCCCAGCTCTCCCCATGGCAGCCCAGAGCCTCTGGGGGCTGTTCACCCCTCTCACTGCCCCAGCCAGCCCCCCTAAACCCCAGCTCTCACCTTTGGGCCCAAGGAACCCGGGTCTCCATCAGGTCCAGACTTTCCTGGAGAGCCCTGTGGGATTATTTGGGGATTAGGTGTCACCAAAGGCTGAGAGGAGACGAGCCCAGTGATCCCCAGTGCTGCCCCTGAGCTCCTGGCCAGGGGTCACCTGGGCCCACAGGGTCACAGGGGACAGACTCGGCCACTGTGGCTGGTCCTGGTGGCTCCTGCACACCAGCCCCCGTGGCTGGCAGGGCTGTCACCAGGGAAGGTGACAATCCTTGCTCTCAACATCCTCACCAAGCCCAGCTGAGTGCAGGCTCCCAGGGAGGAGCTGTTCCAGCTGCAGGAGCTGTTCCTGGTCTCCATCCCAGATCACTGGGCTGGAATGGATCCACCAGGATCGAGTGCAGCCCCTGTCCCTGCCCAGACCCCCCAACAATCCCCCCCTGGGCATCCCTGGCAGCGCTGTCCAAAGGCTCCTGGAGCTCTGGCAGCCTCGGGGCCGTGCCCATTCCCTGGGGAGCCTGGGCAGTGCCCAGCACCCTCCCTGTGAGCCTGTGCCACCTCTGCCACTGGGATCCCCTCCCAGGACCCAGAGCCAGCTCCTGCCTAGCCATGGAGGGTTTCCATGAGCTGCCATTCCCCATGGACACCCTGTTAGGCTCAGGGAGGCTGCACAGTTCCTGGAGCAGGCTGATTCCTTGGGGAATGATTCTGCTCTTCCCTAGCCCCAGTTATTTCCACCACTGAGGCTTTTTAATGTCTTTTATCAACCAGGTAAGATCAGGTCCTACAGATGCCCTGATTCTCAAGGAAAGTCCCACATTCCCCACCAGCAGCACCAGCCCCACTGACATCCCACCTAGAAAAACACACAGTTCATGCAGAGGAACGTTTTCTTTTCCTTACTATGGATCCAGGAGTTCCAGCATGCCCACGGCCCCCTGGCAAACCGGCAAATCCCTGCAGGAAAGGGAGCAGGGGAGCCATGGAGGGAGGGCAGGAGAGGAGGATGGAGAGACGCAGCCCCGGGTTTGAGCCCCACCCAAAGCACAGGTGAAGGGCCCAGCCTGGTCAAGGCATCACTGGGGCTTTTCCTTAAAATCCAGCTTCTGGATTCCTCATGGAATCCCTGCGGCTGTGTGTGGACAGACACAACACCCATGGGTGCCCTCAGACATTCAGTGTGATGCTGGCAGCGCTCAGGTGTGTCTCTGACCCAGCTTTCATCCTCTCTCTTGAGAGAAGCACCAGATTTTTTATTTTTAAATTATTTTTTAAAATTTCAGAGCGAAGATAAATACATGGAATCCTGCAGAAGGGAAAACCTGCTGCCAGCCCTGGTCTTGCAGCTGGATCTGTTCCCAATCCTTCTCCCCTCAAGAGGATTCCCAGAGGAGCCCCCTCTGGCTGCTCTTGCTCCACCCCATCCCATGGACACACTTTGGAGGCACATTCCCAAAGGGATAAAGCTGAGGCAGAGGGATGGAAGGCCAGAAATCAGCTCTACTCACCAATGGTCCCCTCCTGCCTGGGCTTCCCACCATCCCTGGCTGGCCCTGCAGGATGAGGATGAGGATGAGGAGGCAGAACAGCCTCTCCCAGTCATCATCATGGCAAAGTCCATGGTGTCAAGGTCTTGTCCCACATGGCCATGGGATGGGAGGCTGGGAAGGGTCCCCATGGATGGTATCATGGTTTTGTCCCACACACCCACGGGATGGGAGGCTGGGAAAGGTCCCCATGGATGGTATCAAGGTCTTGTCCCACATGGCTGGGAAGGGTCCCCATGGATGGTATCAAGGTTTTGTCCCACACACCCACGGGATGGGAGGCTGGGAAAGGTCCCCATGGGCTCAGCTGCCCCTGCCCACACATGCCAGCCCCTGTCCCCAGCCAAGTACAGACATGGATGGGAACCTGTGTACCAGGCTTTCCTTCTGCACCCTCCGCTCCTGGCACGCCCCGCGAGCCCTGCAAGGAGAATTTTGTCTCAGGGTGGCCCCACCAAGGGCTCCTCCAGCCCCAGAGCCTCCCCACAGGGTGACAATGTGGGACATCAGCAGTGGCACTGCCTGGCATGTGTGGAGCTGTGGATCCCTCAGTGCACAGCTTGTCCCACACAGTTCCTGCAGCTCCACCAAGGGATGAGAAATGACATCCATGTGGGAGGGGAGCTGTTCCCAGCAGGAACACCTCAGCTGGGTTTTCCCTCCTCCTGCCCCAGCTGTTTATTCCTGGCTCCCTCCCTGGCCACAGCTCCGAACAACAGAGCTTCCTTCAAAAGTTCTTTCCTGGAATTTTCTGTGCTCAGTGTTCTGGAAGAAGTCGTGGTGTTGGGCAGGTGTTTTGTCAAAATGCAACGTGCCACAGCCTGAGCTGCTCATCCCCAACTTTTCCTGTGCAAATTCCCGACCCTCTGATCTGGCCCCACATCCAGGATGGCGCTCCCATGTCCCAGAGCCGACAGCCCCACATGGCAGCACAGGGATGGGGATATCCTCTACTCACGGGCAGTCCAGGGACTCCAACCAGCCCACGCTGCCCCACACGGCCCTGGAAAACACCAGGAATCACAAACCATCCATCTGCCAGCGGCACAACTGCAGAGCTGGAGGAAAACTCTTGTGCCTGAAGGATGTGCTCTGCCCCAGCACATCCCAAGCCAAGCAAGGGATGTTTCAATCCAGGGATGTTTCAATCCCCCAGAGCCAAAGATCCGGCCCCAAATTCCAGCATCCCATCAGTTACCCGGGCTCCCCGTGGTCCTGGGGTTCCCCTGGGGCCATCAGCTCCTTGGCATCCCTAAAATTGACACAAAGGAGAACACAGACATTGCAAATCTACAGGGGCATGTCGGGGGGTGCCATGCACAGGGAGGGGCCCAGAGGCTGCAGCCCCTCCCCAGGATGGTGCCCCTGGGTGCTGGGACCCTGGCAGGGCGGGCACATCCCCGTTTTCCATGCAAGGCATTGGGCAGCCCATGGGAAAGCAGCAAATCCTGACGCTGACCTTGGGTCCCTCGCTGCTGTTCAGCCCTGCAGGGCCAATCTGACCTTCTTCTCCCTGCCAGGAGAGAGGGGAGGGATCACCCAGGGAAAACACAGCCTCTGAGCCCGGGGGAGTCACCAGCCTGCTGCTGGTGGAGGGAAAAATTCTGTGAGCGTGACCATTAATAAATGTCACCTGTTGAGCTTTGGTGGAAATGGGGACTTCCCCCATCCCCCAGGGTTAAAAAACCCAGCAGAAAGAAAAAATCTCAACAGTTTGGTGTAGCCCAAAGCAACACAGTTGGATATTTTTGTTTCCTGGTGGGCAAATCAAAGGCAATTCCAAGGACTGCTGTGCCAAGGCTCCTGCCTCTTCCAGCCCCTGTGCCAGCAGCACTGCCTGGGAGGGGGGACAAGGCAGGAAAATGATTCCTGCTGCATCCCCAGCTCCTGGAGACGTGGGAGGAGTTGTTATTCATCCTGAAGAGCAGAAGAGCAGATCCAGGATGGTAATCCAAAAGCCTTGGGAGTGGGAGGGCATCCCCTGCAGACTGGAAAGGTGGGTGGGAAAATAATCCTCCTTTTCCTGAGAAGCTGGGAATCACAGCAGCCAGCCTGGCCTCAGTTCCCAGCTCAAACACGGATCTGGAGGTGGGTTCAGTCACCCAGACAGCTCTCTCAGAGCACACACTGTAGGAAAAGCATTCCCAAAGCCCTCCAGGGCTGCCAGCACAGCTCCAGGAGCAGAGAGCCTGGCAGGAGTCAGAGAGGGGCATAGAATGAGCAATCCATGAACCCTCTGCTCCCAAAGGCTGCAAAGGAGCTGACCCAGAGCAGGGACTCAGGGGGATCCTGCAGAGCTGCTCGGGCTGAGGCAGCTGGGGAGGCTGGGAATCCTCTGCCTGAGGCTGCTCTGGCATCAAGTGAAGCCAGCAGCCAATTTTGGGGTGAAGAGGTGTGGAGCAGGCAGAGCAAAGCTCGGTTTGGGTGCTGGGGGCACCTGCAGGCCCAAGGGCTCTGGGCCAAGCTCCCCGTGGCTGATGCTGTTAAAGGGATCCCTTAGGAGAGATCCCATCGATCCGCAGGTGGCTGCCCCCCTCGGGGCTGTCCCCAGGCTGTGACACAGGTCACACGTGTGTCCCCAGCAGTGGCACTCACATCCGGTCCCCGCGGCCCCGCCGCCCCCCGCGGGCCGGGGAAGCCCTGCAAGCCCCCCTGGCCCCGGCGCCCTGCAGGGCCTGCTGCTCCCTGTGCTCCTCGTGGGCCCTGGGAGGAATAAAACACAGCAAGTCACAAAGCAGGGACAGCAATTCCCTGATCCACGGGCAGGAATTCCCCTGGAGAAGCCATCAGTGGCAGGGGTGAGCACCCCAACCCCTCCTCCCCAGCATCCCTGGGGCACCAGGAGTGGGGAAGTGCAGATTTTGAACAGCCGAAACGAGACAGAGCAGTGAGGGATGGAGCAGTGGGGTGGGATCAGCACAGAAGGAGCAGCCTGGCTGTCACAGTCCCCAAAACCCTACAGGGGTCCTTGGGCAGCCACACCCACCCACCCACAGCTGGGTAAAGCACATCTGGACAACACAGGGAGCAGCTGGAGGCCCCCCAGGCCTGGGAATTGGTACCTTGCCTCCTTTGGCTCCCAAATCTCCCTTGGCTCCATCTGGACCTCGGCAGCCCTGCAAGAGCAGCAGCAGTGGGGGTTACACTGACAGACCCCTGGTGCAAGCTGTGATCTGATTCTGCCACCAAATAAAGGGAATTTTGTCCTGTTCCAGTCAGAGCTTTCCTCTGGATGGGCCCTCCTGAGCTGGGAGCAGGGACCTGCTGGATCTGCTCCTTGTGATGGGGAGACTCCAGGGATTTCAGGTTCAGTCCCCCCAGACCAACCCCAGCACCCAGTGCCAGTGCCAGCTCCCAGCTGGTGGTGGCATCTCTGGCACCACCAGAACAACAAGTCCCTTCTCCTCACTGCTGTGTTCCTTAACTCAGGCCAAAGCATTCCCACTTCCCTGAGCCTCCTAAAGGCAGCTGATCCCATAGGACACTCCCAAGTCTGAAACCTCCTCTTATTACAGCAAAAGGAGCCCAAGCTCAGCTCTGCCCTCCCCAACAGCTCCAGCTGCCACCTATTCAAACAGCAGGTCCTAGCACAGGTAAAGAACATGGAGCTGCAGCTTTNATCCATGGGATGGGATGGGGTGGGATCCATGGGATGGCAAATGGGAGGCACCACTTTGGCTCTGCAGAGTTGCTGCTGTGATGCCCCAGTGGGATTTGTTCCCCAAAAAGGGACCAGAAGATGCACAAACCCTCCCAAGGCTGCCCCTAAGATGAGGATGAGGTCCTTGCTTGACTCCAAAATGCACCCCCTACATCCCACCCCACATCCCTCATGCCATTCCAGGCTCTGTGGGTTGGGGTCCCAGGCCCTGGGCCCGGCAGGAGGAAGGGCAGGCTGTCCCAAGCCTTTGGAGAGGGCAGCTGAGCACCCAAACCCCTTTGGGGAAAAGGTGCCCCAGGGCAGGGATCAGCGGGGCTGGGCCATCTCTGNAGGACACTCCCAAGTCTGAAACCTCCTCTTATTACAGCAAAAGGAGCCCAAGCTCAGCTCTGCCCTCCCCAACAGCTCCAGCTGCCACCTATTCAAACAGCAGGTCCAAGCACAGGTAAAGAACATGGAGCTGCAGCTTTGGGCTGCTCTCCCATGGCTCTCCTGACTCCAGAGCAGGGGTCCCATGGATGCCATCACTCACCCGCTCTCCTTGGGGGCCTCTGGGACCTGGCAGGCCAAGAAAACCCTTCAGAGAGAGAGNGCTGCTGTGATGCCCCAGTGGGATTTGTTCCCCAAAAAGGGACCAGAAGATGCACAAACCCTCCCAAGGCTGCCCCTAAGATGAGGATGAGGTCCTTGCTTGACTCCAAAATGCACCCCCTACATCCCACCCCACATCCCTCATGCCATTCCAGGCTCTGTGGGTTGGGGTCCCAGGAAGGTCAGGCTGTCCCAAGCCTTTGGAAAGGGCAGCTGAGCACCCAAACCCCTTTGGGGAAAAGGTGCCCCAGGGCAGGGATCAGCGGGGCTGGGCCATCTCTGCTGACAAATCCATGGGGAAAGAAGAAAAATTGAGGTGTCTGAAAGCAGGAGGGTCAGAGGAGCTTTGGGGATGATGAGTGTGGCCACAGGGACGTGGTTGGCATCTCCATCAGCCCTGTGGGAAGCAGGGCATTCCCTGCAGGATTTTGTGGGGCTGTGAGGGAGAGGATGAGAACACCCCACACCCAACCACCCCTTTCCCATGCACTTACCCCAGGGCCCTCCTGTCCCAGCTGTCCCCTCACCCCAGGGGCACCGTCTGTACCCTGCAACAGGAGTCCTGGGATCACAGACTGTCCTGGGCTGGAAGACTGTCCTGGGCTGACCCAGCCCAGCCCCTGTCCCTGGCCCAG
>VXBB01001958.1:81381-94931 GCA_013399915.1 Illadopsis cleaveri | reverse complement strand
GTGATTCTTCCCCTGTTCTGGACACTGGTGAGGTCACACCTCGATTGCCGTGTCTAGTTCTGGGGAAGAGAGGGAATTAAAAGCTCCCAGAAGCCTATTGTCTAATGTGTGGATGCTGTGTGGTTTTGAAATCTATTTTGTGGCATTTGAGAGACTCTCACTTGCCCCATGGTTGTAATGGAGTAAAGAAGAAGGGGACAAGCTGCAGGATGTAAGGGTTGCTATCCTGTAAGGTGACCAGAAATAAGGATCCCTCTGGAATCATAGAGTGGTTTGGGTTGGGAGGGACCTTAAAGATCATCCAGTTCCACATCGTTCCGAGGGACACCTTCCACTGGACCAGGCTGTTCAGAACTCCATCCAACCTTGTCTCAGACATTTCCAGGGATGGGGCAGCCACAGCTTCTCTGGGCAACCTGTGCCAGTGATCAACATCTTCCTTAGGAACATATTGTAAATACTCAAAAAATACTTTCTAAACTCTTCTCAGGTGACCCTCGAGAGGCTAAGGCTGACACCTTTGACTTTCCCATCCCTTCAAGAAACGTTGATAAAGTCATTAAACGAAAGAAGAAAAAGGTATCAAGTGTGGCAGCTCAATTAGCTGCCTTGGCATTTGAGAAAGCTGCTTGTTCTCTGTGTGTGAGAGCATGAGGGAGATTAAAAGATGGAACTGGTAGCCTGTTACTGAAAACCTTACTTACAGAAAAGAAAAAATGGTATTATCTTCCCTCTCTGGAGGCTTTAAAATTCTGGCTCTTATTCAATAAAGCACTTAAGTGTGTGCCTACCTTGAAAAATGAGAATATGCTGTTGACTTAAAGCCTGTACTGAAATGCTTTGCTGGATTGGGGCCAGGGTGCAGCACACCTTGGGGGTGAAACCCAGCAGGAAAAAGCTCTGCAGCTCCTCTTCCTCTCATGTTTTAAACAAAGAAATCCCACGGGTTACAAATAAGCGAAGGCAGGAACCCGAGCTATTAACACCCTCCTTGGAGCAATGCAGAATGACTTTCTGCTTCACAAATGTGTTTCTGTTCCTGTTCAGTAGTTTGACAAACGCTTGAAATTTTAAGAGGGACATTTGTTAAGCAGTAAGTCATTATGAGATTCTGTAATGTGTGAAGTACAAGTAATCAGCTGGACAAGAAAAGAGTCATGTCATAGACACTTGATTTAAAAACAGCAAAATGCTACCAAGTGCAGAGGAACAGCTAATAACATCCTGGAATATGGCTCTCCTGGTGCACTGAATAGTCTTCAGAAACAATGAGGAATATATAGAATGTTTTAGCAATAAATGTCCTCGAGAAAGGAATCATCTTTAGATTTAAACGAGTTTCTCAGATGAGGTCCAGCAAAAGTCCAAACATCAGCACATCAGCAGCCATTTCTATTTGTTAGGCCACCTCTGCCTGAATGCTTTGGTCCACAATTCCAATTTAATCTTTTCAATGCACAAGTCTGAAACGTGTCCACTGCAGGCAGAGCTTTAGGCCTCTAAAATAAAGGTTTTCAACATCTATAAACAAATTAAAATGAATCTGATATGAAATAGGAAAGAGTGTTGCTATTCAGGACTCTGGGGCCTCAGTTACGCTGCTGCTGAGGGATGACATGGGAAACTTTTTGCTCCTGGAAAACTACACAATNGCCTCTAAAATAAAGGTTTTCAACATCTATAAACAAATTAAAATGAATCTGATATGAAATAGGAAAGAGTGTTGCTATTCAGGACTCTGAGTTTGGGGCCTCAGTTACGCTGCTGCTGAGGGATGGACATGGGAAACTTTTTGCTCCTGGAAAACTACACAATCTTCCCCCCCCTCATTTTGGATGACTTTGAAGAGAGCTTAACAGCTCTACACACATTTTCATGAGCTTTGCTTATCTAGAAGGGCACTTCTCAAGTCCTGGATAAACAGGAGTGTTCTAGGGAAGAAAAAGGTGGGAGATCTCATGTGAAAAATCGCGGAGGAATTTATGTTTCTGACTTTTAAACAGAGGTGATTCTTCCATATATCCCACATTTATATCCCTTCTTCCCTTCTTTCCCAGTCCTGAACAAAAAAACCCCAGTTGGACTTCATAATCATTGTGGAGAATTCAAAGTTCTGCCCTATAGATGTTGTAGTGCAGACTTTTTGTATGCTTCATATTTTATCTTTCAGTCCAAAGTCTGGCACAAGGTCTGGAAAGTGATTTCAAAAATGCTTGAGGAAAATGAAAGGTTCAGAAGTCGACTGTTGACCTGCAGCCAGTTTGATGGAGAAGGTTGGAAATGAACTGATAATATTTTATTTTACTAGAGAAAACAAATTATTAATACCAGTGAAGATCCCAAGGTTTAAGGTCCATTCAGCTGTTTGTTTTGGGTAGTAGGTTTTACAACTCACCAATGGAATTCATTCCATGCTTTAGGCACTCCCAGCTTTCTTGGAAAAATCCCTTTTGTTTCACGGAGGGTTTTGTGTGTGTCAATTTGGAGGAAGGATGGTGGAAGTGTTTGCTGCAGCCTGACATTAAAGACATGCACATAAAACATCTGCAAGTTTTTCTGAACATGTGAAATACATAATTAAACTTATTCACAGATGGGTCCAAGGCAGTGGTTGTATGAATAATAATTTATTTTTCCACGTAGGAAAATAGTGGTTGATTTCATGCATACAATAAATAAATTAGATGCTCCCCAAAGGTTGCTGTAACACAATTTAACAAAACCATCCAACATGTTCTCACTCTGTGCCCTGAATGCAGCTCTTTCATTACTGGAAAATGACTTGGGAATTAAAACTGGTGCTCTGCATTCAGCCAATTTCAATTAGAGGCATTGTAGCTGCTGCACAATTTAAGATAATACAGTGTATGCTTACAAATGGAATTGGCATTTCTGGCCTCACAGTTGGATGAATTATTAGGAAAAAGAATGTACTAATCCATGAAGAGCTACCAGGCAAGTTAAAAAATGCCACTTTCACCCACAGCACTTTTTCTTCCCTTGCATTGGTGCTGATGGAAGTTTTCCACGTGGGTGCATGTTGGGGTGTATCCCAAAATGTAGGACCATTCCTGCCAGTGTCTTATTTTGTGAAGTGTTGGATTAGATTTCCACACACATGACAAGAAAATACTCCCTCAAAAATCTTATTCATGAGAACAAAGGAAGTGCAATTCTGGTTCAGAACAGAAATCTCTACCCCAGTGGATGTTATTGAATAGGAGAAGAAATTCCACTGAAATATGCTTCAAACAACTTCTTCTGCAATTATTGTGCAAATATTCTCCATTGTGTGCAAAAACACTTCTTCTGTTGGCTTGAAACCCAATTCCTGATTAATTCTGGAGTTATGATATTAATTATTCATTATGTGCTATTCATATTCAAGGTTCCACTGGCCTCTGTCATATTTCTGTGCTAAGAAGTTCCAATCTAATAAATCTCTCCTCCCATGGAAACTGTTCCATGTGAGCTGAGATCATTGCAGAAGTGCTTGTGCAAAGCTATTAATGCATATATGGGGCATACATCTATGTGTAAGATCCATGGATGTGTAGGACAGTGAATTTAAAAGAAAAAAAAAATCTTCCTAAATTTATGTTTGCTTGATTTCAAGAAAAAGAAGAACAAGTGTCAAGAAAAAAGGAGGAGAAACCTTTAATAGATTGTTAGATTTCAAGCTGTTGTAAGAAATAAACCCCCAAATCTTGTTTATACATGATTTCCTGGGTGGATTTGCCATCTTACCTTAGTGGCTGCTTTTCAGTTTGTTGTGGATCACCACGTGCTGTTTCACCTTGGATTTATGGACAGGGCCTGCCCATTTTCAGCCACTCATTTCTTTTGGAGAAACAGCATTTTCTTTAAATATAATTTCCAGTGACCTGAAAAACCTCACCAACCAACCAATCCCTCTTCCTCCCCTCTTACTCTACCCTTAATTGGAATTTCCCCCCCTTTCTCAGGAGCTTTAACTGAGAATCTCCTATTAAGTCCTATTTCAGTGACAACCATAAATTCTAATACCTTCTTTCTAATTAGCAGATTTTGCACAACATCAAATCTAGGAGATAAGTCTCCTATTGATCTGAAATTTTCATTAAGCAAGAAGCAAATGGAATAATTGTAGAAGATATTTAGACAGGGATCAACAAGTCTGAATAAACTGGGTTAATTTTGATGTTTTTTTTTTCCCTAGATTAATAAATCTAGAAAATTAATGCTGCATTTTATTGCCTCTATAAATAGGTGTTTTTCAGAGAACAAAAGTCTACTTGAATTTTAATGTTATCCATTTACTCCTTGGAATGTTGCAATTAAGATTAAATTCCATTCTGTGACTGCAAATGATGATTTTCCTCCACCTGATGTTCTCCTGCAGGCTCTGACAGGATCCAGAGGTCACAGAATGGGGCATACCTGGACAGGGTATGTACACAGTCCATTACAGGCCAAAAAAGCCCTAAAATAAGGAAATTAATGACATTAAAAACATGCACTGATCTTGCTTAGTGTTATTAGAATAAATACCAGTTACATTCCGAAGTGTTACTGACACTGAGCTCAAATTTTTTCAAGATTTCAGTGATTTGGGGACCAGAGCAGCTCCATCCTCACAGGGAGGGCTCTGTGCTTTGCCAAGACAAGGGGAGGTGGATTTTGCCTTCTTCTTGAGCTAAATCCTTCCCTGATGGTCTGAAGTACAATGTGAAGAATCTGAACAGTCTTTATTTGTCCCACTTGGTATAGAGACTTTTTTATATATTTGTGGGAATGTACCAATTCACTTCTGTCACTTTTTTCTCTAGGATGAGTCCATCTTTGGCTGGGTGTAGCAAGAAAATAAAGGAAGATTCAGCCCCAAAGGAAATATAAACAAAGTGAAAGCTTTTATTTTGATCTAGTTCTTCCTGGAGTCAGTGCAAGACTGCAAAGTGACTTCAGGGAACACAGGTTCTCTGTTGTTTGCTTGGTGTTTGTGCTTCTGCTGTTTAAGAGGTTTGTTTTTACAGTGGCTTAAACAGCTCTGTTGCAAGATATTTATCTCAAGCCATTAAGTCTGGTGTTTCACTGAGCTATTAGTTTCAGAAAGCTTTTTAATGAGCATAATATTGTGACAGTTTGCTTGCAAAAGAAGAGATACACATTAACTGTTGTCTCTGTATTTTTATCTTTTATTTTTGTTGCTTGTCAGAATAATAAACAAATTCAGTAAGGCAGAACTCCACACAAGACATAAACCCCACTTTCCTTTTTTCCTGGTTTGAATAAATTTGACTTTATGATATTAAAATATTACACAATAACCCTCTGTGTTCTTTCATCCATTTATACATGAATCTCAGGGAATATTTGGAATATGAAACCAGGTGAAGGTTTTCTCTCTCCTCTTCATCCTGAGGCACATAATGGCACCATCACAATCAGGAGGTGTTGTTTATCTTCAATAACACATTATAATTTTCTTCTGTTCTGCAGCTTAATACTTGAACCCTTGATTGACTGTTAAAGCCTTTTAAGCCAGCAAATTGTGTAAATGGAACATGAAAACTGCATAAAAATAGTTCTGTATATGGGGTTCATCCTGGGAGTAAAACATTCACCTGTCACAATGAGACGTCCTTGCTTTCAATAAAAGGATTGTCTCCTCCTGCCATAATGTCTTGGTGTTTGCAGATATAATGACTGCAGTGTCAGCGTGCTGAGCTTTGATAACACGCTGGTGATTGTGTCATTAGGCAGCAAAGCACTGGGAAAGGTTTCATCTCTGTTTTCTTCCTGGTAAAAGTGCAAGTGTGGAACTGGAATGTGCATTCTTCTGGTTTGTGGTGGGTAATATTCGGATTTTACTTAAAATAGTTGACATTTCAGCTTGGAAAAGGCAATGAGAAGGCAAAGTATTCAGTCAAGACGTGATCATTTTTCTGGCAGAGCAAAAATGTCATAGTTCTTTGGTATTTTCAAAACACATGTTCAGAGTCACACATGGGATTTGGGGAGGGGGCTGAGGGGTTTTTTGACTAAATGAGATGGTCTCCCTGTCCCCACAGTTCTATCAATGAAATGTTTGCTTTGGGAATATTTCGTTTATAATCCTGATTTGTAAATTGTAGAGTTGTTGCTCTAACTTTTCTTCTCTTGTAAACTGCAGCTGCAGTTGGTACTTTACTGGCACAGACTTCAGGGGCCCTGGAAACACTTTTCTTCCAGATGCATAATTGCTACTTTAACAGGATAGATGAGGTGCATTAACCTAAATCTCTGCATGAAGTTTAGCCAACACATTAAGGTTCTTTAGGTAAATACAGACCTCTGTCTGTGGGACTGTTTTAAAAGAAATTATAAAAGATAAGTAGGGACCTAAATCATCCCTATGTACCTCCTTCAGTCTAAAGGGTCTGTGTGGTGGTGATGAGATCATTAATTGGTTGGGATCTACTAATCAAGAACTTTCATGTGGCAGTACTTTGAAAGGCTCTTACATTTTTCAAATCACTTTGGGCCAGAACAGCTGTTGCAGTGGGGAAAAAATGCTGATTCAGGTTCAGTTTTTGACATTTTGGGTAATGAAGTTCAGCTTTCTGCTGTAGGGACCAGATTTCAAAGGTACAGTTGGGAACAAGTGTCATCAGAGCAGTTAAACTGCTGAAAAAAGGGCCTGGAGAAGAACCCAGCCCAAGCTCTGCAAACCAGGCCACCATCCCCCATCCACTCAGACCTCTGTGCATTCTTTTTTTAAATTCATGTGATCATTTAAGGGCAAAATGCAAAATAACTGTAATTGCAGTGTTGCATTGAAATATCTCACAGGTTCCAAGTAAGTAACGTGCTCTACAAGGAGAAAAAGGGTTGGATAAACATGAAAAGCTTCATTGAAACCCTCTTTGTTAAAAGGAGGGAGAAGTAAATAAGGGACCCTCAGGGCACTGGATCACAAGAGTAGAGATACAGGAAAGAGCTGGTTCTTCTCTGAAGCCCTTAATCTTCACTGCAGAACCAAGAGCAGGTGTCACAGTGTCCTGCTGTGGCACCTGGGCAGCGCAGCTTTTCCTTCACATCTTCAAACTGCAGATCAGTTACCTGAAGTTTTTAATAACAAATCTCCCTTGGAGTGTGAACTGAAGCAGATGTGCAAATACAGAGGTCACACTTTGTCTTTGCTTTGCCTTGCTCTCAGTGCATAATTTACCTTTCTATACAGAACACAAACTCCAGCTTAATCTCAAAGTCTGACACTTCTTTATCTCTGTGAACTCTTTAACTCTGTGAACAGTTGCCAGGAGATCTGAGGAGGTTCCTTGTGGTACAGAGGTGGAGTGGAGCAGCCAGGGCACACAGAGTAGCCAAAGGCATTGCTGCTGAATTCCTGTTATCTGTAAATAATGGTGTCAGACACTTATCTCGTGATCCAAAGGCTGGTCTGGATAAGCTCTTTTCCCTGTGTGTCATAAATACAAATGACTTTGGCTGAAGGTAAGCAGTGGAGAGTAAATCCTTTGGGGTTTGGATCACTGTTCCATGCTAGCTGGAGATTAACTGGTCAAAGTTGAGCTGGAAATAGCTTATCTTGACACGTTTTGATTGAAATTTTCCCATTTGAGGAGTTCTTGCCTGGTTCCTGGAGCAGCTCAACCGAGGCAACTCTGCCTCGGAGTTCTCTGTCCAGGACCTGGGGGCTCGAAACTCCAACTGGTGGCCTTGGGCTACCACTTCCAAAGGCTGTAAAGCTGAAAGCAGAGAAGTGCTGGGAGCCTGAACTCCACAGTGATTCCCATGTCTGGAAGCACTGAGATCTTGGCTGAGGCAGGACTGCTGGAGCTCCTGCCCTCCCTGCCGTGGAGCTGTGGCTCTGGGCTGCCTTCCCAAGGTGTCCTCAGCATCCCCTGCCCAGGAGCCAGGGAGCTTCAGGAGCTCCCACAGCTACTGTGTGGAGCTGCTGTGTGCAGATGCTGCTGCTGCTGCTGCTGCCAGGGACAATGTCACCCATCAGCTGCAGCCTTGGGAACTTGAGGATGGGGTTTTGGGAGTGTTTTGATGTTTCTGAAGTGACCTTTCTAGGAATTTCCAGTTTGTGGGCATTTTCAAAAGGGTTTGTTTCCTGCTTGATTTGGCCCAAAGCCACCAATTGAGATAAAACATCATTTCCTGCAGGCTGGAGGCTTGGCTTGCCCAGTAGTTCCTCTGCTCGTGCCCCATCTGCTCTGGAGCAGGGATGAATCAGATTCCTGTGTCCCACCAACTGAGGCCCCATGGCCTCTGAAGTTATCACAACGTGGCCATTACAACATAATCAAGCACCAAGGTTAATAACATTTCACTGCTGATTCCTTCCATGAAAAGATTTCATCTCTGAAGCAAAACTTGAGAGGAGGATGAGGAGTTTCCAACATGGTTTGATTTTGGGAAAGTAGAAGGTGACCTTTGTTTTCACTGAACATTTACATCCAGAAAATGTCTTTGTCTTTAGGGCCCTCCCTGGTAGTCAATGTTCAGTTTTAACTTCAAATCTTCTAATACAATTTTGCATGGACTCTGACTAAGGAATAGCCTTCAGCAGGCAGCTGAACTGTAGCTTCCTTTTTCTTTGGGAGGGGAAAGTGACTGAAAGCAAATTTTGGGCATATATGACATTTTGCCTGTGCAGTAGGCCCTTAAATATAAAGCAAAACAGAACTTTGATTTATAGCTCTTGTAAATAACTCTCAGCGACATGGACAGGTTTGTGTATTATATTTCTTTTCATTGCATAAGCACTTATATAACTCTGATGGTTGGAATTTGCATAAAAACCAAAGCAGCCATGGATGGGCTTAACATCATGGGCTTTCCAGCAAACTGAAGTAGCAGGACAACCTATGGTTTAAGAGGAATTTTATTTCAGGAGGGAAAGAGCAAGTTTAATTGAAGGATATTAAGCCACAGTGGATTTTTAATAAATATTCACAGGATGTTTCTCACTCGATAGTGATAGCATCAGGACCCTCTGATCTGAGGCAGAAAAATTCACATGTGAAAGCTTCAGCCTAGAGAAGATGAACGTGGGTAGCTGCAGTTTCATTTTGTTGAGAGAAAAGTTATGGAGATCCCTAAGGAAAAAAGGAATATGCCTTGCTCCAGGGAGGGTGATCACCCCCTGGAAGATGCTGAGTGCTTTGATCTCCCAGTGACTGTGGCACCTCTTTTATTATGTCTCTTGTGCTGAATATGTGGAGCAGATTAAGAGAGGATCTCTTCTCCTTTCTCTAAATTTGGGCTCCACGTTTGTGTCTCACCCGTGGGGCTCAGCTGAGCTGTGGATGTTGCTGGGCTGGGCTGTGGACAAATCTGACATCATCTCCCCGAGGTCATGACAGGATCCCTCCATGCTGGGAATGTGTGAGATTTATTGCACTCCTGGCAGTCCTGTTTGAGGAGGAGCAGAGGCAGATTGAGAGAGCTGTGCAGGAAGGCTCAGGATGGCACTGACAAATGTTCCCTCTCTTCCAGAATCTTTGTAATCTCCTGCATTTTGAAATTAATAATAAACTAACATGACTTTTAGTTTTTTCCCCTGTTCTGCTGTATGATTGTTTTCTGGTTCCTGCTGTGTGTGACAGGAAGTCAGTGGTGCTGGTGGAACTCTGGAATGGATGAACTCCTCACAGCGGTGACTGTGAGTAGTTAAACCCAACTTCGAATGGTCATGGTCACTTTTTACGCCTCCTTGTATTTAAATTCCTTCAGCTACAGAAAGGGTAAAAAAATTTGAGTATGGTGCTAAGTTGTCTGTGATCTCCCAAGAAAAAGAACACTGTACTGGTTTTCAGTGCTGTATTGGACTAATTTTGACATGAACTCTGGTGAATGTTTGAGAAACAAACATGATCTTTTGGTGGAACAGTCTGGGGTGGATGATGTTACTTCTAGCATTGCCCTATCATGACTTCCTCAAACTTTGTCCTCACTCAGTGCTTTGAAGTTTTGTAGTTTCTCTTCTTAGTAACCCCTACTTCCCATTCATGCATTTTCCAGTGCTTTCATTGAAAGACTGGTCCCAGATTTTCAATACATGAAACCAGATGAAATATTGTTCCTTATACTAATGAGCATGAACATTATAGAGAAAAGTGCTTGGTGTGCAGGAAATGTATTTTATGAAGTGAGACAATAAGTGTTTCATAGATCAAGGAGCAAGTGAGTAGAATAATATTCATTAACATTGAAGAGAAGTTGATTTATGTGTTCAGGCTTGAAGTGGGGAGAGGCTGAACTGTGCTGTGACTGATGTTTTGTTTACAAGCTGCAGAATTTGCAATACAGTGAAATGTTTGTACCCAAGCCCTGTTACCCTCCTTCCTTCCTGGGCTCAGCTTCACTTGGGCTTCACCTTGGGCTTCAGGAGAATCTCAGCTCTGCCACCTGGAACATCTCCTTCTCCCCCTTCTCCCCCTTGCTGGGTGTCTGCAGGGCTGTTCCTCTCACATATACTCACTCCTCTCTCCTGCCTGCAGCTGGGCAGTTTTACCCCCCCTTCTTAAATCTGTTTTCCAGAGGTGATGCCCCCTTGGAGCCTCTCTATGGGACATAGGGGCAGCTTCCAGCAGCTCCTCACAGAAGCCACTCCTGCAGCCCCCCTTCCACACAAACCCAGGGCATTAATAATTGTGGGAGACTTATGGATGGAATAAAGAGAGGCATATATTTTTGTTGACAGAAGAAATATATTGTTTATTCCTCTGGAGTCCCATGTTGCTCATATTGCTGCCGTGTCTTATTGCTTGTCACTGAGCTGTGCTGTGTGGGCGGAAATGTCAGGCTCTGAATTGGCTCTGTAAGAAAATCTGTGTGTTACTCTGATTTCTCATACTCACTTGGGCTTGCTTTAATGTTGTCCCCACAGAATGTTCACTTTTTGGGATCTTGCTGGCAACTTCAGACATCTATTTTTGCCATGAAGCATCCCGCTAAGTAAATTTACTCCTGGTAGTCTGTTTGTTTGTTTGTTTCTTTGTGTGAGAGGGATTTTGCAAAAAAATATTTTCAAATGGAAATGGGCCACACTGACCCTAAGTAGTCACAGGGCTGGTTCAGCCTCATGGAGGAAGTGGAATTTACTGGATGTAATTCCAAGGGAGGCTTTGGATCTCTCTCTGCTCATCTCCCTCCACCACACTGCCAAAATTCTCAGATGGTGCCACTGAAAAACGTTGCTTAAAATGTGCTTCCACCCCAAAAAGTCAAAAGGTAAAAGCAGCATCTGCTCATTTTTCACAGGTTCTTGCAGAACTGGAAGGCTTTTGGGGGAAAAGTGGTTCCTGGTGCCAGTGCTGGAGTGCTGGCCATGCTGAGCAGGGTTCTCTGGGTCACATGGAATATCTCCAGCAGAGCTGAGCCCTGGTTGGTGATCAGGACACTTGCAGCTACATAAAAGGTGTTTTACAGTGGGAGCAATGCACAAGAAGGAAAGGGATTCCCCTCACTGCCCCTTAGGTTTGTTACCGTGAAAAATATTCAGGCATAACCAAAAACAGTTAATCAAACTCTGTGAGTTCAACTGAGCAGAGGTGTGGAACAAGCAGGTAACCTTATTTGCAACCTTATTTTTTCATGATGCAAGCCCAGTTTCCATGGGTTTGCACAGGTGGCTCTGGAGATTTCACATCACTGTGTTTGTGAAGTGTTGCTTAAGACCTCTCTGAAGTCAGAGCATCAGCTTAGGTGTCATTAATGTAATATTTTGGCTAAGCAAGATATTCATTGCCAGTGTTGACATGGATGAAAATTGTTTGGTTTTTAAATCACAGGATGCATTTGAAAGCTATGAAAGACATCACTTTGCTTTTCAACAGAGCAAGTTGGTAATTACCAGATAAAGGTGGAAAACCCTAATGCCATTTTCATGGAGTTGCAGTGTAACACACCTCAGATGGATCAGATCTAAGGGGAGCCCTGCTTAAGAAATCATTCTTGAATTTCCTGAATGTGAACTCCCCAAACCTTCTGATGTGATTGATTTTTTTCCCTCAGATATTCTGAGAACATCAAAAAACCACCTGCCAAAAATTTGTAACACTCCAAGCAAAAGTTGTTCAAGGTGAAGTTGTATCTGTGGCACAACTTTATTCTTAAATGCAGGGAAAACCCTCTTGGGTGAAATTTACTGTAGAAGTTTGGCCTGATCCAGAAATGTGAGAGAGAAAATTCCAACCCAAGCATGAAAAACTGGTGAAACTGTTGGAAACGGGATCTTTAATGGGCCGTGTAAGGTGATGTTAGTAGCAGGTAGTTTTAGCTGCCCTTCTCTACTCCCTTCCTCTCGGCTCTTCCCACTGTACTGTGAACAAGCTCTACCACTGCAGTCAGCACTTCCCCTCACTCTGCCAAAACACGGCTTTAAATGAGTTTTCACAAGTCAATTCTCAAAGGCTTTATTATGGAAACAGTTCACGCCTTCAAGGAGTATATTTAGGTCTCGTGAAAAATGCCAAGTTGCGAGCTCTGGAGGCAAATTCTAAATTTATAAACAAATCAGGCTGAAGTCATCCCAAAGTATCCTGTGTCTCCAAGAGGAGTGCTCAGCCTCCCACTGCAGGAGATGGTGGCTGTGGTCCTGTCCTGCCATCCCAGCACTTGAGAATCACAGAATCCCTAAGGCTGGAAAAGACCTCCAAGATCATTGAGTCCAACCATTAACTCAGCACTGCCAGGTCCACTGTTAAACTGTCAATGCCACACCTGCATGGTTTTTGAACACTCCCAGAGATGGTGATTCCACTGCTGCCCTGAGCAGCCTCTGCCTGACCATCCTTTCAGTGAAGAAATTCTTCCCAATATCCAATCTAAACCTGCTTTGGTGCAACCTAAGGCTGTTTTCTCTTGTCCTGTTCTTGTTAATTGGAAGAAGTGACTGACCCCCAACTGGCTCCAACCTCCTGTCAGGTCTTTGGGTGGGCACAGGGGAGAGTGGCTGAGGGCCAGGAAGCTGAGAAAGGGATTGGGAAACCTTCCCTATGGGAACAGGCTGAGAAAATTAGGGATGTTCAGCCTGGAGAAGGTTGTGTGGAAACCCCCACAGCACCTTCCAGTGTCTGAAGAGGCTCCAAGGAAGCAGGAGAGGGACTCTGCATCAGTAACTGGAGTGATAGGACAAGAGGGAACAGCTTCACACGGAAAGAGGGGAAATTTAGGTTCAGATATTGGGAAGGAATTGTTCCTGTAAGGGTGGGCAGGCCCTGGCACAGGGTGCCCAGAGCAGCTGTGGCTGCCCCTGGATCCCTGAAAGTGTCCAAGACCAGGCTGGAGCACCCTGGGATAGTGGAAAGTGTCCCTGCCTGTGGCACAGGGGGAACCAGGGGATTTTTAAGGTCCCTTCCAACCCAAACCATTCCACGATCTCATGTCNCAAAAACGGGAGAGGGGTATCAAAAACCCTCCTGGGGTCAGTGGGATACGCGCCGTGTCCCCGTGTCCCGCTGCGTGTCCGCGGTGGTGGCGGTGCTGGTGGCATTCCCGGTGGTGCTGGTGGCTCTCCTGCCAGCACTAGTGACATTCCCGGTGATGCTGGTGGTTTT
>VXBB01001958.1:71053-81350 GCA_013399915.1 Illadopsis cleaveri | reverse complement strand
GGAAAGTGTCCCTGCCTGTGGCAGAGGGGGAACCAGGGGATTTTTAAGGTCCCTTCCAACCCAAACCATTCCACGGTCCCATGTCACTGCGTGACACTCCAGTGAGGGACACAGCGCTCAACCCCCACCGAGGGCCAGAGGGTGACAACAGGGTTCCTGTCCCCATGCAGCCGTCCAGGATTACCTCGGCCGCNCCAGCGCTGGTGACATTCCCGGTGATGCTGGTGGTTTTTCTGCCAGCACTGGTGACATTCCCGGTGATGCTGGTGTCATTCCCGGTGGTGCTGGTGACGTTCCCAGTGGTGTTGGTGGCATTCCCACCAGTGCTGGTGGCTCTCCCGGCGCTTCGGGATCTGCCGTGTTTGGGCTGACAGCGAGGGATTTAAAGGCTGTTTGTGGGGTTTCAAGGCTGTTTGTGGGGTTTAGAGGGTTTTTGAGTGGGTGTCTGTGTAAGGCAAATGCTTTGGTGAAGTGACATTCCCTGAAACCCAGGGACCGACACCTGAACCCAAAGCGAGCAGGGCAAGGCAAGAATTGTCCCCTTGTCCCCTTGCCCGGTGACATTGCTCATCTCCCCCGGTTTCAGGTCTGGAAAGCCGGGTGCAAGGATGGTGAAGCTGGGGAGTAATTTGAACGACAAGAACAACAAACAACCATCCAACGAAGATGGTTTTCAGACAGTTCCTTTGATCACGCCTTTGGAAGTAAATCACCTGCAGTTCCCGGCTCCGGAAAAGGTAAAACAAAATCAGACTGTGCTCCTGCATGGTTGCGCACACGTACGTGCCCCTTGGATGTCACTGAGCTCTGGTGATGGGATTTGTGGCACGTTTATTCAGTAAATAAAAAGGGGTTATCTTTCACTGTGCGTTTATCTGTTTTAACATGGCAAATAAGCATGCAGCAGACCCCCAGCGCCCTCCCTCCTCAAAAAAGAACCCCAAATATTCATACATACAACTGGGGAAAAAAAGCTTGGTGTGTTTCTCTTGCAAGCGCTGGGGAAACTGAGGAGCAGTTTGCAATATGTTATTATCAGTAAGATTAATGGCCTGCTTTGAGAGGAGGTAATGTGATAACTCTAGCGAAATAAGCATCTGTTTTAATTATCTCAGTTAAGCTCCGTTTTCCTCTCTGTGGCTTTGCAGAGCTGATTTGGGCACTGAGGATGCTGATTTCTCTGGGGAGAGTGGCTGAGTTCCTGGGGGACAGCCCAGGGACTCGTTTGGCCCCGGGCAGAGGACATTGTTCTCCTCTGCCCTCTCAACTCTTCACACACCTGAATGCAGCACTAAAACGCCCGGGAATGTGCGATTGGCTGCGGGTTGTGTTGGGATTTTTTGGCTGCAGCTGTGAACTAGGAAATCTTTTGTCTACATCCCTGTGGGGATGATGCATATCAGTATAACCTGGTGAGGACATGATGAGACTGTAAAAATCCGTATTCCCCAACAGCCCTCACCAAAACAAAGCCTGTCTGCAATGTAGTTCCCAGATACCACAGAGGTGGAGCCAGCCCACCCCAAAGTACAGACGGAATGATTAGATCTCGCAGGATAATGGAATAACAGCAAAATTAACACTGATGGTTATAGCAGGATGGTATATCCTGCTTTTACCGTGGTACAAAATGAGTTTTCCCAAAAATACATCAGGAGAACATGATGATGGATGTGCTAAACCTGTCTAGCTAGACAAACCGTGTTTATTTTAGGGTAGAGCTGAGTCAACTGCTTTGACATCCTGGGAACCAGAGCGGTGCCAGACAAAGGAACTGGTTCCATTCTCCACGTGCCTCGTGGCAATCAGGAGCAACTTGGCTGCATTCAGGACAGTTGGACTTCTATGCATTGTTGTGAATCAGAGGCTAAGCCAGCCCTTTTCTGTGACTCTGATAAATAAGACTAAGCAAAATAATTCGGGCAAAGCCATATGATTTGTCATAAATGTCTGAAAAGCTCAGGGGAAACTGTAGGTGTGTAAAAGTAGCTCCTTTGATGCCAGTACAAAGGGCTCACTGAGATCACCCAATGTGACATGACAACGTGGCATTTAAATGACTCGTGGAGCAGGTGAGACATGGATTATCCAACAAAGATCTTTTCAAGCTGATCAAGTGGTAACGAGTGTTCTCAGCACTGCCACAGTTCCAGCTGCCTGTTGGTGAACAAACACTGGTGTGGATCGGTGTGGTGTGATTCCTTGCTGATTTTTCGGTTTAAACATGCCCACATCAATAATTCACGTGTTGTTAGGTTACATTACCTTCATTAGCATATATTACTGCCAGTGCATCTACCAACATCCATAATTTTCTTTGCTGGAAGTGTGGGATGTATCTCCAGGCGTGCTGAGCGTGATTCAGAACTCATTAGAGTCAGAGCTATTGATTTCTGCAGGCTGTGGTTCATCTCCTCCGTGCAGCAGGCCCGGAGTTAACGGGCTGGAAATCCCTTCACCAGGAGGAGAAGTTATTTATGATAAAAGCAAAATAATTCACGACCTGTTCTCTTTGCTCTCTTATAGAAGGAGTTCTGGAGGGGTGAGTTCACCCCGGGGCTGCTTAAAGAGCTGAGCCTCAGGTGAAAAGCTTTGGGCAGAAGTTAGGTGAGAAGGGCAAATTGCAGCTTTGTTCTTGAGAAAGCAAAGCTGCTGCTGAATTCAGGCAGCACTGAGGAGGAGTGGACATGGATTTCAAGTCTTTCAGGGTATATTTGTTTGGACTTGCCTTGCTCTCAGGAGACTGGGTTAAGAAAACCCCTAAAACTGACTTCTTTCCCTGTCTCTTCCTAAAACCTGCGAGCAGTTGATTTCTATCCCGGGAGAATGAGACCGTGAGGCAAAGTGCTTCCAGTGCCTCCTGCATGGGCTGCTGCAGGAGCGAGCAGAGCCGCGGTGTGGGCTGTGAGGGACAGTGAGGGACAGCTCCCAGCTCCGCGGTGTGGGCTGTGAGGGGCAGCTCCCAGCTCCGCGGTGTGGGCTGTGAGGGACAGTGAGGGACAGCTCCCAGCTCCGCGGGGCTCTCCTGCCATCCCGCTGCCGGCAGCCACAGGGGGCAATGCTGCCGACCAGCTCCTTCACAGACAGCCTGCATTGTCCTGGCAGCCCACTCTAACTGAAACCTAAAAAAACCCCCCAACCCTGCTAAGGATTCCCCTTTCTGGGCTTCTCTTCGCTGTCAGAAAGGATCTTCATTGAGGAAATTCTGAGCTTTTGACCTGGATCTAACCTTGAGGTCAGGGCAATCCAGGGTGCATCAAAACCAGGGCAGGGAGGTTTGGGTGCAGCTCAGGGCTCTGTCCTTGCTCCTTCTAGAGGAGGAGTAGAAACAGCTTTGGGTAGTGATCCAAGAGTGTACAAGGCTTGTGCTGGGCAGCCCAGCTGCTGTCCCTACAATCATGCCTTCATCTGCTGTGTGTTTGTGGGTTCTGTTCCTTTATAGGCTTTTTGTTTCAGTTGAGTCTTAGATACCTGCATGCAAGTTGAAGAACAAACCTGTTGTTTGTTGTATCCTTAAAAGCACCCCACAAAGCCTGTGAATCTACAGACTGAAAATTGTGGTTTAAGGCCCTTGAATTCCTGTTTTCTTTCTTCATTTTGAGAACATTTTTGTAGCTGAATCACTTTGAGAGTCACTCAAAGTGACTGTCAGCGTTAACCTCTGTAGGTGTTTCACCAGAGCTTCCATCATCTCTTGCCAAGTGTTTTTTGTGTCTGGCTCTTCTGGCAGAGAAAGGACACAGAGAGAATATAAAAATGAGGCTTTTGCTGATGTGATGTAAGCCCTGAAGTCCAGCTCTTTTCAGATAGTTCCTTGAAAAAAATCATATGGGGGTGAGAAAGGAAAACTCTTAAAGGTGTGCTTAAATTTTCTGTCTGTCCTTCGGGGCGTGCTTTCCCAACAGGCTTGTTCTCCAAAGCCCTGGGAGCTTAGCAGCTCCCTCTGACTTTCACCTCACTGCTGTAGAAAAAATGCAGGCAGGATTTCAGGAGGCTTCAATGTGGCAACCTTCCTTTTTTAAAATTGCAGCCCCCTGGAATGTCTAATTCCTCCTCCCACCTAAGGAGGATGTCCCCTCCTCGTGCTGCTCCTGCAGCATCAGCATTCTCATCCTTCTCTCAGCACTTGTGTGGCTGCAGGGAGACAAATGGACCCAGGACAGGAATTGTCCCCCTAAGGTGCTAAGCCTGCTGTGCATTTAAATTTATTGACAATCTTCAAGCATTTCCCTTGTCCCCTGTTCCCTTGCAGAGTCAGGTGCTCCTAAATCATTTTCACTTGGCCTTTTTGGTGACATCCATCCATGTAACAGCAATAACAGCCCCATCAACAATGACAAGCCCTTGACCTGGCTTTTCATGTCTCTGAATTTCATTTCTTCTGATTCAAAAAAGCAAAAAAAACCCCTAACCCAACAGAAGTCTTTTATCTTTTAGGACCAAAGGGAAAAAGAGAAGCTGTTGCCTTGTTTTCCAAGGCATGGACAAACAGCTTCAGCTGTGATTGTGTCCCTGCAATGATAATGCTGAAAGATGTGCAGCTTTTCAGGGACCATTCTGTTCACTGAAACGTTAAATGAGACCAACAACTGGGGACCCCTTGGTCTCTTGGCTGGCTTCAGTATAATTTAGCAGGAAATACCTCTGTTCTGGCAGTAAAATCCTAATTTTACATAACACAAAAGTGCATGAAAGCTCTTGTCAGGCTGTAAAAAACATCCGGCACCTCTTTTGTGGTGAGGGCTGCAGAAGGCTTATCATGTGATCCATTGTTCTTTATTTTGAATGCATCAGGAGGCTCGAGAATTAATTTCTCTAGTGGCAAATTCCTGCCACCAGCGCCGGAAAGCAAAAAAAAAAAAAAAAAATAGATGTAACAGCTCTTTTCAAATGCTCTTCCCACCCTGCGCTCTGCCCCTGGCCACGTCCCTCTCTGGGTGGCTGAGGCCACGCATTTACACAGAGTTCCTGGAGATCAAGGAGGTCCCTGATGTTCACAGCCTGTCCCTGTTGGTTTTACAGAACATACCGTTTGGTGCTGGCCAGCTGAGCAGGAATAATTAAGAGTCGCTGGCTGAATGCTCCTGTCCCTCGGGGACTGCTTGGGGCTGTGTGCTGGATGCCGGTGTCAGGCTGCACACTGAGCTCTCAGGGCAGCGTGGGGCTGTTTTTGGGAGATGCTGCTCGTGCTGGGGCTGGAGGCAGCTCAGCATTCCCGGCTGAACATTCCTGGGAAGCTGCGGGAGCTCTGCATGAGCCGGGGACAGGCACCTCCTGCTCCTCTGCTGGTGAGGCTGGGATGGAGCAAATGGCAAAAGGAGGATGGGGCAGGGATAGGGATGAGGAAGGAAGAGGGAGGAGGAGGATGCAAAGGGAAAGAAAACATGGGTGAAACAAAGGAAGGGAATAACAAATGAAAAGGAACAGGCTGACTTGCCTTCCCCCATCCTTTCCTTTCTCCACTTGGGATACTCTGCCTCATCCCTACAAATAGCAAAGTCTGAGCCGCCTTCTCATCCCCCTCCTACACTGTGCAAATTCCTTTGTCCTCTGGGTGTGTATTAGAACTAAACACCACCCCTGCTCAGTAGCTCATTAGGCTGTAATAAATCCTTGCAGCATTGCACTCACTTGGACAGAGCAGCGTTTGGGGAACCTCCTTGATGTTGTTTGCACATTTTGGACAGCCCTGCTCGTGTCCTTGGCAGTTCCTGCTCCTGTTTGGATGTCCCTCTGTGCTGGCCTTCCTCTCACACGCCAACCCCTCCACTAGAGCAGTTCACAGGGTGCTCACAGGGACCTGGAGCAGCTTCCAGCAGCCTCCCATCATCCAGAGAATGAGCTGCTGCAGCAGAGCTTCACTCTGAACATCCCAGGATTTGTGTAGCCTGGGCACAAATCTCCCTCCTTAACTGCTCTGCCGTCAGTGCCTGAATTCGGGGATTTAAAGCTGCCTGGGTTTGTGAGCTCCATTACCTCTCCTAAGCCCAGCTATGTCTGCACTGCAATTCCTGGAGCTGCATCCTGCAGAAACAGCAGCAATGGACACAGGGAATGGGTGTTGGGCTGTGGAGGCTTGGTTGAGCCTGTTCTTTTTTCTACCATGAAATCCCACTGCTGAGGGTGGAAGTGATTTCAGCAAGACTGCCAAGTGAACCCCACATACCAGTTCCTTACTGGTCTGGAAAGGAGAACTGGGCAGGAATCTTGGCTGCTGTAAATCAGGGCAGCTGAAGGGAAATTAGTTAATTCACCGTGGCCAATTTGTGATTGATTCTTTTCTCTGCTTTGCTAAACCCTTTCCTGGATGAACCTACTGAAATCAATTTTTCTCACCCCCTCCTGTGGGTTCCTGGTGGTTGTGGGCACCCAGGTGTTTGTAGGGAGACTTGGCTGAATAAATTCCAAGCCCCTTCTGTTCTTGGGGCTGTGCCTTGCCCTTCTCAGCTGCTCTCAGCTCCCAGTGCAGCCTTTGCATTCTGTGCTGCCTTTCACTGGTGATGCCAGGGCTGATTACATTTGCTGTCTTTGTCCTTTTGCCATGTTCCTTATGCCTGGAATATCCTCCTGGCACCGAGTCAGGAGACCACTTTTTTCCTACCACCCTCTGTGAAACTCATTTCCAGCACAACACCCATTAGATGAGCTGATACAGGGATTAAAAAATAGCACAGTACTGACCCTGGCTTTCTCCAGGGACTATGGATTTAATCCTAGGCAGGTTTTCTTTAAAAATTTCATATTTTTACTTTGCTGCTTGATATTTCAGACACTTTATGTATTCAAATAATGACTAGGATGCCATTACTTACATCCCAAATGCCAATTTTCATCTTAGCCTTTGGGAAGTCTGCCTGCTGAGATGTGTCCATCCTGTAGATTTGGAAGCATAGCTGCCATTCCTGTAGGATGAGACATCCCTGCAAACATTTGGGGAAGCTTTAAAGACCTAATTCTCTAAAAATCTGGGAATTTGCAGCATGGGGATTGCCAGGTAATCTGAGATTTGTCCACTTTATCCTGTTTCTGGCAGTAGCCAGGGCAACAAACAGGAGGAGGTACAGGAGATGCTGCATGGAGCTGCTCATGCCTATAAATGTTTCATCCTAAGCCTGCAAGGCCAGAAATTGTTTTAAGCCCTCAAACATGATTTCCCCATCTCTTTTCCTCTATTCTTTTAATGCTAGAATATTTTAACTTCAGCTGCTGTTGGCAATGTGCACATCTCATTTGCTCCTTGGAGCTGGCTCTGTGTGTGGATTTAGCTGCAGAATTGTGTGTGCAGGTGGAGGATTCTGGCCATTGCTTGGCTTGGAGCACACGAGGGGAGAACCTGCCCCAGTCCCAGCAGGTTCAGTGCCAGCTTTAGGCTGGGGACACCTTTTGCTGTCACCTGGCCCCTGCTGCACCCTGAGGTCCTGCTCAGCTGCTGATGCTTTGTTGGGTAACAAAGGAGACCACGGCATTGGTGCCAGTGAGAAGTTGATATTTTCCCTTCTGTTTCTGCAAGGAATGGAGAAAGGTGTGGAAAGGAAGGGAGGAAGCTGAGTCTCATTTTCACTTAAAAGTGAGCCTGACTAATCGGCCTGGAAACGGGTGGGAGTGTTACAACCATTTTGTGGGACTGCAAAGTCCAGCTTTGAACTTGGAGGGAACCTTTCTCCTTGGTAGCAGCAACATTTTGTTTATCACTTCTGTCAATCTGACAGCCACTCTGACTGAGAGACTCTTCATTATTAATAATCTCAGGAAGTAGTATTTGAAATTTTTATGGTCTGTGCTTTGCAGCACCTGAACCACAATACATTACATGCACCGTGGCAGTGGAGTGGGAATTACAGCAGGGCTGCATGTCCTTTTCCAAATGAATAATTTAAAGTTTTCACAATGCCAGTTATGTTAAATATTACTACTCATTTCTTCAGGGAAAACCATAGAGCTCAAACGCAAATATAAAGTGGCAATAAATGATGTTACATTTAGCCAGTTGGAGACAAGGCTCAGAATTCATATCAGTTCATTTTCTGAAACACTTACTTCATCCCTTTGCTGGAAAATCCTTTTCAAGGTTCCATGCTTAATGGGATATTTTTCAATTTGTCACATTTCACATCTACTCTGCTCCTTCCTCCTCACAGCAAATGCTTTTAATATAGCCCACTTGGTTAGAAGCTTGCTTTCTTTTCCCTTTCAGCAGCCCAAATCCCTGGATTTCCCAGCACTCTCCCACTGTTTGCCTTCTCAAGGTTGTTGATGATGGATTTCCTGCTGGTGTAGGCAGACTCTCATCTGTTGTTTCTCACCTCAGCACACCTATAATTTTCCAAAGCATCACTACAGAGCGGGTGCATGGTCCTGCATCCATTAAAGCTGAGGAAAGATTTCCTATTGATCCCAGCCGTGGCACTGGCACTAAACCTGGAATAATAAGAGCATTTCTGTTTGGGGCTCAATAAACGTATTAGCAAACAGCATCATTAGAAACATCTTGTGTGGAGCAGGGTGATGGATGTGCCTCGTGGTCCTGTTGTGCTGGGGTTTCACAATTTCCTCAGGCCATTCCCTGCAGCCTGCTCTGAGCTCTTCAGAAGTGTTTGAGGGACTGGAATGAGGAACCAGAAGATCCAAAGAAGAGAACAGAATGTCAAAACCTTTCCAGACGTGGGATGTTACTGCATCTGCTGACCTGGGCTGGCTGAGGGGACAGTTCTGCAGAGAGCTGCCTTTTCCATGGGTTGTCTGACTGCCTTCCCACCCCATCATCCTTGGCTAGCCCTAACCCCAAAAATGTGATATTTATATGGAGAATCTGCTGGAGCTGCCATTCTCTCTCATTGAGGCAAGTCTGAGAAAACATTGCATTGTAAGCAGTGAACCAACAGTGGTGTGAACTCCTGACTCAGCCACCGAGTGGGACTCAGCACATTACTGAGATTCTTTTTTGTCTTTTTTCCCTACTCCTCCCTGAGTACTATGGGATGCTGGGGTCATGCTGTGTGCAGAGCCCCTGAGCAATTGATGAAGAATTCCCCAGGATCCCCAAACATCCGTGTTGGAACTGGCTGTGGGAAGGAGCCTGAAGGCAGCTCCGATGGGCCAGAGCCCTTAAATGCACACTTAACTCGAAATATCCGGCTCCTCCCCTGATGTTAACAGGACTACTTGCATTAAGGAAAAGCTTAAGTGCTTTGCTGAATCGGTGGTTAATTAGCTCTAATTCTAAACAAACCTGGTTAAGGAGGGAGCTGCAAGGACTTCAGTGTGGGTTCCCGTAATTAGATGTGACTTTTTGCTGGTCCATGGAAGCCCTTTTCCCTCCTCTCATATTCTCACAACCACTCTGCAAACCCCATCTAGGACACAACTTTCAAAGAACAGCTTTATTTTGGATGTGAAATGAAGAAAGTCCCAGGTAATTTATTGGTGTCTCCTTTACTGCACATGCACTGAACAGCTCCGTTCCTGCAACTTTAAGGCGCTGTATCTCTGCGAAATGGTGTGAAAACTTTAAGAACAGATCACAGGAGCAGGATAATCTGCAGGGAAATTCCCTGAGCTAAATGAATCTGGAAGTTCCCCCTTAAAGCAGCTCTTTTCCAACGTGCCAGCATCCCAGAGGAGAGAAGGAGGAAGCAGTCGCTATAGGACACGAAATGAATGACACGCACGCAGTCAGGTCGGCAGGGCCAAAAGAGGGAAGTTCATTTTTCGACCTCGATTTATATAGATTTTGGACAATGACCACGGATTGGACAATGAGGTTGACACCTCTCCAACCACACTGGTCAAATTAGAAGTCCATCAATTGTCCCTCCTCAAGAGAGGAAGGATAAACAAGAACAGTTTACAATAACATCACTTGGTGAGAAACTCCACTACAAAAATGCAAACATCAGACGGCTGAAAAAGATCAGGGCGACAGGAGGTGGCATTTCTTTCCCTTCAGTTTCCTTGGAACTGCAGCCTCCCCAGGACCCCAATTTCCCCCTCCCTTTCCCTGTTTTCAACCCACAGCAACTCCCAAGCCAGCCCTGCTGCAGAACAGCCAAGGAGAGGGGATGGCATCATTGTGTTGCTGTGGGTTGTAATAAACGGCAGCAGCTCTCCCAGGAAAGCTGTCCTAGTGTGAGATGGATGTTCCTTGTTTGCATGGGAACTGTGGGATCTGGGCTGCCTGCAACTGCTCGGGGGCAGCCGCTGATAAACGAGCGCTGATCATTGCCGAGTCAGGAGGCTCTTATTACTCCGTGTTCAACAGCAATTTGGGTAGAATTTCTGGAAGATTTCACCGCCAGGA
>VXBB01001958.1:9786-70986 GCA_013399915.1 Illadopsis cleaveri | reverse complement strand
TTTTTTTTTTTTTTTCTCGCTGACAAAATGGAAAAAAGAAGGTGAAAAAGGAGTGATGGCAGGGAACGGGGGAAGGCAAATCTTTCCCACCCAACTCAAACCAGAAAGCTGGAAAATGAAAACAGAAAAAGCAAAAGAAAAAAAGGCTAAAAATGCAGAAAGGTTTCTTTAGAAGATTGACTGTTCCTTTTCTAAATTTGCACTTTTAACTCTGCACGAGTGGGATCCATGCTTACTTAGGCTGATTTATTTAGCCTGTGGGGGGGACTGAGCAAGAAGGAGCTCTGTTCTTCTCAATGTACACCCCATGCCTTCAGCAAAATCGCATTTTTATCCTTGCTGCCACGATATTGAATGGTCCCCCCGACTGCAGGTTTTCAGTTTTCTGTTTGACCTTTGTCATTTGATTTCTGTGCTCTCCTCTAAAAAAGGAGATTTCACTGCCTGCCCTTTCTTCTGCTGAGTAATTCCAGCAGGTGTCTGACAAAGACACTCCTGGAGAGCAGGTTTTTAACTTTTGCCATGCTAAAAGCCCTTTAGCAAAGGTGCTTCTTCCCTCTTCTACCAAAGCTTTTTGCTACCTGTGCAAAACACTGCCCACGGTGACTGTGCACACTTTCACTGCTGGCACAGTCAGCAAACTGTGTTTGAAGTACCTCCTGATGTGGCTGGGGCCTGAGTTTGCTTGTTTATTCCCAGATGTGATAGAATTGCTGCTGGGCCTGAATCTGATGGTTGGTGAAGGAAGGGCTGTGTGGGTTCATTTTCAGATTCTATCCCTGCAGACAGCATGATTCAAACTTTCCAGCTTGTTGGTGCAATGGAACAGTTAAAAAAATAACCACAACAAAATTGGTGTTGATGATGAAGAAAATTAAATTATAGCTAGAAACAAGGAAAGTTTTTAATTTGATTTTTTTTTCCTTATATTCTGCCTTCATGGTGTTTCACTAAGACCCAGCATTACAGTTTGTGGAAAAGCTCTCATATAAATTTTTAAAAATTGTCTGCAGCTAAGATTTATCTCGAGCAGGAAGCATGAATTTGGGAGAATTGGATATTGTCTGAAAACAGAAAGAGCAATTTCTAAACACTGGCTGGCAGGTGCTGCTGGCTGATGCTCTATAATTTACTGTACTGGCTTTACAAAAGGCCAGGGAGAAGACTGAAGGTTGGCCAGCTGCACGAGGCTGGGTGCATTTGCCTCCTGAGGGGGAAAATGAGGTTATTGCTTGTTTGGAGCTCAGAGCTGACCTGGGCCTCTTTGCCTTGGCTGCAGAGAGAGCTTTGCTTTGTTTTGCCCACAGTGTGTTGGACAGAGTGGGCAAAATGGGGTTTGATTCAACAGTGGCTTCAGAGCAGGGTCAGGATTCACCCCAAACCTGTCCAGTCAAGCTTCTCCTCGTGGATCATTTCCCATCTTCTGTGTTGTGTCATCACAAATCCTGGGCTCCCAACTGCTCACAGGAATGTACTTGAGTGGCTTTTTTGTCCCTTCTTCTCGCCAAGTATTAATATTGCAAATGCTCCTGTAATAAATACTATTGAGAGGGATTCGCTGGAGGATGTAAATATTCATCAGCCTTTAACGATTTGCATTTGAATCCAGAAAATTGGCTTATGACTCCTCACTGCTTTTCTCTCAGCTCTGATTTCCACATGCATTAAATGCAGGAGGATTAAATACCTGGGGTTCTCTTTGGTCCAAAGCAGACTTTGCTGTCTTCATTTGGAAATAAGTCCTTGATTAGCTGGGAACTCAACCCTGTGCATCACTTAATCTGTCCCAATCCTTCACCACGGTTTTGTTTCTAACGAAGAGCTTTAGGATCACTCTTGTCACTCTCATCTGGAGCAGCCTCCACTCCTGGAATTTTTCATTTCCACCAGGCTGCAGCTCAGAATGGGGAGCCAGAAAGTGGAAGGGTCTTCTGCATCTCATTTTATAAGATTAGTAGGACCTGAATTAATCAGACACAGATCTTAGGGGAAAAGCCAAGGTGGTAATACAAGATAAATATTGATAATCTGGAGCCTGAATGAATGAGACACCAAATGGCCTAAATTTAAACTGACTTCAGCAGAACTTGTTTGGACAGAGCTTTTAATTAGTAAGGCTCTTCTTTAGTTTGGGCTGCTCTTCTGCCTGTTGAGCATGATATAAAAATTAAATACTCCTAAACAAAAGTGGGTGTCAAACATTTTGCTGTCGGCTGTTTTAAGGCTCAGTGTGATAAGCTCACTGTCCTAGTTCTGTGTATCTGCTGATTTATCTGCCTCTCTTATTCCTGAGGGGGTGATGGGTTTGTGTTCATTTATGGTGCTTGTGTAGGTCCCGGGGATGGTTTCTGCAGAAAAGCTTTGATAACAAGCCAAAAATCTCTGCTGTGGGCAGAAGCCTTAAAAGTGTCGTTATTTTCCAGGTAATTGTGAAAACAAGAACAGAATATCAGCCTGACCAGAAGAACAAAGGAAAACTCAGAGTGCCCAAAATTGCTGAATTCACAGTCAGTTTCACTGATGGGGTAACAGAAAGACTAAAGGTAAGAAATGGTTGTTCTGCTGCCTTCTGATGCAAATGCCATTCATTTTAAAACAACTGAATCAAAGTGACAGGAAAGACATAACAAATTTAACACTCCACCCTTCACCAGGGTCAAAGAGAGGTTTATCTGCATGAGTGTAAAGGGGTTTTTTAGGACAGGCATGAAAACACCTTCTTAGCTACATTTCAAGTAGAAAATGCTTTTCTTTGCCAAGAAAATGATGAAAATATATTCCAGCCCAAATTGGAAATAAACCAAGTTTGAATCCTTTTCCTTCTCAAACACTGGTGTTTAAAAAGAATTTTTAAAAATCCCAGTGAAGATTGATTGAAACATTTTGTTTAGCCTTTTAACATTCCTTTTGTCTCATAGTCAGACAACCCTTTTCATATTTGAAATACTTCGTTATAATTATCATATTATTACAGATTAAAAACTACTTCAAAATGCATAGGAAAAAAGGTATTAGAGAAGTATCCAAGCATATCCTGTCCTGGAAGCAATTTTGCTTCACAGGAATTGGAATTTTCTGATGGAAAATGTTTCCTTGGGAGATTTTCAACAGGCTCTACTCAAACATGGAAAGAAACTCATGAATTATTGAGTGCAGTCGGTTCCTGTTGACTGCAGCACATTAGAATGGCTCAGTTCCTCCTAAAATTAGACTCCAAATGTGTAGCTGCCAGTTTTTCCTCCCTTTTCACTGGGAAGACCTGGTGCTTTTTCTAAACCACAGAGCATGGCAGTGATGGAAATGTGAGATCTGATTGCTCATTTTCAAAGTCAGAGGAAACAGCAATAATTTTGAGGAGAAAACAGAGAAAGTGGGCAGTGCCTGGTGACATTCCTGCTCCTTCCAAAGCATATTTTATTCTTAAAAGTTGTGGGAATAAATGTTTATGGTTCTTGGGTTTGGGTTTCTTTTCATTTTTATCTAAAATTTCTTACCTGCTGTTGATATTTACTGAATTCTTCCCTGAGCTTATTGTGTGTAGTAACTATTTACCACCAGTGGTAACTGTCTATTGTACCAGAGTGAAGTGAATTAACCACGGTTAAATCCCAGTGTTGGAAACCACAGCAGACATTTCCAGTGTCACACACAAATCAGAGCCCGACACGATGTGCCTGAGAACCAACAATAAATTTCGAGTCTCCTGGACTGATGGCTTTAACCGGCAGTAAATGGCCTTGCTGGTGTTGTAAATGCTGCTGCCTCAGCGAGTATTTAACACTCAGTCCTGCAGCCCTGGAGGGGGTGAAAGGCAGGTTAAAACCACGGAAAGGTCTGGCTTTGTTATTTAAAAATGAACATCTCTTCTTTACACACCCAGTTAATACACAGCTCATGGATAAGTCCTATTTCATCTGCTCCTTCTATTGAGTGTCTTGTTTTTCCTGTTCAAATTCCCGACTTGCTGTTGCATTCAAATTCTCCTTTCCTGCATTTTTTCCTCTTTCCATCCTGTTGTTGGTGCAGTTTTCCCATCACTCTCACAGCTCCAGCTGGGAGCCCTGGCAGAGGTGGGAGCTGGGCCTTTTCCTATAGAACCTGGCAGCATCACAGTTTCATTTCTGAGCTATTTCCTTTCCCTAAAATCCATATGATTTTCATTCTCTGCTCTTCAATGCCAGCTTATTCACCAGGCAGCTTCTGCTCTAATAGTGGATAAAGCCCTAAGCCTCTCCCTGCCTGCTTTTCATCAGGCTTCCATGTATCCCATTAAATTTGTAGGATTATTCCCTGACAAAATGAGCTGAGATAATAGCTAATATTTATTACCTTTTGTACTTTTTATTGCACCACATTTTTTTGTCCCAGTGCATTTTTTAGTGAAGTTATTAAAAACCCTGCCTTCTGGTTATAAGCTGCCCTGTTATCTGGTACTGATGAAATCATCTTATATTTGTTCTATTTGTAAGAGGACATCTCAGTAAATACTTAACTTTCATGATCTCAGTTTGGGTACATTTTTAAAAGCCTGAAAAAAGATGGTATGACTGTGATCATCATATTCTCTTTTGCAATTTTGAGGGTGGAAAAGCCCTCCAAGATCATTGAATCCAAGCTGTGATTATCCCCACCTTGTCCCCAGCCCGGAGCACTGAGTGCCACCTCCAGGGATGGGCACTCCAAACCTCCCTGGGCACTGCCAGTGCCTGAGCACCCTTTCCATGGAGAAATTCCTGCTGCTGTCCACCCGGAGCCTCCCCTGGCCCAGCCTGAGGCCATTTCCTCCTGTCCTGGGGCTGCTGCCTGAGAAAAGAGGCTGAGATTCTGTGATTTTGTGCTACAGAAGACCAAGATGTCTGGAAAAAAATCAGAGACTACATGAACCTGCCAGCCAAGTCCACAGATGCCCTTTTTCTTGCCTTTTGGGTATCTTTTATTGAAGAAACTAATGAATTATTAGACAACTTTCTCACATGAACAAGCCCAAGCCAGAATTTAAGCTTATGCTTGCATATTTCTCATCCATCCAGAATAGCTTTTAATTATCATAAAGAAGAGACTGTCCCTAGGCAACAGTTCTTATTTCACACCAGCTCTTCCAGGAGCCTGAGATAGCTCCTGCCTCTTGTCACATCCCCTAATAGATGAGATTATGATTCTCTCCAGCTCAGCACACGGTGTCCTGGAAGTTTGACCAATTAGGCTGATTCTTCAGCTGCATGAGTCAGCCCATAGATCCTTTATAAAACTGTTTAGATACTTGTGTGTAGATGGGTTACAAGAAAATGATGTTAAAGTGACCTTATGGTTGAGCCATCCATACAGAACAGAAATCTCTTTGCTCGTTTTACTCCTCCACAGAGGAGCAAAGGGAACATTTTTCTAAGCTGACAGGCAGTGATTTATAGACCTTGCCTTCTCCAGACTGCTTCTACCTTTGGAGTGTGCTCCTCTAGGAAGTTCCTGAGCTGCAGAGATCTTGTTTTGCAGTAGCTCTGTGAGCTGAGGTTCCCCAGGCTCGGGGGGTAGGGGGGCTGCTCTTTGCCTTTCATTTGCAGTGCTTTGAAGGGAGCTGCTGTTCCTGGGCTTGGCCATCCTGTGACCACACTGAGGGTTTGTAGATGTGTCTGTGATTCCTCTGTGGGGTGACAGCTCTAACCCTCTGCATCTGAGGCTTCCTGCTCCTTCTCACCAGTGATAGCCCATCTTGGAGCTCTTAAGAACAATCTCTCATATGTGAGTAATCACTCTGCCCTTATTTCTATCAGTCCTGAAAAGAGATTGAATCCCTTTTGCTTTTTAAGCAGATTTCCCACCAAATGAAGCCTTGTTATTTCTGGAGAACAGGGTTTCCAGTGACTCCTCTTCTCTTCCAACCAGCCCAGACAGCACAGAAATCATCCAGCAGCACTGATTTATTTAGATAGCACCAGAAAAGGTGCTGGAGTGGCCTTTCTGTGTGGGCTTACAGAACATTGGGTGGACACCTGGAACTGCTGGCCCTTGACTGGTTTTATACAAACTGGTCTCTTTCTTACACCAGTCTGAGCCCTTTCTCACCACTGCCGTGGGACTGTTAATTATTTTCAGGAAGGTAATGATTTATTGACTATTAGCTGGGTGATAGTTACCTCCCATAATTACCTGACTTCTCAAGTCTTCTACAGTTCTTTCCTTTTCATGGAACTTTAAGAAGTTTGTATTTTCAGAGTTGGAATAATTAAACTCAGTACTTGTCATTAGCAGAACAAGTTGGGAGTGGGTGTACGGGGGAGAAGTTGAGATATTAAAGATGTTTTTTGCAAGCAATTTATCTACCTGGAGAAATCATCTGCAAGTATTGATGAGGACTGGGAGCTTCATTCTTCTTGCTGCAGTTTGGCAAGATGCATTTTCGGAGTCACTGGCTGTGTCATCTGTTCCCTGTTGAGTGTGCAGTGACAGTTATTTCTTATCATTAGGTCATCCTTCTCCTCCCTCCACCCTGAAACTGCTCTGACACACAAAAATCCAGGGATTAGTGGATGTAATTACTGCCCACACTTTCCATCGGGTCCTTAAAATGTAGTGGAACCCATTCAGATGCTTCTGTTGTTGAAATGCTCATGCTGGAACGATTGTTTTCCTCTGACTTCATGTGAAAGATTTAGAACAAAATCGCTCTGTCCCCAGCCACACCCTACAAAACACCGTGGTGCAAGAATTGTTCATGATCAAACCCAAGCCAATATCTGAAATGCTTGGCTCCTAATTATGAAAGATCGTTTTGGGCCAGGGAATAATTTCCTGTTGGTAACAGCTTTGCTAAATGGAAGATGCTGCCCTGGTTCCCCAACTGGAAGGGATTTGAGCCATCAAATCCCCAGGGAATTCACACTTTGCTGCACACACGGAGCCCCAATGTGCCACTCCTGCTCCTCCTTCCCAAACTTCCCACCCCTACCATGGACCCTGCAAACTCCTCCTGGGATGTTCTGCTTTCACCTGTAGGCTGTTGCTTTATGCTGACTGTTCTTCCTGCAAATAAATCCCAGAAAAAAACCGGCTGGGGCTTTCCACCCTACCCATTCATAGGTAAATACATTTGAAAGTCTCCTTGAATGGTTGAGTTCCCACGGGGGCAGGAGTAACTCCTGGTGAAAGGACTGCTCGGCTTTTTTAATCCTATCAGCACCAGCGTCACCATGGCAACTGCCACATCCCATCGCTTATCGGAGCTCGCAGTGGCCGCTGGAGGATCCCATTACCCCGGCTAATGGCAGCGGGGCTCCGGGGCTGAGCACAGGCACTTCTCCCTCCGCTGGGAATTGTTTTCAGCATCCAGGAGAACAAGGGGCGAAGCAGAGGAAAAGCAGAATTGTGCCTGGCGGGCACAGGGGAGGAGGGAGCGGCACCAGCAGCGGGGCTGGAACCGGGGTTTTCTCTTGAACCTTGCACTCAGAGAGGCCTTGGAGAGCTGGCAGTGGGAAGGGGTTGATTTCAGTCCCCAGGGACTGATTTGGAGGAATGTTTCCTCCCTTTGGGAATTCCCAGCTGTCACCAGGCAATCTCCTTTCCCTGTGGATGCAGTGGGCAAGTTTCTGCAGGGGTATCAGGCAGCTCTCCCTGCATCTAAGTCTTCTCCAGACTGGATGATTTGAGTGTGGAGCCAAAGCTGCCTCTTTGGAGGCTGAATATTTTCCAGTGCAGTGCAGAAGGTCACGGGTTCTCCTTTCCCAAAAAAACCCTGCCCAGCCCTGCCTGGCCTCGATGCAAACTCACACCCGGGTGGTTTCAGGCTCTGCAGGCAGGTGAGAAATGGTGCTGCTCATCCTTCTGCCTGAGCTCAGAAATCCTTCTTCTGAGCGTTTCTGAGGAGAGGACAGGTCACATCTGTCCCAGTGGCTCTCCCAGGCTGCGTGAGGCAGATTGATGGAGCCCTTTGTGATCATCAGTGACAATCAGGAGCTGTGAGGATGAACTGAGTGGGGATTTGTGGCTCAGCTGCCAGGGAACAGATCTGTCTGATCACAGCCCCAGGTATTGTTACCAACCCTGCAAGGTTTCCCCTGCCTGGGTAGGAGTCTGGGGGTTTTGTAAGAACTCCCAGCTAATTCCTTAATTTTTTGTACAGGCAAGGGCCCAAAAATGTCATGTCCATGTCTAAAACACATGAGAAAAATCTATTTTGATTTAACTAGAATGCTGTCTACTGGCTTAGGGACCAACCTAACAAAGGAAAGAAAAAAAAACCCTAAATATGTTGGTTAATTTTCTTTTTTAATAGGAAATGGAGCATTCCTTACAGTGCATTCTTGTTTTATGTTAGTTTTACACACATAGATACTCTTTTACAAAGTCAGGAAAAGCCTCTCCACTCTATTTTATTTTTGCCCTCTGTGAGCACTAACAGAGTAATCAGCTGAAGAGATTGGTTCAGTTTTGGTTTGGGGTTTTTTTCCATTTAATTGATTTTTGGGGAGAAGAAGAAAGTGAATTGTTATGCAGAAAGGTGGAAGTCACAGAGAATATTCACATGGCTAAATTTTTTTGTGGGGTACACCTGCTGAAAGTTCACTCTTCAAACCAAGATGTATTGAAGGAAAAAAGATTTACAGAGCAGAAACCTCAACTGATCCTTGGCTTTGGGGCAAAATGCTTGAAAATATTTCCATGAGATGCCTCTGGTGTTAATTACAGGATGTAATTGTAGTTCCCATTGGGCCTGGAGGATTTCTTACACTGCACCTCTGTCTCTAACCCCACTCTGCACTTACCTCTGCCACCCCACAGGAAACCTGCGTGCTGGGCAATTTTCCTGTCAGCATTTGAGGTGAAATGAAAGATATTTAATGCTGGTGTGGCCACTGTAGCCAGAGACCGAGCAGGATGGAGGAGCAGGAAAGGATTTTCAGCTGAGTGAAACCAAAGCAAAGTTTCTTACCTGTTGGGAAAGTGCATTTAGAGTCTTATAGCCAGACCACTGAATGCTAAGAAAAAAAATAATAATCAAGGAAGTGCAAAGCTTCACTGGCACAGTTTTCTCCATGCAATGTTTCACTCTCTCTAAAGCAGCACAGGCTGTGAGTGAATGTTCAGCAGAGCTGAGCTGCCTCTTGTTGGTACTTGCAGATGTGTTAAAGCCTGTTGGGTGGGATCCACAGCTGATGGAACTGGCCTGGTGCCTTTGGAGGCAGCATAATCACCTCGATTATTCCTTTCTGTTGTTTGCTTTTAAAGGAGTAGCTCTTGTAAGTCATTTGCAGCAATAAAGCTTCATCTTTCTAATTCAGAATGGAAAGGCTTTTAATTCATAAACTACCCAGGGGACACTTTGCTCACCAAGCCCTCACTTTGTTCTCCTATAAAGCACCCATATAATAAGTTTTTAAGGAGAAATGGATGTGCTGGACCATGAATGTAGAAATATTATTTCCTGCTCATGATGGGAGACAGAAATGCTGAAATACAGGTGAGTTTGTTGCCCTTCTTGAAGGAACAAACTTCCAAGTGATTTTTTCTTCAGGCACAGGAGTGCACTGAACAGAGGTGTTTTAGTTCATGCAGGTCTGACCTTTGGAAGGAGGTAATTTCTCATCTCAGCTTTTCCCTAGAGCCAACCCTGGCTGTGCCATGGTAGTGGTCTTTGGGTGGTTTCGCCTCAGAAAAAGCCAAGATTTGGAGAATTTGGATATTTGCAGCTTTGGGTGGCTCTCTCTGGGGTTGTCTGAGTGGGGAGTGAGCTCTGGAGCTGGGATTGGAGGGATGTCAGGTGTCAGGAAAAGGCAGCAGCAGAGCAGGGAACACAACCTGCAGTTCCAGCTGTGTTGCCATGAGCTGATCCCTGAATCCATTCCTGCTCAGGGCTCCCAAAGCTTTCCTGCACCAAATCCAACATCAGGCAGGAGTGAGAGGGGACGATTTTGCATTCATGAGACTGTGCAGAGGCTGAGGCTTGGCAGGCAAAGGGCAGGAAAGGGGACAGTTTACTGATGACTTGATTTATCTTGTGTTCCTGTTAATGCATTTAAAAAGGGCCTGTGATGAGCTGAGGCATCCATTGCCATGTCCCACGTGGAGTGACCAGAGGAAATGTCACAGCCAAGGCTCTGCCAGGCCAGCAGGGAAGGGCTGCACATCAGGAAGGCTTGGAGAGGATGTTTCTGTCTGCTGCAGTCCCACTAATTGAAAAAACACCTCGAATTAGGGATCTGGAAGGAAGCCTCTTCCAGCATTGCTCAGCTCCTGAAATGGGCTGCCAGGTGTTCTCAGGATGTGGCTTTGGGAAGAAAAGCTCCTTTCTGAGCACTTCACTTGTTTAATTTGGGTGGTCTGCTCCGTTTCTTTTGGAGGTAACAGACACAGAATCATTGAATGGCCTGGGCTGGGAGGGACCAGAAAGATCACCTAGTTCCAGTGGGAAGGGACACTTGAAAAAGAAAGAAAATATTCTTATAGAAGGAGGGGAAAAACACCTTTATGAACCTGTCTGGTCTGCCAAAATGGCCATGTATTTATTTGGTGTACCTAGAAACAACATCACCCCATCTCACTATACCTGCCTGCTTGATGAAGGAATTTTTTCATGGCATTAAATGGCAGAAAAGAGAAAGCAAATGCAACAGAGCTTTTTATTTACCTAAATGGAAATTCACTGATGCTCATTGGTGAAGCAGCCTCATTTAAAATGGCATTTAGAACTTCCATAAGGAATGGGGGCTTGGAAACGGAGCCATGAATTTTCCATCCAAGGGGTTTGACTTGGCACAGGGACATGTCACGCAGCCCACAGCTGGCACCAGACACTGTTAAAAAGATCTGAGGCTATTAGTGCCTAAACAGCCACTAGAAATTATATTACATGATGGAGACTGGCTAATATAATTGAGCCAGCTAGTTATTGTGTGCATAATTTAATTATTTGACAAATTGCTTAGAAACACGGTGTGCTCCTTCCACACTCGTGCTGCTCTCACAGCTTTAGGAGGCGCAGAGCAGAGGAATTGCTGGTGGCTATCCTGGAAAAGAGATGTTTCTTTTTATGGTTTGCAAACTTGGAGAGGTTCTCTGGTGTTGTCACGGTGGGCTGGGGTGTGCAGAGATGGGAGAGCCCTGGGGGATGTGGCTGGGAGGGGAAATTGGCTCAGAGACATCCAGTGCTGTTTCAAGTGGATTCTTCTGAGGCTTTGGGGTACTTGGATAAAAGAGCCTCTCTGTACTCTGGGAGTGTGCTGGGCTTTGCTGGGCTGTGTGGGCTGAAAGGAGCCCATGGAATAGGGNGTGGGGTCTCACCTGAGCACAGGAGCAGAATCCCAGCCCCTCTCCTGCTGCCACTGAGGGTCAGCCCAGGAGCAGATGGGAGAAGTTTCTGGCCCCAGGATGATCCCATCCTCATCTGTTCTTATGAGACCTGGGGCCAAACTGATTCATGGTTATGAATTGTAAGTTTAAGGACCAAAAAATCCCGTCCACCCTAAAACTTCATTAAGAAACCTCACAGCACTAAGGAGTATTTTCCCATAGCCCTGAAAATGTAGAGACATGACTGAGGACATTTTCCTCTTACAAAGCATCTCCTAAACAATGTTTTCTAAAGAATCTGGACACCATCTGGAATAAAGCTGTGCTGTAATAATAAAGAACAAATCCTACATCTTCTTGAGCAGTACTAAGCAAATCTGAAGACCCAATTGTGTCACTTTTTTTTGCAGTCAGACTTCCAAAAATTTCGGAGGCGAAGCTGTTGCCAGAAGATCAACAAAATCAGCAACTTATTACAGAAATATTTCTAACAGTGGGGAGTGAAATGACATTTTTGAAGAAGTGCAGTCAGATCATTTTCACTGCCAGGGTAGATCAGGGTGTCTGGGTGCTGAGCAAGGCACCACAACAGTTTTTGGACAGTTTGAACAGTGGGGCAGCTCCTCCTGGGGTGTGTTTGGGAAGTTCCTCATCCCCTGCTTGATCCATGTCAGTGTCCTGGCAGCCTGTGGCTCCCTCCCTGCTGACACACCAGAGTTTTCTCTCAATAACAACCTGGATTTGGGTGCTTTGCACTTGGATTCCATCCTGGAATACACAAAAAACCACCAGGATAGCGGGATCCAGGAGCTCCTGCTCCTTTAACTGTACCTTCCACGTGGAAATCTGATGGTGTCAATCTTCCATCTCATTATCAGCTGGGAGAAGTTACGGGATGAAAGCGAAAAAAATATTGCCCTCCTGAATTTTTCATTGTCAAGCAGAAATCCTTATAATGGATTCAGGAGTGCATGGATGTATTTGGATGCCCTTAGATGATTTTGTGATTTTTTTTTCTGCAAGTTAACTGGGTTGTCAGGGATTGATGGGTTTCCAGGTGTAATGGAATTGCCATAAACTACAGGAAAAGCTTTGCTGCCTCTCCAAGCACAGCTCTTAAGCTCCTCTCTGAAATAACCTTGACAGAATATCTGCCAGTTTTGTCCATAACAAATTCTGCCTTGTTCTTTGCCTTTCTTCTTCTACAAAGAGAAAAATTAAAACCAAGAGAACTTCTTCAGCTGAATTGCCTATTAAAGGTCACAAAATTTCCCAGTACCTGAAGGTATCTTGTAGAACCAGACATGGCAGCAGCAATGGAATCCTTTCCTGATAAACTGGAATTTTGTGAAAAGGCTGAGAAGAGTGCAGGTACAAAAACAGGCACCAGAGGCCTCTGGGGTCTCTAATTCACATTACAGCTGCAGAAAGTAGGAAAATGGTGCAGAATTTTGTAGGGATTTTTCTGTGATTAATGATCTTTACCTCTTCTCTGGGCCTGGCTGCTTTTCTTGGTTGGCATCTTCTTGGCTCTGCTCCTGGTTTAAGTGTATATAAACAGGGAGAAAAGTGTCCAGAGTCAAACACTGATTTACCAGGTTTAGAAATAAAATCATGCCTGATATCTGAGAAGTGCCACCCACGCTGAAAGACAGGAAATTCAGGTTGAACATTGGCAAGAAATTCTTCCTTGTGGGGGTGGTGAGGCCCTGGCACAGGGTGCCCAGAGAAGCTGTGGCTGCTCCTGGATCCCTGGAAGTGCCCAAGGCCAGGCTGGACAGGGCTTGGAGCAGCCTGGGACAGTGGAATGTGTCCCTACACATGGAATGAGATGATCTTTGAGGTCCCTTCCAAGCCAAGCCATTCCATGATTATATATAATATAAATAAGGAATAAAACTAAAAAGCTTGCAATGGAAAAAGCTGTTAAATGAATGCTCTGCTGTTTGGATGTGCCATTGTTCTCTGGCTGCCTTTTAAATAAGGCTTTGTACTGGAGGGAGAGAGTGAAAAAGGGAATTTTTGATGAAAAAGGAGATCCTGGGCAGCTGATGAAATGAAGGAGAGCAGGGAGGATGGTTCCACGGGCTGCATGAAAGTCAGGTTAGCTGGAACACCACTGCAATTAGACATCCTCTGCCTGGCACAAAACCTGCTGGCACCTGATGTCCTGCTGCCTGGTGAGGATGGTTCCTTTTATTCATCTGTGCTGTGTGAAAATGCAAAAAAAATGTTCTTTATCTCTGAGAAAAGCAGGGAACCACCCCAAGTGTGCTGCTGGTGATGCTTGCCATCATCCCTCATGGATGTTAAGGGCCTCTTGCCACATTTTTTTGGAGGATGGGGGGAGAGTTTTTGGTGTGGTAATGATGTTCTCTGTTCTCTGTTCCCTCTTTGGGAATCATGTGAGATTTTGAGGAGAGGGCAGGCAAATCCCCCCCTCCTTTCACCAACTCGAGCAGTCACATGTGACAGATTCATGCCTGCAGCACTTCTGGGTTTTATCTGCTCACTAAATTTTATTTCCCCTCTGTGAGTGTTTATATTGCTTAGAGATTGCCAAGGTTCGTGTTAATCATAAAAAAAAAAAGAAAAGTGGAGGTTTATTAGGTATTGCAGCTCTGTGATTCTTTGGTGTTTGAATGTTAATGAAGCTTTGTGTGCTCTGGAATATTTGGAGAGGTGGAGCTGAGCTCTGGCGTGGCAGAATATCTGGGGGTGGATTTTTCTTCCCTTTTCCTTTGGGTTTTAACATCTTACATGACATTTCATCTGGAGCAATTTTCCACCATTTACCAGCAGGTGTAATATTGTCACACCAATTCTGGGAGTGCAGGAAAGGCAGGAGGGTGAAAATGAGCTCAGTGACACCCTGGAGGGAGGGGACAGCTCAGCACAGGGACCTGCTCTGGGGCCATAATCAATTGGGTGGCAGCACTTGGCCAGAGCAGAGGGGAATTTGTTATTTTTAGGGGCTCAGTGGGCAGACAAGAGGAAAGAACCCCTCAAATTGCAGTTCTAATGGTTCTTTCTGTAGGCTGTGCATGCAGGTGGGATTTGGCAGAAGAGCCATGAAGAGACATTTATTCTCACTCCAGACAGCTCAGTTCTTTCTTCTTCTGAAGGCTGAGTTTCAAGCAACGTTTCTTCTCTCACTGTCCATTTAATTGGGGGCAGAGCAGCCAAACTGGAGAGCTGAGCATTTCTTATTTCTGAATTTCTAGCCAGGGCTGCCCCTCAGCATTGGCTTGGGTGGAACAAGGTGTACACCTTGCTCTAGCACCTTCAAATTAACCTCAAGGGACACTTGTGTCATTGTCATCGTGGGTTTAGTACCTGCACTGGAATTAGAGGAGGTACCAGGCACCTCTTTGAATTGAGGAGGAGTTGATGGACATGTGTTCTACTGACCTATCCTCAGGACTGTGGTGGTTCTTTATGGGGAGGGATCTGTTTTTCCCAGGTCTCCTGTAGGAAAAAGTAGAGCCTATTTAATCCAGGAAGTCTCTCTTTTTTTACTGTTTCAAAGGGAGTTAATTTTTTTTTTTCATGTGTAATCCAACTTCTTTTGGTGATACAAATCATGTCAAATTCCATTTGCATCTGCCTTGAATCCAGCTGAGCCTTTGTCACCATGGAAAGGGACAGACTCCCCCAGGTTGGGAACCCAAGGGCTGCCAGAAAGCTGCTCTGAAATATTTCTGTTCACTGGGCACTGAGAGGGAGGTGGATCCCAAATTTCCTTGGTCAGACTGGTGCAGTTCATACAAGTGCATCCCTTTTGTGCCACAGATCCCTCTCCAGCACTCCAGCCCTCCCTGACAGTGTTCTCCTGGATCCAGCAGTAAATGCTGCTCCCTCTCTTGCTGCCTTTGGCTGAATTGACCCATTTTGCAGCAGATGAGGCCCCAAGGAGAGGTTTAATCCAAGCAGGAACCTTAAAAGGCAGGTCAGGGCTTCAGTGAACTCTTTGTCCTTGGCAAAGCCTCTTAGCCCCAGTCTCACCTTTTTACCCTTTATTCTAAAATATTCTGATTAACAAAGAATTCAGGAATCTCTCCTGCTATTAAAGAGTCTCCACAGCTCTCTCTTCCCTGAGTTTTGGATGTGATGGGTAAGATTTGACACCAAGGATACAAATTTGCTTTCACTCTTGTGTCTTAACCACCAGAACTGTAGCTGTGGATCTTCCAGCAGTAATCCCAGTGTGCTGTGCAGGAACACCCTCAGCAGGCATTTCATCTTTCTGGGAGATTGCTGGGAAATTCCTGCCCTGCCACCAATTCCAGTGGCCCCTGGAGTCCCTGCAGGATTGCAAATCCCACTGGTCCCAGGATTGAAGGGGAGAATCAGAGCAAATTTCAATGGGAACCAATATTAAGCAATTAATAATATTTACTGATATGCTATTAGTAATGTTACATAATATTTCTGTTGTAAAAATAAGATTATATCAATTAATTCTGAGCTATAACCAGGCCGCTGTTTATTAGCTGCTGTCTCTGACAAGCCTGTCCCCTCTCCTCTAGGAATTCTCAGTGTTTTCCCACTTTCTACCATCACCTCTCCTGCAAGTTAAATCTCCTGTAGATAGATAGGATGCATAGACCCTGCAAAATCCTGGTGCAGCCAGCTCTGATTCAGGCACTTGGAATCCAGAGCCATTTATGCTGCATTTGTGGAATTATGGGACCAAGAAAGCTTTGGGAAAGGGGAGGATGGGAGTGTTTTACAGCTCCTTGCTCAGTCCTTGAGGACTAGAGAACTCAGCAAAAATCAGTGATCAGGGCCTCAGTCCTGACATGGAGCAGGGACAGAAAACTTGCTGTTGGATGAATTATTTAGGAGGGACCTGGAAAAGCTGGAGAGAAGGGAGCTCCAGCAAAGAAACAGACATGTGCAGCAGGGTGTCCTGCTGGGCAATGGGGAGAGGGGGAATATTTGAGCCCCAAAGAGGGAATTGTGTCTGGTACCTCCAGCACCAGCGTCTGCTCTTGGACATGCTGTGGGATTTTGTCAGCAGTCAGGGTATTCTTGTCCTTTTACAGCTTGGAGAAACAGAGAGGGGATCCCCTTTCTGCTGCAGGGCACAACTGATCCTGGTGGAATTGCCCAGGAGGCACAAAGGGCTGTGAGCTACAAAGACCTCACTGCTCCTCCCTGCTCCCAGAACAGTGGGATCTGCCCTGGGCACTTTATCCACACCCCTCACACCTGGAATGTGGGTTCTGGGTCCTGCTGGGCCAGAGCTGAGAGCATGGCAACACAAAGGCTCCCAGAACACCAAATATACAGCAAAATCTCTACATTTGCAAGGGGTTGAACACAGGAATGTTGAAAGTCCGTGGGGGGATGGGAATGATGTGGGAATCCAGGATATTGGATCCAGCATTCAGTCATTACCATGCTTAGTTAAGTACTGCACGGTGGAGTGAAGGCTGCAGTCTGTTAGAATGTCTGTTCCTATAAGTCATTTAATTATGAGGCTGCTCATATGCCATTTTAACATATGTACAGTAACATTATCCCTCTTTTCTAGGTCACCATCCTCATAAGCCTGGCTCTTGCATTCCTTGCCTGCATAGTGTTCCTTGTGGTGTACAAAGCCTTCACTTACGACCACAGTTGCCCAGATGGATTTGTTTATAAGGTAAGGACCTTCAGAAGGATGAATTGCCTGAGCTAATGACAGCCTCTAATTGCCTGCATGGTTACAGCCCAGCCTGCCTTTTTCTTTTTCTTTTTTTTTTTGTTTTTTTTTTTTGACCAGGCCAAACAGAACATTTGGCAGGAATGTGTTGAAATGGAAAAAAGTGTTCTGGGAAATGTGGACGTGCATCTGACTCCATCAGCTACTGTTGCAGTGTAATTGTTGGGATTAGCATTTGGTGAACACTACAGACAGATGTTCAGCAACAATCCCTCATATTTGTGAATGGATTTATTGCAGCTGGGATCCTGCATTTGCTTCCCACACTCCCGAGTAACTGATGGTTACTGGCACATATTGTAAGGCAAAGCAAACTGCTGCAGTGCTGACACTCTGTCCTTTGTGAAAGAAANCTCAGGGTGACAACAGAGCAGCACAAAGCAGCTTTTGCTGCCTGTCTGGGGATTAATTCTGGCCTCGGAGCTGCAGAGCTTTCGGCCCAGCAGAAGAGCAGAGNGAGCCTTTATCAAGAACAAAATCATGTAACAATTGGTAAAACCCAGTGATTTTATATTGAATATTCACAGAACTGTTTGCCTGGTCTGCTGAGATTAAATATATATATATTTTTCAAAATAATTAACTTAATAATTGACTTCTCACTGTGAATAAACTCATGAATTCACAGGAGTCTTGACCACAGAAGATACTGTGTATCTTCTATACCCCCAGAACACTGGGGATGATATGTGAGCTGGAAAATAGAGTAAGATGTTGGTGTGTTAATCATTGTGAATTATTCTCTTAGGTTATATAAAAAGGGAGAATTGGGATTGTTCAGACTGGAAAAGGAAAAGCTATGGGGTGACGTAATTGTGGCCTCCATTACCTGAAGGAGCTACAAGAAAGATGGAGAGAGATTTTTTCCAAGGGCCTAGAGTGCCAGGACAAGGGGGAATGGCTTCAAAGTGACAGAGAGAAGGTTTAGTTGGGTATTGGGAAGAAATTCTTCCCTGGGAGGGTGGGGAGGCCCTGGATCTCTGGCAGTGTCCAAGGTCAGGTTGGACAGGGCTTGGAGCAGCCTGGGATAGTGGAAGGTGTCCTTGTCCATGGCAGGGGCTGGAATGAGATGGGCTTTGAGGTCTCTTCATAGAGTCATGAATTTCAGAATCAAATCCAACCCTGAACTTGTGAAAAGAGCTGACTGTGGGCTGTGCCATCCCCAGCCAGGTGCTCATCCACAGCTCAGGGTGACAACAGAGCAGCACAAAGCAGCTTTTGCTGCTTGTCTGGGGATTAATTCTGGCCNAACAGAGCAGCACAAAGCAGCTTTTGCTGCCTGTCTGGGGATTAATTCTGGCCTTGGAGCTGCAGAGCTTTCGGCCCAGCAGAAGAGCAGAGCTGCTGTGCTCTGCTCTGCTCTGCCCTGCTCTGCCCTGCTCAGCCCAGCCCAGCCCGGCCCGGCCCGGCCCCTCCCTCACTGACAGCCCCGCTGCCATCCCGGATCTCTGAGATCTGCTGCCATCGGGGTTGCCAATAGCAACAGGTTTGTTCGGCCGAGCCCGGCTCGGTGCATTCCCTTTTTTTTTTGAGGCAGCTGCAGCACTGTCGGTGCAAACAGGAGCCCCTGAAAAAGCCGATGGCATCACTTGCTTCTCTCCCTTTCCCCTCCCAGCACAAGCGCTGCATCCCCGCCTCGCTGGACGCCTACTACTCGGCACAGGATTCCAACTCCCGGGGCAGGTTCTACACCGTCATCAGCCACTACAGCATGGCCAAGCAGACCAGCTCCCGGGCCGTGTCCCCCTGGCTGCCCTCGGGCTCGGCCAGCCACGACAACAAGGCTGCCAAGACTGAAGGTCATTAAAGGGAACGGGAGAGGAGCCGGGAGGGCGGGGGGACAACAGCGGCGACGCTGAGCCTCCCCTCGGGGCAGGAGTGAATCCAACCCAGGAGCAGCTTCATGGGTATTTTCTTTTCGTGCGTTGTTCTCGTTGATTTGTAACCGAGTCGAGCTCTTTGTACAAAGGCATGTTTGATGTTGACTGTACCTTAACGATGTAAAAATATTTTTAAATCATTGCTTAACTATTTGTTAGAAAAATAAATTAAAAAACAAAAAAAGCAAGTTAGGTGAAGAGCCAGAGAGGGTAAAAGCAGCAAAGAGAATCCCACCAAGTTTTGTCAGTGCTGGAAAGCTGTGACAGAGGCTCCACACGCAGTGATGGAAGAGCTGGAATCCTTTCAATGGGGGTGAGAGAACCTGGTACAAAGACATGATGGTGCTCTTTGGTTTGCCAAAGGGGAGATATTTTGCTGTCAGATTGAATCCAGTGTCAGTGTTCATTCACTGACAGAGAAATACAAGCATCCCCTCCTTCCCCAGACAGGCTCACGTGCAAACACAAACCCTGCACAGTGCCCCAAGGAAATCCAGAAAGTTCCTGATGAGCCACCAGAGTGCTGCTGGTCCTGGCCAGGCTCTGAGGCTGAAATCCAGGCTGCTGCTTGGAGATGGAGCAGGATGGGAGCAGGTAGAGGCTGCTGTAGTGAAATACTGAATAAACTTTTGAGCACAGGACTCAGAGCCAGGAGTTCAGGACTCTGCTTCTGGCATTAATTCCCTGCATGAGCTTTGGCCATTTCCATGAGGCTTCATCCTTTGGGACCTCTCTCCTGAGGGTCAGCAAAACTCAAAGAAATGCCATTATGATCAGAAGAGCATCTCAAAAAATGCTGCTAGTATTGAGCCTCTAACTTTTCAGCCCCTAATTTTCCCATGCAATGGGATGCTCCTGCTTCCCTCCTTCAGCTTCAGCTCCTTCAGCATTTCCTGTCATTCCAGGTCACTAGGGAGAGGTACAAATCAAATCTCTGCTTGCAAACCCAGAGCAAACCCCAAACTTAATCCAGCCCTGCCCATAGTAACACATCCTCTCCCCACAAATGGCCCTTGAGATTAGTGAAGGCTGGTGGGATTTAAAAAACCCCCAAGATTCTCTTTTCCAAGCTGCAAGAGCAGGGAGAGCTGAGCAGCAGGAGCAGAGTGCACAGGCAGGCCAAGGCTCACCTTGGCCTGAGCTGCTTTTTCAGATTTTTTGGTTAGACTGGGATGGAAATTAGGAGCTGGCCCCTTCTTCCCTCGCATTGGGCAGTTTTGTCCTCCATGTCAGAGACACTGGGCAGTGTGTGAGGGCAGAACTCCTCAGTCCTGCAGGCATCATGAGAAATAACTGTATAGTGTAGCTAAAACTGTCGTGCCAAACGCCATCGTCTGACTTCCCTCCTCCCTCCCCTTTCCACCTGTAAATTCATTTCTCACTCCAAAATGTACAAACCACCCTCCTCCACCGACAGCCCCAACTCCAGCAAAACCACTGAACAGTTTATAATTTTGTGGTGTATTTTTTGTCAGTAGGTAGCAGAGACTGAAGTATTTTTTGGTGTAATTCTTGAACTTTTCTGACGGGATTAAAATAAAGTTCGATGTGACCGAGCGTGGCTCCCCTGGGTTTTCTTGGCACCCTGGGCTGGGAGATGGGGGGTGGGATTTGTGTGGTGCTGCCAGGCAGAGGCTGCACCTTGCACCAGCCCCAAGGTGACTCTGGATTTCAGGAGGCATTTCCAGAGCTTCCCCGTTTTCCCCTTTTAATGCCTGGATTTTATTCCCTGTGTTCTCACCCCTTTCCAACAGGAAAATTGTAATTAAGCTGCAGCTCATCTTCTACTGCTTTGCAGTGAACCTCCATTGCCATTTTAAAGGGAACTCCTTCCAATGGACTTCCTTCCATTTTAAAACCAATGGATTACAGGGACCTTTCCTGGCAGCAATACCTCCCTTACCAAGCATTCCTTGGAATGGAGGGTTAAAGGAAATCCAGCTGACAAACCGAGGGCCACAGCTGAACTTTGGGAGAGTTGAGCTCTGTACCCAAACTCTGCAGCTTGATTTGTAACAAACCCACAGCTGTATTCATCTCACATGCTTCAGAAAGCAAATTGTGTTGCCTCAAAATCCTTCTCTGAAATGGAATGATAGCCTGGCATTAAATTGACTCATTCCCAAAGGCTAAAGAACATTTTGTAAAACCTTTGGATAGCTTTCCTTCCAAAAAAAAAAAATAAAAATGTATTCAGAGTTGTGAAATTGAGCTACCGCAGGAGAGAAACCACTCTGGTGTTAGAGGTCAGCACCAAGTACTTGGGAAATATATTAAAAGGATCCAGTGCTGTGCAGGATTGAGTCACAGGATAATTTAACCATGGAATTCTATTGCCAGTTGCCCAGTAATACTCTGTGTGTTTACTTGAATCAGAAAAAGCCAGGAATCAAATCACTTGAATTAAAAGGGTTCTAGCTATTACTAGATAAGTGAGTCACTGGGGATAAACATTCCTGTTTAATAAGGGAAAGATCAAAATCTTTCCCTTATAGAGCGGAGTAAGAAAAGAATATAGAGCAGAATAAGAAAAAACAACCAAGAAAGACTCGGGGAAACCAAAAGAAACCAAATAACTCAACTCAAGTTCCACCACTGTGAATATTGTTCTTACAGCTTCTCTGCAAGCTGCAGTTGAGCTTCCAAGATTCAGCCACGTATTTTAATCAGGGCAACAGGGAGAAAATTGGAATTATAGTGCATCATCTTATTATTTCAGTCTTTAAAAGCCTCCTTCAAGGTTGATCATGAGTTTTCAGCTCTGATTAAAGAGTGTGTTGGTGACAGCCCGGGCTCATCAGGGCTGTGGGCTCTCTGTGCAGCCTGGAGCTCTTGAAGGGCTCTGGAGAGGGATGTTTTCCTGAGCTGTGCCTGGGTGAGGGTGATCTGAGCAACAAGAGCCCTCCCTGTGCCTCCCAACATCTCTGTGATGGCCAAGTCCAGCTGCTCCAGCTTCCCACTCTGACCCTGCTGCACCAGGAATCAGTTTGGGTGATCTTCTCACTTATGGTAGAGTTTGAACTCCCCCCAAAACTCCCCTGTGGGCCCCTGGGCCCGGAAGAGTTGTCAGTCCTGCAGGGATGGGTGCCTGGGCTGTTTGGCCCACTGGAGTGGCAGGAAAGGTGGAAGGAGAGCTGGCAGCACAGGGATGAGCTCAGCTGGATCCAGGACATCCTGGACAGGCAGCAACCCTGGGGAACAACTGGCAGAAATGGGGGGAAAAAGGAACTCCAGCAAAAATGTGGGGGTGGCATGGTGGGAGCTCAGCTGAGCCCAGCCCTGGGAGGAGAAGGGAAGGAAGAAACTGTGGCTGTTGGAGCTTGAGAAGGGTGCAGAACAAGAGAAAAGGAGATGGGCACCAGCCAAGGCGTGGAAGCAGGAGCTGTTTTTGTGCTGTAACCCCGTGACCCTGAACCACGGCATCCTCCTGGCCTGATGGAGCCTGCCTTGTTTGGGGAAAGCCTCTCTGAACATCTGCAGTGCCCTGAGGGGAATCACTCCAGCGCTGACTCCAATCAAACCAGGCGAGGAGAGGAGGCGCCCACAGGGCACAGTGGCACAAACAGCTGAGCTCTGCCTGTGCAAGGTCTTGGAGGTGACTTTGTGCTTTGGATCCCAGAGACAGCTCAAGGCACTGCCCTGAGGTCAGGAAAGAAACAGTCCCTGTCCCTTTGCATGTGATTTTTCATTCCCTTTATCCTCCCCCGTGCTTGCCAGCTGTGCCTGGTTTGTAAGAATACCTCCAGTGATACGTGTAAGGGTCGTGCACTGAGCTGTCTACAATCACATTTTATACCATTAGTCAGGGGTTTTTAAAGCACCCTAATTATCACAGTCAAACCGGATTAAGCCATTCCTCTAATAGATTTTCAGTTCCTGTAAAATAGGCCAGGGAAAATGACTTACGGGAGGAGCTGGGGGAAGGAAAGGCTCCTTCCTTCCATCTCTTTGGCCTTTGGTTTTTTTTTAAATGCCAGCAGGGGCAGGGGCACTACAGAGATCCCACTGGGAGCAGGATTGGGGTATCTGGCACTCAGTTCCTGTTCCCACATGCACTGATGCCCCTTGAGGGGCAAAAGAGCTCAAATCCTTTTGATTTAAAATGTTACTTCAGCGGGGAGGGTGGATGACAAGTCATTTGAGAGGTTGTGGGTTGCTTCCTCATGGAAAATAACCCACGGGAAGCACGGGAGGGTGGGAAGTGCAGCTCCCTGGTGGCTGAAGTGCTGTTGCTGGGGAAGGCTGGGCAGGATTAGTGCAGGATTTGTCCTGCAGCAGGCAGATGGTGATGGGGAAAAGCTGAGAGAGAGGACATGGAAAAGCCTCTTAGCACAGGGTACACGCTCCATCTGGCACAGCCCTGCCCTGCCCCAGTGGGGATCCCCATCCCAATCCCACTGCTGGAGCTGCAGGATCGGGGTGCTGGATGTGCTGCCTCCATCAGGGGCACAAACAGCAGCCCTGGGGCTTCTCCTGCTCTGACAGAGTGTGAGCCCCACTGGGGGCAGCAGGAGTGGGAACCTGCAAACTGAGCAGCCCCCAAGAAAATATTGATCCCGCACAGGCAGCTCTGGACAAATCACCTGTGGTGGCATCAGGGAGGGATGGTGACATTGCCCCTCAGTGCTCCCTGTCCCTCCATCCTCACAGGCTGTGCAGGGACAGCACAAGTGGCCAGAATCAGCCACCAAGAGCCACAGCTGGGGCTGGGAGGTCCCACAGCTCCGTGCCAGAGGCTGCTCCAGTGGCAGCTCAGTGCAGGGAGGAATTCCTGGGGCAGCATTTCCAGCAGATCCCAGCACAGGTGACACCCAGGGGCTGGAGCTGGGACTCCTCCAGTGCCACGGCCCTGCTGGGTCAGTGTGTGCCTCCCCACGGCCTTGGAGCCCCAAAATCCAAGCTCCCAAGCCTTGCAGTCACCAAATTCCTTCTCCACACTCTGCCCCAGCTCACCTGGAGCAGAGCCACGAGCTGTCCCTGTCACTTGGGTGGCAGCAGCAGCAGTTCAGGGTTCTCCCAAACCCTCCCTGCCAGCCCCTCCAGCCGTGGCCACATTTCCCTGCTGGGTAAATTGATTTCTGTGTATGTTTTCTATGCCAGGTTATTACAATTACTCTTCAGGATCCTTTGGGATGAAAGGCTATTATAGAGATGAAAGCTCATTAACAATAAATATAAAGGGTCAAAACTCCCCATAAAAACGTATTAGAAACAGATTTTGGGTTGGAAATGTAAATATAGCATTTGGCAGCAGCCTGGACTGGCTGGTCTGGTGTGTAAGAAATCCACTGGGAAGATGGGGCTACTTTTATAGCAGAATTGCTGGGTGAATTATGGAGTTTTGGCTCACTGGAAAAATAACTTCTGCCTACTATCAATAAAAAAAAAAAAGGAATAATTGTTGCAGCGGGGAGGAAAAAGATTTCTCCTGCTAAAAATGGGATTTTTGTGATAGAGCTGAAGAATCTTTGGGAATTTACAAGTATAAATGCTGAAGAAAAAAAAATAATAAAGGTGAAGGGAAAATTGGAATTATAGTAGTAGGAATGAAAGTACTTAAACAGTGAGAAAAACCCACCCCTTTTTTTTTTCCAGATATGTTTTCATAAATTCATATATGAGGGGGAAGCTGAACCTGGCTTTTCCCAAAAACATTTGAAGCATCAACATTCCCGACACTTTTCCATTCTGCCTTGAGCAAATTCCAGCTGCCTCACCCACCCAGGGGTGTAAATGAGCCACGTCCCCCCAGCTGCTGATGGTGACCCACCCTGGGGGTGCCAGGCCTGTATTCCTGCCAGGGAGGTGGATCCATGGGGAATCTGAGCAGGGATTTGGGGACATCCTTGGGGACAAGGATTGGAGCAGAGCTCAAACACAGCCTGGACTGGCAGGTGCTGAGGGCTCCCAGCAGGTTTCAGGTGACACAAACTCATTTTTAGTGCTTCGAGTAAAGGTTATTTCACAGGACCCATTTTTTCCCCATCTGCTCCTCGGGCTGGAGGAGCCCCACAGAGGAAGAGAAGCAGATTTGGGGGGTTTTTGCTGAGGAAAAGGCTCTGTCAGCAGCAGAGGGTCCTGCGGGGCTCCGGCTCAGCTGAGCTGACTCAGGCTCAGTTCACCGAGGTGCTGCAGTCACTTCATGTTTAAAGATGCAGCATTGCCTCCTTGCTCCCTGTCATCCCTTGAGAAAGGCATTTTTCTGGTGGTTTTGATCAATTGGCATAATCACTGAGACCTTCAGATGAGTAATTAAGACGTTCAAGTCTTTGGCTGGTACAAATTGCATTAATGTGTGCATGCTGTCACCCCTCCCATGATCTGCTCCCTTCTGTGCCTTGGCCAGGCTTAAAAAAATACCAGTGAAGCTTTTTCTTAAAATAAAAACCCAACTAAGACATGCCACTTTAACCTCCCCGAGCTAAATAAACAAAGAAAGGGAGAAAAATCTATTCTGTGCCTTACGGAGCTCAGGGTTTATTGCTTTTCCCTGCTGCATCCAATCTGCACAGCACAGCCATGACTGCCTGGGAAAAAGGGATGCCTGGCTCTTCGGCACTTTTATTTCCAGGGAAATCTGGGCATTACATGATGGAGAAGCTGTTGATTTTTGTGTGGGCACATATGAATAACAGAATCCCAGAATGGTTTGGGTTGGGAGGGACCCCAAAGATCATTTCGTTCCATCCTTCCACTGTCCCAGGCTGCTCCAAGCCCTGCCCAGCCTGGCCTTGGACACTTCCAGGGATGGGGTAGGGGGTTGTGATGGGAAAATGAATATATTTTGTATAAATACATTCGTATATCTCCATCTATCCCATTATTAAACCGGTTAAATAGAACTTCCCTTTCTCCCTCCCTTTAAAGTGTGCACATCTTCAAAAAAAAAGCTTGAGCTTTGTTGCCTATTTGAAATCAAACAGTGCCAATAAACCCTCCAAACGCAGCCAGGCTTTGCCGAGGGTGTTTTCACCTGGGGGATTCCACCGCTCACGGGAGGGAGAATCTCACTGTAATCAGCTGGGACTACACACAACAACCTAATTACTTCCAGGGAGAGCATTTCACAGCCCGTAACTGGGCACCAGGATGGAGCTGGTGCGGGCAGGAGGCTGCTCCAGCATCCCTGACTGCCTGGGATGCGGCTTTTCCTGGGGAATCCCAGGAATCCCGTTGATTTTCCTGCTGAGAGAAATAAACCCGGTTTTAGGAAGGCAGCCCCGATGCCACAGTGGTTCCTGGTGAAGAAACGCACCTCGAGGTTAAAGGGGAAGGTCGAGGCTCGTGATGCCGCAGGGATTGCTGCTTCCAGGGGCTGAGAGAGCCTTGGGAAGGGCTGGCTTGGGAGCAGGAGCAGGAGCAGGAGAGCGGGGCTGGCACAGCCCCTGCAGCCACAGCAGTTGCCTGCACAGGCTGCCAGCAGGGAATAGAAAATTTCATTTTGGATTCTATGTCTTTGGCCTGTTCGAAGACCACTCACTTCAGCTTCCACTGCAAAGAAGATCGCTGGAATGGAGATTAAATGCTCCGTCTGTTTTGGTTTATTTTCTTCTCCTTCCTTTTCTTTCCAGTTTATTTTCCTCCCCCGCTGCTGCACGGTCCCGCTTGCTCTGACAGAAATCACTTCTGCCTCCCCCTTGTTTTGTGAGTCTGCTCTTCCCCCTCTCCCTGCATCAGGATTTAAAAGAGCCCAAGGAATAGAAGGCAAAGAGCCCTTTCAGTCCCAATCCCTTCTGGCCACCGATTCCTTTGGACGGGAATGAGCAAACACAGACTCAGCGCCTGTGTCTGATCCAAACCCTCCCTCCCTCAGCGTTACCTGCCCTGCATGCCCTGATCAGGGCTTTTCCTGCTGTCCTTCCCCTGGGGAGGAGCAGGGGCAGCCTGCTGAAAGCTCTCACCTGAGAATTCCTTAGTTTTCACTTAATTTTCCAATATCTGTGAGACACGGAATGACCATTTCCATCCCCAGGCTGCCAGATGTGTGCCTTTAGTTCCGAGGGCTGCTCACAGCACCAAGCTGAAGGAGAAGGATTCTCCTTTATCTTCCATCCCAGGATCTCACCCACTTGGACTGGGAATGCCATAAGAACAAGGTTTGGCTCCGGAACTGGGGAAAAAAAAAAAAAATCCAATTTACTCCCCATAATTTCCCACTGGCTGCGGATTCTGGCTGGCAGGAGGAGAGGGAAGTTTAGGGGAGCTTTTGTCCTGCTGTAAGACAGGGAGGGGTTAATGCCCCCCTGCTCGGGCTGTGTGCTCCTTAAGAGCAGACACAGAGGCATTATCGGATTAATTACCATAATGAGCCTGTCTCCTACAAAGGACACTCCATAGCCTGGCCTGGCTGGGGGAACTGCAGGGGGGGAAAAGGAGGATGGGCCTGTCGGATCCCCCTGCGTGCAGAGGGTGCCAAAGGCATCCCAAAGTAACCCCATTTCATCCCAAACCAATCCCACCTCATCCCAAAATAACCCCATCTCATCCCAAAATAACCCCATCTCATCCCAAACTAACCCAAGCCCTGCCCAGCCTGGCCTTGGGCACTTCCAGGGATCCAGGGGCAGCCACAGCTTCTCTGGGCACCCTGTGCCAGGGCCTGCCCACCCTCACAGGGAAGGATATTATCCCAAAATCCAATCTAACCCAACTCTCTGGCAGTGGGAAGCCATTCCCCCTTGTCCTGTCCCTCCAGACCTTGTAAAGAGTTTCTCTCCATCTTTCCTGTGGGCTCCCTTCAGGTCCTGGAAGGTCACAATTTTCGGGTCCTGAACAGCCAGGATTGGCCCTGCTGCCCAGGGGAAATGGAACCCTTTGGAAGGAGCATCCCTGAACCTCCACCCCAGTGAGAAGGGGAAAAAAGATCGGATGTGGCACTTGGTGCTGTAATCTAGTTGAGGTGTTGGAGCTGGGTTGGACTCGATGATCTCGAAGGTCTCTTCCAACCTAGAAATTCTGTGATTCCCTGAGGGCAGCTCTTGGATGTGCTGAGATCAGCAGAAAATCCTCCATTGACTGAACCACCCCAGATTCCTTCCTGCCTAATTTTCAGGTACAGAACTACTGTTTTTTAAGTAATTTCAGGTGTTTCAAACGCTTTTCTTTGGCTCCTGCCTGATGCTGAGGAGCCTTGCTGCAGGCCTCAGCGGCAAATCCCATGAAGGATTTATTTTCAGTTGCACGAAACATTTTTCAAATTTGTTTTTGGTGCCACACACGATGTGTGTGATGAAGCAGAGTGGCTGAAGGAAATTTTCAGCCCGTTGGAAGAGTCAGGATGATTTACCCCCAGCTCCCCTTTTAACCAATTCTGTGCTCACCCCAAATTACAGTGAGTCAGTTTTTTGTCTCATTCTTGTATTCCCCTTCAAAACTGCCTTGCTAAAGCCCCTTGTAGCTCTCTGTGTATCCCAGCAATGCTGAGGACCAAGTGAATTCATATTAATGGAGGAAGGGGCCCTCTGGTTTTTAATAATTCCCACCACTGATTTTTTTCCTCCCTGTCTGTATTCCTGCAGTCATTTGCAGCTTTTGCAAATGATAATGTGAACCCAAACTGGGCTGCACTCAGATCTATTGTCCTAACACAGTCCCATCATTTCTGCCCTCCAAGGTCCCTTTATGCCACTCTCTTTAATAGTTTTGTCCAATTTCTGCAATCTTCCTGCTCGAGAGCTAAGAAAACTGAAATTCTTAAATTCTTAAATTAAAACTTAAATCCTTTTTATTCTCTGCCCTCAGCACCTACGTTTTGTGAAAACACCAACACAAGGCAGCAGAGCAAACACTTTGATCCCGTATTAATTGCATTAGCGTTCAAGGTTAAAGCTCTGGCATTCCAGAGGGAAAATGCACTGAAAGGATCGCTGATGAGGCCTGGAATGACACATTTCCCCTGACCTTGCTCTGCCTGCTGCAGCCACGGCAGTCTCCAACTGAGCTGCGAAAATTCCAAGTTTATGGAGCCTTCTCTTCCTCCTCTTTGCCTTGGCAAACCAGGATGTGCAGTCCCAGCACTTGAGGGAAATTCTGCGGGAAAACCTCCTACTACCTTTTTATATTCCCCTCCTTCTTTTTTAGCAGAACAGCTCTTTTTTTTTTCCTTTTTTTTTTTTTTTTTTTTTTTTTTTTTAAAGCCTGAAAGTTCTCAGCGATTCAACGGCGGGAGGAGGCGGTAGAAGGGGGTACAGAGCCGGGGGAGGAGCTGGGGATGGAGGATGTTTCTTTGACACTCNCCCTTCCCCAGCCCCGCTCCCTTCCCTGGACACGCTCCAGCCCCTCACATTTTCCCCATCTCTGAGCAGAGCTGTCCGTTTTGGAAAACCCCTCATCCCAAAGCTCCCTTTGCTCAGGACAATCCCTCTGGGTTAGGAAGGACCAGGCTGATATTTCACTGTTCAGCCCTGCAGGGCCGAGCACCAGAACTCTCCTAAAAAAAGAGGGAAAAAGAGAAAGGGAGGGAATGTCAAAACGAGACCCAAAATGTGAACCATCCAAGGTTCAGGTGGTGAAGGATGGGAGCTTGGATTTCTCTAATGGTGACTTTGGGCATTTTCTTCACCCAGTGAAGATGAACCCTGGATGAACCCTGGCAGGGACAGAGGATTTTACTGAACACCACCCAGAAAAGGGAACCCCCCAAAGAAATTCTTGTAAGGAAGCAGCCCTGGAGAGCTTTGGGGTAATTAACAGGTCACAGCACCACTTGGGCCACTAAAGACTCAACAAACCAAAAGGGCTGTGAGTTCTGCCAAGGCTAATTCAGCTCTGATGCATTAAAATAAGAAAGGAGAAAACAGAAATAAATAGGCCCAAAGTCTCTCACACAGCATCTCTGAGCTATTGCTTTTTTCTGTACCATCTGAAATCTTATTAACCTACGAGTTGTCAGGGGGTTTTAAATTATTTTTTCACTGCATTTTCTTTTTTCCTTGATTTCTTAGTTTGTACTACAGCCAAACGAGTCTGGGGTGAATGAATTCCAAGAAAGCTTTTGAAGTAGTTTGTAAATGCGGTGGAAAATAGTTGTAAACTTAATTGAAAAAGGCAAGAAGAAAGCACAGTCTGCCTTTTTAAACAGCATTGTTCCCTGGGAAGATCAAATGGACATTCAGCTCATTTTGCATGAAGGAATTAAAAAGAGGAAAACAGAAAAACCCTCTTGGTGTTTGTCCTGCTGGCCCAGGTGAGGTGCAGGCTCTGCTTCTTGGGACAGGACTCCTGTCCCCTCTTTGTCACCATTTCCCCTTCTCCTCTTCCCCCTAGCTGGGTTGCAGGAAGTGTAAAATAATCCAAAGCATTTGTTGTTTGCAGGTCAGTGCTGCACAAAAATCAGAATTTAGGTCACCAAGACCCCATGAGCAGCCAGCAGCTGTTTAGAAGAAATTTTGCAGTGATTTCATCACAGAAATGTCAGCTACCAGAAGCTTTAAAATGAATGTTTTAAAGGGGTTAAAAGTAATTTTCAAAGAGCCCCAGCCATGAATCTAGTCCCTATTCTAGACCCAGATTTCAATTTCCCTTCAGTTCTAATTTAACCTTTTTGTAAGGACTAATGGCTCTATTTTCCAGCTCGAGTGCTTCCAGGAAAACCAGAACCACAGAAAATTACAGAGACCCTTAGGAGGAGATACACACAACAGCCCTGCTATGTCACACCTGCACTGAAAAAAATAACATTTTTTTGCTGTTGCTAAGAACTTCTTAGATTTGAAACAGGAAAAAAAAAAACAAAACAAAACAAACCAGAGCAGGGCCAGGGAGGTGTAATTTTTGCTTCTTCCCCACCACTGAAGCTGGGATCTTGTGTCAAAATTCAGGGCAGGAGAGACAGAACTTGTGAAGAGAGAAGGAAACATTGAAGCTGTTCCTGCTCAGGGGTTTCAGTCTGAGCACACACACTGGAGATGGATGAGGAGCCCCAGGGATTTCCCCTGAGTTTCCCAAGAAATGGAGGGGAAATGCTCTCAGGCTGGGAACCCTCTGTGGGTAAAGAGAGAAAATGTGGGTTTTTTTATCTTCTTTCCTGTTAGAGCCAGGATTGAATGCTCGAGAGATGGTGTTTGTGTTTGGGCTCAGATGTTTATTAATTCTTATCTATGTTACAGTCTCACAAATTGTGAGTTCTGGCTAACAAAGTGAACAATGGCTCTGTCTCTTTCCAAGGTCTTTTTAGCACACACCCCCACAATCCCAGTGCTGTCACTCAATTTTGGGAGCCTTTTCCATTTGGCCTCAGGTCAATGTAGTGTTTGCTTGGGGGTCAGTGCCTGTCAGCACAGAGAGTCTGAAATTCTCAGTGCCCAGGGTTCCAACAAGAAATAAAAACCCCACAAGAATGGGGTTCCAACCCCATTCCCTGTGTCTCTGTTTAGCCAGAAATGCCCTGCCAGCACTCTGGCAGCCAAATTTGGCCAATTTTCCCTGGACTGCTGTCACTGGTGTCTCTACCTGAGCCAGAAAAACGAGTCCTTTTCTCTGCTATCGCTCACCCCAGCTGAGGAATTGCTCTTTTTGCCACAAAAATCCTTCTTCAAACTCTTCCTCTTCCCGCCCCCAGAGCCTCCTGGTGCCTGTCAGAGTTTCCTGGAGTCTGGGGGTGTGAGGGATGGCTCTGAGGGCACACAGACCATGGGGAAAATGCTTTTCCTTCCCTGACATCTCTATTTTCCCATCAGAGGCTCAGCCAGCCTTGGCTGGGGGCGTGTGTGGGTGTGAAATTCCACAGCAGAGGTGGCCTCAGACCTGCTCAGCCACCAGAGCTGCACTTTGTCACCCCCCTGGGGACAAGCCAGGACTTTCCTCATGACAGAACATCCTAAAGACTTGCGGCCATATTTTATAATTTTGATTCTTCTTTTCCTGATGCTGATCAAATCTGTTTTTCCTGTTGTGAGTGGAGGGGTTGCCTTTGGCAGCATCAGCATTTGATGCTGCATGACCTCCAAAAATGGGGTGTGGAAGAAGGAGAACAGCTGTGTGAGCTGAAAAATGAAATCTGAAGTAGAAATTTTGGCCCTTTCCCCTTCCCTGGCTTTCCAGGGGTGCCATTCTGCACAGGACTCGCGTGCTACAAGATGGAACAGGCAGTGCATTTTTAATCTGGTAAATAATCTGATGTCCCAGATTCCTCCTGCAGCATGAAAATGAGTTAAGACTTTTAGGATCCTTTCTAAATCAACATCTTCGGCTTTTTTTAAAACCTGCCATCACTGAACTGTCTGGCTGCCAAAATAAATAATAATCCTTTCTCCCGAGCATCTTCATAAGCCTTCAAACATTTACAGAAATAAAGAAAATAAACCTGGTTATTGTCTGAGTAATCATTTGTTTATTGATGGAGACAAGCCTGCTCATTTTTCCTGCTCTCTGGTGATTAGATTGTGATAAAATGTGACATTTAGTGATAAATTTGATATGGTTGGTTACGTACAGTTTAAAAAAGAGGCCATCCAATTATTCTCTCCTGTGCTGGTGGAAGGCTTTGGCCACCTGTGCAGGAGGTTGTCACAGTTATGAACAAACAGCAGCCTCTCCTATGAGCAGCTGGGACAAATGCAGAGGTCACATATGTTCCCTGGCCCGTGGATTTCAGTTTTTGGTGTCTCCCTTCTCATATTCCAGCAAAAGCTGGAGCCCAAGCCAGGACTGGAATGAAAGCTGTGCCCTGACTGAGCAGAGGATGAATGCAGGAACAGCCAGGACCAGGCTGGGAGGGCCAGAGGAAGCCAATTCACACTAATTGGGACATTAGCTGGGAGCAAATCCACCCAAAACATCACTTGGAAAGAGCTCACTAATGGATCCCAAAGAAAAAATTCCCCAGGTGGTTCCTTTCTTTGGGCAGAGGTGGAGTTTCTGCGTTTTAAGCCAAAGCAAGGACAAGCCATGCAGGGTTTGCAGTGAGGATTGCTGGGCATGAACTGCACGAAATCAATGTCCCTGTGAGGAGTGAGGCTCCCTGAGCCACCTGGGACCATCAGCATTCCCACAGGCAGCAGCAAAGGACAGGAATTCCCTGTCCTCCCTTGGGGACAGCCCCAGCTCCCGGCTGTGAGGCACCAGCAAAGATCTCCCTGATCTCCTCATATCAATGACATTATCTGTGCACCTTTAGCACATCCCTGGCACCCCACAGCCACCCCTGGTGATGCCACGGGCAGGATGAGAACAAACCCCCAAGAAAGGAAGGGAAACACCCCTGTGAAACCAGGGGTATCGNATGTCCACCTTCCTTGAGGAATTCTGTAACACCCCTGGACATGATTTTCTGTTTTCCAACAGTATTTGCCCTCTGGAAAAAAAGAGACATGCAGAGCCAGGCCACCCTCCAGCCCTGCAATCCATCTGGCACTGCTCTTTGCTGCTGCTGGGCCCTCCTGATTTCCCAACCGCTCTTGTCTATTGACAAAATTCATCTGTATCACCAGGATTCTTCTGTCATGAGCATGAATTCGAGAATGCAGCGGCCTCTTGGCAGGAGCAACGAAGCACCGCGCCCAGCCAAGGAGTTAAACCATCCAAACAAAGTGATCGGGATTAGTTGCAATGAGGAAAGGAATCAGCAAAGCCCCTGAGGGTGCAGGGCATGGGACAGGCTGGAAGGATGGCATGTAATTAAATTCCTGGCTGAGACGAGCGTTTTCCTTTGCTCTTCTCTGCTCCTTCCCCCGGGGCAAAGAGCTCTGTGCCAGTTCCTCTGCCCTGTGTGGTGCTTCAGAGTTTTGGATCACCTCCTCATCCTTCGTGTTTGCTGCTCTCCCGGCTGTGTTTTGGTGCCCAGGAGGGTCAGGTTGGTGTTGGAGCCCTGGAGGCTGAGAATTTCAGGCTTTCTGGGCTGAAAGGTACTTACCCTCAAGCCAGCACCACATTTGACCTGAGGAACAGGCTTCCAAAACTGAGTGACAGCACTGGGGCTGTGGGTGTGCAGTTTGAATGGTATTGTGTGATCTCACAAGCTGAAAAACTTACAGTTTGAGGCTTTAGGATACAGTGATATATATGGGGCAATATGGAGGATTTAGGGCATTATCTGGGCCCTTCTTCACCTTCTTCTTCATGGCTTTGGGTGTTTTTTTTTCTCATTGGGTGAAAAGGTCTGCATTGCAGACCTTGGGTGGTCANGAGAGCTGCAGGAGGGACAGGATGGCCTCGGCTCCCTCGCTGTTCCACCACCTGGATCCCCCAGATTCCAGCCTGGAAACGGGAGCATCACCAACAATTCTCCTTCCACAGGGCACTGTCCCCCCCTCAGCCCCCTGTGCCTCTGACCGGAGCCCTGCTCAGCTCCCAAAATCAGCTCTGCCCCCCCACCTTCCTCCTGCACGTCCCCTCTGCTCCCCAGCAGCTCTCCCAGCCCCTTTTCCTTGCTCTGGGAGCAGGGACCTGCTGCCCCAGCACAGGCAGGAGCTGGAGCTGCTGGAGAGAGCCCAGAGGAGGCTCCAGGATGAGCAGAGGATGGAGCAGCTCTGCTGGGAGAGCTGGGATTGTTCACCTGGAGAGGAGAAGCTTTGGGGGGACACAATTGTGGCCTCACAGTGCCTGAAGGGGTGACAGTAAAGATGGAGAGAGACTTTACAAGAGTGACAGGACAAGGGAAAGGGCTTCACATTAACAGGGGGCAGGGTTAGATGGGATTTTGGGAAGAAATCCTTCCCTCTGAGGGTGGGGAGGTCCCAGTACAGGATGCCCAGAGAAGCTGTGGCTGCCCCTGGGTCCCTGGAAATGTCCAAGGCCAGGCTGGGTGGAGCTCTGAGCCACCTGGGATAGTGGAAGGTGTCCTTGCCATGGCAGGGGTGGAATGAGAAGATCTTCAAGGTCCCTCCCAACCCAAACCACTCTGCACTTCTACAGTAATTTCCTCACAGGGTGTTTTCCCTCCTCCTCCTCTCCTACAACCCTGCACATCCCATCTGTGCCACTCCCAGCAGCCCTCATTGCCCTGGAAATGTGACATTTCCAGCTCTGCTCCTGCATTTGCTGCTCCTGGCTGTGCACAGGTNTTAGAGACAGAGCCATTTTCTACCTTGTTAGTCAGAGCTCACAGCTGGTGTGGCTGTACTTTAGATAAGAATTAATAAACAACTGAGTCCAAACACAAAACTGCGACTCCCGTGCCTTAATCCCGGCTCTAACAGAAGAAAAGAAGATAAAAACCCAACAGGTTGGTGCTGGAATGGAGGTCCCCGTGTCCCTGTGCCCTTGCCTGTGGCAAAGCTGCAGCCTGAGAGCTGCAGGAGGGACAGGATGGCCTCGGCTCCCTCGCTGTTCCACCACCTGGATCCCCCAGATTCCAGCCTGGAAACGGGAGCATCACCAACAATTCTCCTTCCACAGGGCACTGTCCCCCCCTCAGCCCCCTGTGCCTCTGACCGGAGCCCTGCTCAGCTCCCAAAATCAGCTCTGCCCCCCCACCTTCCTCCTGCACGTCCCCTCTGCTCCTCAGCAGCTCTCCCAGCCCCTTTTCCTTGCTCTGGGAGCAGGGACCTGCTGCCCCAGCACAGGCAGGAGCTGGAGCTGCTGGAGAGAGCCCAGAGGAGGCTCCAGGATGAGCAGAGGATGGAGCAGCTCTGCTGGGAGAGCTGGGATTGTTCACCTGGAGAGGAGAAGCTTTGGGGGGACACAATTTTGGCCTCACAGTGCCTGAAGGGGTGACAGTAAAGACGGAGAGAGACTTTACAAGAGTGACAGGACAAGGGAAAGGGCTTCACATTAACAGGGGGCAGGGTTAGATGGGATTTTGGGAAGAAATCCTTCCCTGTGAGGGTGGGCAGGCCCTGGCACAGGGTGCCCAGAGAAGCTGAGGCTGCCCCTGGATCCCTGGAAATGTCCAAGGCCAGGCTGGGTGGAGCTCTGAGCCACCTGGGATAGTGGAAGGTGTCCTTGCCATGGCAGGGGTGGAATGAGGAGATCTTCAAGGTCCCTCCCAACCCAAACCACTCTGCACTTCTACAGTAATTTCCTCACAGGGTGTTTTCCCTCCTCCTCCTCTCCTACAACCCTGCACATCCCATCTGTGCCACTCCCAGCAGCCCTCATTGCCCTGGAAATGTGACATTTCCAGCTCTGCTCCTGCATTTGCTGCTCCTGGCTGTGCACAGGTGGGGTGTGCACAGGTGGGGTGGGCACAGGTGACCCTGCAGGACAAAGTGCAGCACATCCTGCTCTTGGCCAGGCTGTGACACCCACCTCGGCGCTGGTGACAGCAGTGACACTGCCAGGAGCAGCAGAGGCTGCTCAGCTCCTGCTCAGCAGCACCAGGAAGGCACCAGAGCTCTGGTGCTGATGGATTTCTGTGTGGGGCCAGCGTGTTTTTAGCCCCATGAGGGTTCATCACACTCTGAGGGTGTCCAGCAGCCTCCCAGAAATGGCTTCAGAATAATTAGCGAGATGGCTGATTGGAGATGTTTTGAAAAAGCAAAAAGGCTTTCATCAAAGAGAAAATAACAAACCATAAAAACGTGAGAGTAAAAGCCTTGAACAGTGCAGGGAGGTTCCTCACACCTTCTAAGACATGCCAAAAATGCCCCAAGAGACTCCTGCTCTCTCTGAAGTATTCAGTGATCTAGGAGAGGTTTTTGGCTTTGCTGCCCAATAGAAAATATAGAAAATAGCTACAGGTCTTGAGGAACAGCTCAAGGGTCCAACAGGTGCTTTTGTCCTGAGAAGTTTCTGGTTCATCTCCCTCATAAGTTCAGGGTGAAGTTTGAACTCTTTTCCTAATATAGAAACCCCTGCTGGGGTGTAGGGACACACTGGGCCATGGTGTCACCGCCCCTGGGTGACTCCAGGGCTGGGGTGGCACCAGTGGGGCTGAAATCCAGGTTCTGATCTCATTCCCTGATTTCATTCCCTCCTCCAGAGGCACAGCACGAAGGAGGAAGGGTCAGGACAGCCCCAGAAACTGCTCCTGACAATGGCAATGATAACAATAACAACCATGAGCATTCCGGGTGCCTATCAGCAAAAACATGAAATGGGCCGTGGAGTACAAATAATTTATTCTCACTCACTGGAATATTAATTAATGTTTAAGACAGGGATAGATTGTCTTTGATTCCCAGTGTTTTTGGCCTGTGCTGCTGTTATTTTCCTTCAGTTCTGTCTGAATTCTCCTTTTCCCCCTCCCAGTTTAATACCCATTAATAATACATTTTATCTCTCCTTGCAGCTCTGTATTTCTTCTGTGTGTCGTCCTTGAGGTTTTTGTGTTTTTTTTTTTTCCTTTTTCTTTTATTATTTTGGACTCCTCAGCGCTGTTTTCTTTCCTCCCACCTTTTTTTTTTGCCCCCTCAATCAGAAAACCCAGCAAAGCATTTAAGCTTGTGATGAAATGTTTTCCTCAAGAACAAGAGATTCAAATCCCCATTTCCTGAAGGACACTCCGTGCAAAGGAACCTGCCTCAGCCCTTCCCTTGGGAGTCCTGATTTTCCCCCTCACTTTCTCAGCTACTGTTGTTTTAGGGCAGCTGGGATAAAAATAATATTTCCAGAGGTGAGGGTGAGTAGAGGAGCCTCAACAGCCCAGTGAGGTGCAGTGTGGCTGATTCAGAGCTTAAAATACACCTAAAAAACGGGCAACAACTTCACTGAACAACACCAGCAACCCTTTCCAGGAATCTTTCTTTGTCTGCCAGAGAATGGGAAATACCTGAAAACCAGCATTGTGCTGCATTTCCAGGCTATTCTCTCAAGAGCTACACCCCAGGCTGCCGGGAACAATGATTTATTCCACCAGTTTGCTAATTAGAAGATGAATGGGCAACGAGAAACGCAGCAGCAAGAAAAAAAAAAAGACACCAGTATGAAGTGATACGTTCCTGAATTTATTTTAAATATTCTTAAACTTTTCAGAGCAGCACATCTTTNTCTGTGTCGTTGTGGTGTAAAAAACATCAGGACCTGATCCAGGCTCAGAGCACTCTGACGTGCCAGGGGAGCTGGCAGTGGCTGGTGGGGAGGTTTGATGTGGATCACACAAAACTTGAATTATCCTGTCAGAAAGATGACACTTCTGGCCCTGTCAATCCCAGGATTATCCTGACCAGAAACATCGACTGTGNCCCCAGCTGTAAGCCCCAGTCTGCCCTCAAAGCCACCTGGGGGTGCACAGATGTAAGAGCTGCAATTCCACCTTCTTTCCCATCAAGGCTTTTGCATCCAGGACATTCCAATGGAACGGAATGGAAGTTTTATTTTGCTGCTCAGCATCGCTCCCAAGTTCCTGATTTATTTGGCACTGGTAACGTTTCATTGCACTGCTGGGAGATTGGAAAGGGAAAATTTGGAGATTTGAAAAAAAATTTTAAAAAATTTCGATTAAAAATTTGAATTNNNNCTGGCCCTGTCAATCCCAGGATTATCCTGACCAGAAACATCGACTGTGAGGAAATTAAAAAGACAGTGCCAGGCTCTCTCAGTCAAGGTCTGAAATCCTAAACAGATTCCCATCCTGAGCTGTAAAAACAGGAGATTCCTTTTCTAAGCAGTACAAACCACTGGGAGCCATAAATCTCCCAGAAGTGAACGTATTTTCCCCCTAATTTACATGTTATCTGCAGTCCACTGTCTTCCCATTCCCAGGTTTGGCACCGAGGTGTAGCAGTGATGTAAACATCAATATTTTAATGTCAAAGAAGAATACAAAACGAAATTGAATTCCAGTAAGTATAAAGGAAATGCAGCAGTGGCTCTCCTATTGAATCCCCTGCAGATTCCAGATAATGGATTATTCAGAGACCTTCAGCTCATAAAAAGGTGCCCTTTATTCCTGGAATTTGATGCAGTTCTCCCTTAAACTGTGATTATTTTCTGATTCCGTTACCAAGTAGATTTTGACACAGTGGTACAATTTCCTTATCTCTCTCTTAAAAGTTGCTGCACTGGGCTGTGTAAATGAAAACAGCAGCATTTTCCATGTGGATTTTTTTCCCCCCATCTGTGTGATGTTTATTAAAAAGAATAAATCTGAGGGATACTTCCCAGCACAGCAGAATGGGAAATGCAGCTGCTCCCTGCAGGTGCTCCCAGCTGATAAATAAACCCCACTGCCTGGCCACAGGCAGCAAGGGATTTTAACATGCAGGAAAATCATCTGGAACTCCAAGCACCGAGCTGGGAACACAGCAGGGATGAGGAATATCTGTAACAGGTGCAAACTGATCCCAATTCTGACAGAAACCATCACTTGGCTGCACCAGCACCTCCCTGATCCCTCAATTCCCCCAAAATCCAGTGTGCACACAAACTTCCTCATGACTGGGGCTTGGTGGGGATGGAAACCATCAGCTCAGGGGGTTTGGGCTTGTTGAGTGTTGTGTTCAACACGAGCTTTGGCTCTTCTTTGGGGATCTCATGGAAACGTGGTGCAATTCAGGAATGCAATGCAGAAATCCCCTGCTGGCTGCTGAAATCTCTGCTGCTCTCTAGAAGGGAGAATTTGTCTCTCACAAAGTTCCCTAATCACCCAACAGCCCCCCGCATTCATGAGGAGGTTTTGTTCTTTGTTTCTGGGGCGTTTTTTTTAGATATAAAATAAGGGTCCAGATAGATTTCCCACTTGGCAACACAGAAAAATCACCCAAAGGCTTTTAAATTTTTTTTTTTAAGGAGTTTTAAAAACCCCTGCTGCCTACAGTGCAGCCCATTACTCTTGGAGGATAATCCCACATTAAAAGGGGAGTCACTGGATGTTCTCACAGGCTTTTCCCCTCCCTTGGCTTCTGTGATCTTTGCCCACTGATGTTCAGAGTGGCTTTGGACAAGCTGGACTTTGAGGACTCCATTTTCATTTGGGAAACGCTCACTAATTTGACAGGCTGTTAGATGGCTTAATTAATATTGCAGGCCTTTGATAGGCTCAGATGTGAGACCTTCCAGAAGAAGTGGCTGTGAAGCAGATAAAACCATCAACTATTCCTTTCTGATGAATTCCCAACCCTGATCAATGGGGTTGGGCTGCCTTGTTGCCTCCAAGGCTGAAAACCTGATGACCTGTTAGTGTTCCTTGCAGGAAAAAAAGCACACTCAGGGCAAGTTTAGCATGGAATGAGCTCCTGTTTAATAACAGAGTTCACCAGAAGCTGCTCACTTTGCAGGAGAACTGCAGCACGAGATAATTGACCTTAACACAGCTCCCTGCCTTTGCCTTTGATTTGGGCCACACAACTGAATTTGTGGGCAATTACAGAGGGAGAATGAAGACATAATTGAAGGTTAGGGAGAGGTGGACACAAAAGGAATAGCTCTGGAATTAAAGTGCACTGATTCACTCTGGCTGTGGAGACACAAACAGGCTCTCAGCTCTGCAGGGTTCAAAGGAGAACTCGGGGGTTACCTGAGCTCAGAGATCTCAGGGCAGCAGAGACACAACATCCACATCTCCCTAAATGCACGAATGAAGCACTTTTTTGGGGGATGACTCAGTGTTCTGTACGTTAGAAATTACACTTTCAAACAGAGAAAACTGATTTCTGTGCTTTGAACCATTAAGTAGCCAAGACACAGAACTCCAGCCAGGCTCAGCATGGCTCACAGAGTTTTTGATCCACAGGAAAAAGCCCCAGTGGTGGTACATCCATGGACAGCCCTCTGGATGCATCATTCAGGGTTAAAATTAATGAAGTGAGATTGAGGGGGGTCAGAGCTATATTTGATTTCATGTTATCAACTCCTCTTCAAGGTGGTTCTGGCATGACCTTAGATAGGTCACCTCTCCCCCTCATAACTTGAATTCCCTGCCCATAAAATGGTAATAATTATATTTATACACCTCCAGGGAGTGCCACAAACCTCGTTTAATGATGCACATTTGGAGATATTAATGTAGAATTTATTATCTAGAAACTGTTGTAAGAAATATTTCCCAAAAAAATGTTGGGTTTTAGGGGTTTGTGATGCAGCATAACTTAATAAAACCCAGCCCTGAAAGAACCCAGGGTGCAACACAGAAATGGTCACAGTCCCTAAGGATAAACTGAGAATTCCTGAGCCCACAGCTGCCTGGAATGTGCAGAAGTTCTGCCTTCAGGGAGGGAGGGATATGTACCTGCTCTGGGATGATGAGGATGCAGAGAAAGCAATTCCCCACCCACAGGATGAAAGGCAAGGAGGAAAATCCAGCACAAAAGCAGCAGCAAACGTGTGTCAGAAGTGAATTATGGAAATAGCCCTGAACAGCCCCAGCAGCTCCACAGAAACATTTGGGTAACAACGAGCACAGCACAGTGCAATGGCAATAACAATGCCCGGAATTGTTTCCACCAGGATCTGTTTTTTAAAGAGAGTCGTTTCACTTCTCCCTTCGCATCTGTAAATGGGAGTTGAATTGATGATAAATACAACCAGAGCAAGGAAAAGATTTTGCATTACATTCTATTATCCTGCCTGGAAGCGGCGTGGAGATATTCCTTACAAGTGAGCTGCAGATGATCCTGTGCCCAGTGAACTGTGGTTTGTACAGAGAAACCAGGAGGCTGAGGAGGAACAAAAACCTCTCAGGTCACTGAGTGATTACCAGAAAGGTTGTAGGGATGTGTGTAGTTGAATATTTCACTGGAATGCAATTTCCCTGCTGGGATCTCCGAGCACTTGGCAAACCTTAAGGCTGAGAGGCACACACGGTCCTGGGGAATTGCCAGGGATGAGCTCTGCTGATGTTCCAAAGGCAGAGAGGGGCTGAGTGACCTCTGTGAGAAGGCAGCACTTGGGATCAGAGAGGGTAAACATGACAGGAGAGAGAGTAGCATGATATCAGTGAGGGTAGGCATGATATCAGAGAGGAGAAATCTCACCAAGCCTCAGTGAGAGGTCTGTTGATGCCTCAGGATTTTAGGTTTTATATTTTTCATCTATTTGTGATCCTGCAGTTCTTTAGTGCGTAATTCTAAACTCCACACACGGTGTGAGCTGCTGCTTCCCCATTTTGGTCAAACACAACAATTCCTCTCCAGGCCTGGCAATCAAGGACACCTCATTGCCTCAGGCCCTGAGAAATGTAGATAAAAGTGAGTTGGAGCAAACTTGGGGTAAATGACTTCATAACCTGAAGCTGTAATTGGAAGATTAACCCCCAACATGAAAATTGACCAAACTTATCAATAACTGTGAAAACCCGTGACCTGTTGCCGATTTTTGGGCTTCATCTGCCCTAAATGTACCTGCAGGCCCTTCAATAAATAGAACAGCTTTTTATTCCCTTGATTTTGTTTGGCCTCTGTTTTCAGGTAGCCCCAAAAGGCACCAGCTGGACCAAAGCAGAGGCTGACTCACAGAACAGCCAGGGCTGTGCCAGGAGCTGTGTCACCTCCATCAGAGGGACTGTGAATGTGGGAAAGCAGCAGCCTCAGCATGCACAGGGGGTTTTAGCCATGGGGGATTATTGTTATTTTCTGGACACTGCTGGGAGGTGGGTGAAGAGCAGCAGGGACTGCCCAGGCTTCCCTGACCCTTCTCTGGGAGGTGTGAGAGGTGGAGCAGCCCTTCCATCACCTCACCCACCCAGTGAAGTGTAGGAACACACTGCTCTGTGGAAGGGAAACTGTGCCTCTGGCTCCTCTCAGGAAATCCCAAATTCCTGCTTCTCTTGCCAGCCTCATCACAAAAATCCCTGCCACTCCAGTGACCTCACCCTGGGCTTTCCCACTGGCACTGAGACCCTGAGACTCCTCAATGCCCCTGCTCATCTTCCTCCCTCTCCTGAGGCTCTCACCAGCCCATGAGCGTGTTTTAAACCCCAAATCCCAACCAGGCAGCACAACAAGCTGAGATTAAGCTCATGTTCAGCCTTGCTATCAGCATCCTGTCAAATGCCAGCTGTGATTTGCCTCCTGCAAAGGCTCTGCTCCTCTACCTGCACGTTTGGATTGGATTAGGAGCCCTCACTCCAGAGCAAGAGCCATTTGCTGCTGTTCTTGCAGCAATTCAATTTTGCCCGATGTTATGGGGAGCAGCCTGCCTCGAGAAGTGAGTCAGGGCATTACTTTACTTTTACCAGTCTGCTTTAAACAAATATTAGAGAGCAGTGCTCCCCTGGGTGCTGTTACAGCAAACAGCAATTTTCAAAGCAAGCTCCAGAGTAGATTGCCACTGAGATGCTTCTGTACTTGTAGGATGTCTATTATGCACTTATGGCACTTGTGAGAGGGGTGATGGTGGGGAAAACCTCACTGCCCTTACACAGGAATAACAGTGTGCCAAGCTAATGAACTCTGCACTTCCACAGAGGGACAGTCCCACGGGCTGTGTGTGTTCCACACAACCTCATTTTTCATTTCCTTTCGGAGTGCAGGGCTCACGCTACAGATCCCTCTGCACAAAGGAGGAGCAGGACAGTGGGTGTTTGCTGTCCCTTGCTGTGACACACCTGTCCCTGAGCCCTCTGTGCCCACGGGGACAGCCTGAGGAGCTGCAGCATCCCCCTGCTCATTTCTCAGCCCTTCTTCCCCCCCAGATTTCCTTCTCTCCCCTCCAGTCCCCAGTTGCCTTTTCAGCTTCCCTGCCCAGCTCAGTTCTTGCCGTGGAAATTGTTGATGATTTCCATCCAAGTCCTGCCCTTCCATCCCCAGAACATTTTCCTGCACTGGGTGCTGCTGGGGTGGCAGGGTCTGTCTGTCCTGTGCAGTGGGGTCCTGCTGGGACAGACACCCTGGAGCAGCTCCAGGAGGGGCAATTCTGCCTCAAAACTCTGGGCAGGCAAGAAAATACCATGACTGCAGGTCTGTTCCTCCCTCCAGCAATGGGGAGCTGTTTATTAGACTTCCAAAGCCGTAGCTGAGCCCTCCTACATCAAGGATCTCCCCAGCAGAGCTCAGAGGAAAAAGGGTTAAAAAACGACTCTGTGATGAGGCCCTCACACAAGTTAAAGGTGCTCGTTCATAATCAGCTGCTAAGATGGGTGAAAAACTGACTTGGGAGAGAATTTCCAGAATTTCTGATGTGCATCTCCACGTGTTCTCTCAGTTATTAGCTGAGGGGGTTTGGCAGTGCTGGGCTGGGAACGTCCAGCTCCAAAACCATCCCCTCATTCCAAGGTGCAGCTCTTCCCCCCTGCTTGGAAACTTGGTCTGGAATGGCACTGGCATTCCAGGAGGGATGGGAGCATTCCTGAGAGTGTGGGGAGGGAGACGAGCATTCGGAAGAGTCTCCAAATCAGGAGCAGGGCAGGCAGCAAACCCAGGAGCTGCTGCCTCAGATGTGCTTCATTGGTATTCCGGAGGCAGCCGGGCTAGAGACTGCACGAAATTATTTTCAAACAGGAATTACAATTGACAAGGCAAAAAAAAAAAAACACGAGAGAGATATGGAGAGAATTTTGGGGGGCATTTGTCAGCTGAAGGCCTCAAGGTTGTATTCAAGCTGCTGACAGAGTAAACACAAGAAAAGCTCAAACAAATGGTGCTCCGTGGATCAAAGCAACGAGATCGCGCCACAGATACTCAGCAGTAAAAAAAAAGCTTTTCATTGTGGAAAAAGGCAGCGATTCCAACGCGAACCCAGGATGAATGGGAAAACAAAACCCTCCTGCCAAACACAACCTGCCAAGGGAGTGCTGCTTGGGATAAACCTGCCCGTCCTTCCACCGGCAGGTTTATGTCTTCCTGAAGCCCCTTTCCCTCTTTTTCTGCTGCTGGGCTGACAGACATGAGGCTTCATCCTGCCAGATTTGTCAGTCTTGACCTGAGAGTCTGATCTCGGGGAAATTCTATTCATTGCTGAATCAATAATGCATGGGCAGCCATGCATTTTTCATGCTAAGACTTTTAAAGGCCACTGTAGTGATGCATGTAAATGCAATTTCCCCCCCCCGCTCCCCAACAAAACTCCTTTCTCTGCAGACTCAATTGCTAAATAATTATTAAATAATTATTAACAACTGACTCACAGAATCCTCTGCTGCTCTGACACTGCTGCCTCCACTGCACCCTCCAGAAAGTCGAGGAGAGAGAATTCCAGGCAAGAGCAGAGCAATCTGGCTCTTTTCCTCCCCCTCCCCTGATGGTTTGGATTTTTTGTTGTTGTTTATTTGGGGTTTTTGTTTGTTTTGGTTTGGGGTTTTTGGGGGTTTTTTTTGGTTGGTTGGTTCGGGTGTTTTGTTGTTGTTGTTGGGGATTTTTGCTTGTTTGTGGTTTGCTTGTTTGTTTGTTTGGGTTTTGGGGTGTTTTTTTGGGGTTTTTGATGGTTTCTTTTTGGTTTTTTGGAAGGGAGTTTGGTGGGGTTTTTAAAATTTCTTGTTGTTTTGGACAAGTGTTTGTGGTTTTTTTGTTTGTTTGTTTGGTTGGTTGGTTTGGTATTTTTTTTAATATAAAGCCCTACAAAAACACAAGTGCACGAAGTGGAGCAGAACAAAAGGTGGATTTGACATTCCTCTGGAAGCACATTCATCCCTTCCAGAGAAGCAAAGCTGGTGCCTTTATCTGTAGCTGGTGGCCAATGTGTGTCAGGGACCTGAGCTGCCCACGGGGCTCTGAGTGACCCACGGGCTCAGACAGGAGGAGGGGGAAGCACCACTGCTCCAAAGGGCTCAGGAAACACAACCAGAGAGCAAATCCAGCCCGGTGGAGGCTGCAGGGGGAATGTCAAACCCCCCCAGGTGAATTCCCTCTGTGCTGGGGTGAGATGAGCACAGGAGCTCCCCGGGGCTGCTCGGGCTGTGTCAAAGCTCCTCACAGGGGCTGGGGTGGAGGATCCACGGGGGTTTCTCCCAGCTCCAGGTGATGTTGCTGATGNGAGGTGGTGGAGTCACCATCCCTGGATGTGTTTAAAAAGAGACTGGATGTGGCACTTGATACCATGATCTAGTTGAGGTGTTAGGGCTGGGTTGGACTCGATGATCTTGAAGGTCTCTTCCAACCTGCACATTCTGTGATTCTGTGATTCTGATGTAGAAATGGTCGGGAAAACCCCTCCCTGGGCCACCCAGGTAGCTCTGTCCTCCTTTTTTGGGAGGGGCTGAAGCAGAGAGCCTGGAAATGTTCATTGACTGCACCAAAGTGCCAGGCCAGCCTTGCAGGGATTCTCCAGACAGAATTGCTGGAGCAATAAATATGGAAAAGGCAAAGCACTGATGGGCATTTCAGTATCCATCCCCTGGGAATCAAGGTGCAAATTTACTCAGGGATCTGCTGCAGCAAAATGGACTAGCCAGCGGGTACAGAGGGGTGTAGAGAGGACAACACTGAGTGTTGATGTTGGCACAAAGAGTAAAAGATGAAAAACCTGGATTTTGGGCACTTTCAGACCTATTGGCAGGAGCAAAGTGCTAATACAGCCATATATTTGAATAATTTCCCCTGTAAAGGTTTAAAGGTGATGGTTTATGCCTGAATTACCCTGACTGGTTTACACAGTGGCATTTTGGGCTACCAACTCCCCAGTCTGCAAGAACAATAGAATTTTTCCTCACCAAAAGTCTCTTTCTGCACACAGCCAGTGAGATTCCTCAGATGCTTAAATGAGAGCTCATGCTTAAATGCTTTCCTGCCTTGGGACCTGGATTTACCATTATATGCTTAACTTGATGACATTTCAGACCTAAAATCTGATGTGAAATCAGGGTGAAACGGATTGAAGGGTTGTTTGCTTCAGTGCTTTTTCGGGGCTCCTCTTATGAAATATGTGAGGCCATTCCACAGGTCAGAAGAGGTGAAATTGCAGTGGTTTTATCCAACAGTGGCAGAAAGAAGGAGCTGAGGAGGAAGGAAAGAAAGGCAGCTGAGGGCTGAGTCTCTGTGTCACTCACTTGTCCCAGGGGGATGTCACCTGTCCACAAGGACCTGCTCTGCTGTAGTAGCAGTGATGTGGAGAAAAGAAATGTATCCAGATGCAGTTTGTGCTTATCTCTGAACCAGCAGCCTGCACTGGGAGGTTTGGGCTGAAGCCACTCACACAACACGTGCACACACAAATAAAAACCTGCCTCAAATCCTCCTCTCTGGGCTGAGGAGCATTTTGGAATACGGATGAGAGCTGCCTGCAAACACAACTAGAGAACTTGGAGGGAAACCTGAGACAGATTATGGAAATGAAATGCCCATCTTTCCAGATCAATGCCAGGGAGTCCCTGGTGGGGAGTACATAGATCATTTAAAAGACTGTTCATGCTGTTCACTGGGCTTCAGCTCCAAAGTGCCCTGGCTGATGGGGAGGGTTATTAATAGCATTGGCATTAGGGAATCAGCCACCTGTACCTCATCCATGGACTCCTCTTGGCCTTTTTATTTTGGACTCATTCACAGGCTGGTAATAGGTTTGCATTTAGATGAGAGTAAAACTGGGCACAGTAAGGACAGGAGGGAAGAGGCCCCTTATTGATCCTGGAAGTGAAGCCTTCCCCTCAGCCAGGCTGTTTGAATTGACAGCAAACATAATAAATGGCCCAATCTGGCTAGAAAAGGGGTCACACTCCGTGATTTGGAATCCTGGGCCGTGTGGTGGTTTGTGCTGCTTTGTCCGTGTCCCTCCCTCCCTCCAGGAGCAGATTTGGGCTGTGGTTTGTGCAGTGCAAGGGAAGGGCTCTGTCACCACCAGCCCCTGCTCTCCCGGGGGCACATCCATACCAAGGTGCCTCCTTTGAGCAGGGCCAACCCTTTCCTAATGTGCCAAAAATCCTCCCCTGGGGCCAGGCTTTGCTGTCCCTGCCAGGGGGAGCTCAGGCTCATTTCAGGGATTGCATCCAGCACAGTTGTCAGTCCCGGTAATGAAGAGGCTGAGGAGTGGAGTGGAGAAGCTGTTAAATAAATCATGGCCACACTTTGCATTTTGAGAGCTGTTCCTCATGTCTGGCTCACAGGAACTGAGGGAGATCTCATTGTTTCTCCTTAAAAAAAATGGTAAAAGAGGGAGACTTGGGGAGATCAAACTGCTGCCTCCAGGTGAGGATCAGAGGAAAGGCTCCTGCCTTCCTCCCCTGCCCAGGCTGAGGGCAGGCTGGAGGAGGAGAGCATTTGGAAGGGTCAGGAATGGTTTGAGGGACAAGGAGGAGCTGGAAGAGCAGCCCCATCAGGGAGCCACGCAAAGATGAAGCACCACTGAAACTTCCAGCAAAAGCCCCATGGATTTTTTTCCATCCGTTCCATAAATCGCAGGAGGTTCCTGCTGGTCATCACTGAACCTTTGCTCTGTGTGTGTGAGGGCTGGGATTAGAGACAGAGTGTCCTGGTGACACAGAGCACACAGGGACCTCGACAGGATGCTGTGACAACACAGGGACCACGACAAGATCTGTGACAACACACGGACTTTTCTGTCAGTGTCACCCTCTCCTCCCCAGTCCTGACACCCTTCAGGTTTCACTTCCCACCCCTCGAGCACCAGTGGCACGTCAGCACCCCAAAATTCATGAGAACAAGCTGAAAATCCCTGTGCTCCACAGAAAACTGGCAGCAGGATGGAGACAGAAACGCAGCAGGGTGAAGACAGAAATGCAGCAGGGCAAATCCTGATTTTTTGGGGCACGGATGGAGAGCTCTGCCTGTCCTGCTGCCACTGCCCCCATCCCCAGGAAAATCAATCCTTCTCTCCTTCTTGTCTGGACCAGCCTCAAAGAGCTGCACCCTGTTGCTAGGCTACCTGGCTGCCTTCCACACATCCCAGAGCTGCTGGAAACCTCACAGCAAATTGCAGCTCACGTGGTGGGTTATTTTTATCTTTTTTGGGAATGGACAGTGGAAGGGAGGGAGAAGGGAGATTTTCCAGTTCTTGGGTGCTCTGGTGGTTGGGTTATGACCAGAAAATCCTGGAGAAGCTTGGGAGTGTGAACGTGTGTGTTTCTGCTTCCTTAAATAGGTGGAAGGTATGTGGGATCATGATGAAATATCTGGCTGGCTAATGAATATCAAGTGTCACCTTTTGTGCTATTTTGGATCCTTGATGATTTGTCTTGTGTGATAATTTGTCTTCCCAGCCAGAAAAGAGCTGGAAACAGCTTCACAGAATGCGCTGGAGCACCAGCAACCCCGTGAAGGGCTGGCAAGGGTGGCATAAAAAGCTCTTGGCATTTGCACAGCCACGACATCTTTCCATGTGGCCTGGGCTTGGATGATCTCCAGGGAGAAGGCAAGAAAATGGGGAGGAAAAGTGAGAAGGAGCTGCAGAAGAATGATTCCCATCCCTCCCAGGGAACAGGAGATTTTAGTTCCTTGTCCTGAGCCACGTGTGTCACCCAGCCCTGGGCGGTTCCAGGGGGTTCCTGCATGTGGAGAACCCAGCAGGTGTAAGAGGAAATCCATGAGCAGCACTTTTCCTGTTCCAAGGGCTTTATCCATGCCTCTGCTCACTCACAACATCGTGTTTTCCCCTCTGCTTTGTTCCCACAAGTGGTGGAACCGAGGCAGGCAGAGCCTGGCTGAGGAAAACCATGGCTGGGTCCCACAATGGGCCATGTCCCCTTGAATTAAAAAGACCTACTGAACAAATCACCTCATTTCTTATTTAAATATATAAATCACCTATTTTTTTCTGTGTTGCTGCCAGGATTGAGAGGTTCTATACAGACCAGCAATAAACTGCAAGAAAATGGAGTTGCTTTCTGGTTTTCTCTGTCCCTTTGCTTGCCATAAAACACGCTGCAGTCACTGAGGTGAGAAACCCACTGCAGCTCCCATCACTCTCATTGCTCTCTGCTGGGTTACAAAAAAAGCCTTTTTGACTCAGTTTTCAGGTGAAGAAGAGAAAGAAAAAGGCTTTAAAAGGGGTGGTTTAGATCCTCACTTTTCTCCTGCTTTGCATTAAGTGAGGTCCATGGTTGGGAGGTGGATACAACCCTCCAAGTGACCTCTCCCTGGTTATCAAGGGGTCAAGGAGGGCTGGGAAGGAGCCACTGAGAAATGGCCATTCCCAGGTAGCCAAATGCCACTCACAGGTACTGAGATGCTGCTCAAAGAGGGGAAATAAAAGAAGGGAAGCCCCTCATTGTTCAGGATCCATTTATATCTCCCTCTCCAGAAACCTTTCCCAGCGCTGCCAGCACAGACTGTTCCTTGCTCTCAGCCAGGGATGGATTCTCCCCGAAATCACCAATAAGAAATGAGAGAAATCCCAGCCACAAACCTGAGCCCAAACCAGGTTTCCTGCCCTCATTCCCTCTGTTCTCCTGAACATCAAACAGCACCCCCGGGGCTGGGCCCTGGCACTCCCCACGGGAGGTGTTTGCTTGGCAGCCACAATCATCCATCAGCCACAGGGAGGTTATTTCTATTTTCTCAGCAGCTGTTTGAAGGGAAATAATCCTGGAAGAGCCTAATGAATTAGTGTTCCCAGAGTTATCTGAACTAATGAGAAGGGGTGGAAATAGGCTGAGGAAAAGGGGCTGCTTTTCAAAGCAATGCAGTGCCTTTATTGGCTCTCCTCAGCTTTGGAGGTTCAAAGAGTCTTTTTTTCTTTTTTTTTCCCCCCTACAGCAATTTATTTCCTGAGTGATTGAAGAACAAAAACAATTACAAACTGTACCATTTTCTTTTTTTCCCCTCTGAGCATTCTCCTTTTCACTTAGTGAGCTGCTCAAACTTCCTTCCCATCTTTCCCTTCCCTCTTCTGCAAGACCCAAATAATTAGGGACTAGCCACAAAACCTAACCAGAGTAGCAGAAGCCTTCTGGGCTATGCAGGATCAGGTACTGAGCCACAGCATGCTAGGGAAATTTAAATAAAAATTGGGAAAGGAAGGAAAAAAAAAAGAAAAAAAAATCTTTCTGGTGCTTCTGAGATCAAAGGAGCAACCCTTGAAATTTGATGGTTGGGAACTTGTGAGAAAGGAGGTTGTTAAACCATTCCTGACTTCTGTGGCTGTTTTATCAGCAGGGAGACAGTGACATTGTTTGAACTAGATACTGACTTTCCCCCCCCAGAGGTTGTGTGATGATTTCTGAGGGTGTTCCCCGAGGCTCAGGGATTGCTGGGAGAGATCAGGAGCAGGGGAGATGATTCCACTTCAAACAGATCCCACAGAGGCAGCCCAGGAGTGGGAGCTCCCTGCACTGCCCAGGCCTTTGCTCAGCTCTGCACCTCACACAATTCTCACACTTTTACCTCTCTCTTTTCCTCCTCACCTTGATGCCTTAAGTTTGAGCTTTCATGTTTTACAGGTTCTGTGCTGCCCAGGGGTGCAGCTCTGAGCTCACAGTCAGTGTCACTCAGCTCTGCACAGAGCAGGGACACAAAACAAATCCTTTTCCTGCTGCACACCAAGGACAACTTTCAGGCCCAAAAGCACAAACAAGGGTGGCTGAAGGGAGGAACAAGAAGGATGGGACCCCATAACCTGAAGGTGGAACTGGACAATTAAACCCCATCATGCAAATGGACCAAAACTTATAAAAATATGAGACCTCGTGACTGGTCAGCCATTTTGTGACTATTTTGGGTCCACCTTGGGCCCTGGCCAGGCTCTTGTCCTGCCCAAGGTGGATTCTGGAAGCCTTTTAATAAATATCTACTTTATTCTCTGGCTCTGTCCAGTCTCTGTTCCAAGTCAGCCTTCCCAAGGCTTCCCAACCTCCTCCCGGCCTCACAACACAGCCTTGGCTTCCCAGGAAAATTCCTCCCTCCCTCCTTCTCAGGTTTTTTTCCTCCTCAACACCAAAACCATTTCATAAGAAGGTTTTTAGTGTTTGTTCCTCTGCACATTAACACTGAGAGGGCAGGACAGGGCTGATGCAGTCAAAGCAGCCCTGGATCTGAAGCACCTCCCTGAGCAGCTGGAATTGATGCTCTTGGACACAGGTCTTCTTCTGGCACCGACTGTGAAGGCTGGAAAGTGTCCCCACCATCTGCCACCTGGTCCCCAGTGCCCTTTGGCTGTGGCTGAGCTGCTGGTGTGGTCACTGCTTAATGACCTACCATTAAAACACATTAATTTAGCTGGGATCTACTATTTAAATGAGCTGATCTTTGCTGGAATAGCCCAAAGAGCAGCCAGATGAGCCCAGGCAGGCAGAGGTGGGAGGCTGGGGACAGGGTTTGTGGCACAGCAGCAGCCCAGTGGTCACAGACCTGTCACTGGCACGTCCCTCCTCCTAGGATATCCTGTTATTTGCACTAAATGCATTTAGTTGCTCTTTTTTAGACAGTCTACACACAGCTTGTGCCTCACACGCTCTGCAGCTTACTCAGAATCCCAGGGTGGGTCAGGCTGGAAGGGACCAGAGTATGTCACTGGTGTCACCTCCCTGCTCCAGCAGGGCCATCCCAGAGCACAGGGTACAGCAGTGTGTGCAGAGAGCTCTGGAATATCCCCAGGGAGGAGACTCCAGCCCCTCTCTGGGCTCTGCTCCAGTGCTTGGTCACTGCACAGAGGAGAAGTTCTTCCTCTTAGGTCTCTCTGCGTGTTCAGGCTGAATTTTACCTGTCCCTCTGCTCTGATCCTCATCCCTGCTGCAGCCCAGGAGCTGCACACGTGGCACAGAAATGAGTGAAAACAGGGCAGCATCCCTGGCTGTGGATCTGGGCAGGGAATTCCCCAGGGAAGGGGGTCAGTGGAACAGCTCAGGAGCTCTCCCGTGGCTGGGGGAGCAGCAGGGCCTGGTCTGGCCGTGCTGTGTCCCCCTGCTGCCCTGCCCTTTTGCCCACCAGTCCTGGAAGACATCCAGAGCTGGCTCAGGGAGGATTTTCCTGGCATGACCCAGGCTGGCAGGTGGTGCAGGAGTGATCTGGTCACCAGCATCCACTGGAGGTGTGCTGGGATGGGACAGGCCCCATCTGGGGCTGTGGGATGAGCTCAGGGACGTCGAGGCCAAACACTGGGAAAAGGAGCATCCTCTGGCAGCTGCTGGGTGTGGAAGAGCTTTGTGAGCTCCAGCTCTTCTTCCAGGGCACAAAAATCCCTAAATTGCATCCCATCTGCCTCCTTCACCTGACCTAAGGATTAAGAAAATCTTTATCTTTTATCTGGGTAAATTCTAGGGAGGAAAAACATCTCAGCAGGCATCCATATGGAAAAGGGTTTGGCGAGGCCTCCTTTGAATCTCTATTCTCTGCTTTATTTCACTGGGGAAAGAAAGTCTCATGTGCCAGAAATGCAAAAATAATACATGAATAGCAGAAAGTAGCTGAAATAGTTAGAAATAGGAGTGAAGCTGCTTGATGAGGGTTCATCACTCCAAATGAAACGTGTAAAGAAAATGAGGAGCAAAAGAAAGGGAGAAAAGTTGAAATGTAAATTGGAAGTTTAAAACTCTCGCCTCATTTACAAACGGGGAATTGTAATGGTGGGGAATTTGTTTAGAAATAGATTAATGTTATGTTCTGTGCCTCACTAAAATTACAGTTTTCAAATTACATGAAATATTCATGGAGGATGGGGTGGGGAACTCACATCACCTTGGCTCTGCTGCTCAAATGAAACAAACCCAAATGAGGAAGACAGGGAGTGGCTGAAGAGCTTTTTTTTGCATTTCAGGAGAGAGCATGAGAAAAGAAAATTCCCTTTCCTGTATTCAACGATCAAAATGATAATGGCTTACATGAGAACCTAGACAGAGAAATTTCCAAGCCCTCTGAAATTCTCTGCAGCTTGCAATTACACACAGGCAAATTTCTCACGGGTGCCAGATGGCACAGCCAGCATATTGGCAGGGATTTGTGAAAGAAAGGAGGAAAAATAGCTGGCCTGTTCCGTGCCTAGCTTGCCTTCCCTTCTCGCTCCCACCCCCAATAACCTGTTCCTATTTTCTCTCTCCATGTAAATTTTCCTTCCTCTGTGGAAACCAGTAATTTGGGCAAAGAAACAATTACATTATTTGGGGTTAAAGGCTTCGTCTGTGACACCCACGAGTGCCCTGCGTTGCAAATGGGTAAAATCACTGAGTTCAAAGGCTTTTCTTGCAAGCAGCCCTGTTATTTTCACTGGGATGAGGGTGAGAACAGACCCCCACTGCAGCCAGTGAGGTGGGCATGGAGGTTCTGGTGTCAAAAACTGAATGCAGAGAAGATGTTTCTTTGTGGTGATGTGCAAAAAAACCCCAAAATCTTAAATCAGCAGATGGGGTTGATTGCAGAATCCCTCAAATGCCTAATCCAGGTTTTTGCAAGGGTTGGGATCCTGTTTGTGGGTGGCCAGCCAGCAGCTGCCTCTCTTGTGTCACTTGTGGTCAGGTTCTCTGAGCATCCCCATCCCCTCCAGGAGAGCTGTGACAAGCAATCTGCTCCCTGCCTACGAGGAGGCAACATCCCTCTGAAATCCTGGCCCAGATGGGTGATGTCAGTCAGTTTTGGGAGAGCTGATGATGCCCAGCCAGCACAGAGCTGAGCATCTCAGGAGGATGAATGAAGCCGTGGCTCCAGCAGGGAGCTGGGCTGTCCTGAATGAGGTGAGGAATTCATGCCAGATCTCACTGTGCTTCACAGAATCCCACAATCAGCTCGTTCTATTGACAGAAACTTCGATTCTCTGAGATAATTTGAATTGCTGCTTTTTGTTTCTCTGAGAGTGAATTGCCTGGCTGCAGCTGGAGACACAGAGCCTGGTTTATCTATTTATCTGGGTGTCTATCCTGCCACCCACCTGCTTTATCCCACTCCATTATTCCCATCCCATCATTTGAGGGTTCCTTTCAGAGCTGTGTGTCAGGTGCAGCATTTCCATATTTATTTTTTTTTTCTTTTTCCTGAGCAGTGTTGACAGTTCTCACTCTCAAGATATTACAGGTTAAAAGCTTTTTTTGTCTTCCTGTGTGCACATAGTCTGTGCTTAAATGAACATGGAGAGGTGGAAGGGAGGCAGGAAGGGAATGATGCAGTGACTGCAGCTGGCTTTAATCTCAGCCCTTGTACACAGCACTGTTCAAAGGAAGAGAACTTACCCTGCATCACTGCACAGTTTTGGTTTACCATTCCCTTCCTGAGTGGGTGGGTGGCTGTGGATTGATCAGGAGTAAAGAGGAGACTGCACAGGCAAAACAAGGCTGCTGCTTCTGTTCAGAGATTTCCACAGAGCCCTTGTTCCTCGGCAAGCCCTGGGCTGTGTGTCCATCTTTCCTTTCGGCCACATCTCCTGGGTGTGGGGCACTCAGGGATACCTGGAAGGTGAATTCACACCACTCCTGACTCCTGCAGTCCCCAGGTTTGCACCCCTCACGGAGGGGTTTCTCCAGGAGCAGCAAATGGCAGCTGAATTCTGAATCCACAGATCTGAATGTTCAGGGTGGTGACTTGGGCACTGATGAGGAGAGCAAGGCTGCTGCCTCCCACAAGTGTGCAAAGCCAGCTGAAGAGCAATCACTCAGAAAATTAAATGCCTTGTTTTGCTGTCTCTTGCTCATCTTTTGCTCCTCAGCATGTCAGCTGTAATACCCCCTTGTCAGTGCGTGTGGGGCCTGGGCAGCCCTGGGGATGTACAACGTGCTGTGCCACAAAAACAGGGCAAGGTAACGACACCAGGGGCTGCCTGGAGACTGAAAATTCCCCTGCCTGCCTCGCCTTCTCTGGCTTCAGTCTGAATCAAAGCATTGCTGAGCAGTGGGGAGGCCCTGCTCTCCTCCCTGCCTTGCAGCTTGTTGATATTTCATAGTGCAACGCTGGGTTTATTAACTCCTGCCACTGTCACTGCCCTGGGTCTCCACGTGTGTGGGAGACCCTTGGAGGAAAGGAAAGCAAGCGAGGGGGAAAAAAATAAAATGCCACAAATAATTGTCTTGGCATTCTGGAGGAGAAAGGCAGAGGTTTGTGCCTGGGAAACAGCTTGTCATTTGTCTTTAGCAAAGGATGATTGCAAACAGATTTCCTGCAGACCCTGGCCACACACTGCACTCATTAAAAATCCTGTTCTTGTCATTTGTTCTTCCCCCTGGCTTGCCACGCTCTGTCCCCTCCTGGGAGGTTTGGCCAAGGCACCCCTGAGCCCTCAGGGTGTTCCTGGGGGTGATGCCTCGTGCCAGGCTCAGACAGAGCCCAGGAGAAGCTGCCAGGCTGCCCTGCATGGTCAGGAGGGGCTGAGGATGATAAGGGATGATGAAGGCTCCCAGCTCCTCTAGGGATGCAGATGAGATTTCTCCCTGTCCTGTTGCCTTCTCTGTTCAGACAGCCCTGATGGATTTATCCCTGGTATTAAAGGTTGTGAGACCTTTCAGGCTGTGAGATTTATGTGCCTCTGATCCCTGATTTTGCTCCTAAACCAACCCTGCCCTGGTTAACCCCGGGGTCCCAGGGCTGAGCTGCCCCCACCTGCCAGGGGAACAGCAGCCCCGGCCTCGGGGGGATGAGTTAGAGCTGAAGGCAGCGCTGAGAAATCCCAAAAGAGGGGCTACAGCCCCCCCTACCATCCAGCTCCATCCGTGCCTGGCTCAGAACACACCCGAGGCACAAACAAAGCTGTGAACGGAACCACAGAGTCCTGGGCAGGGCTGTAACTGTGCCGTGCCACAGAGGAAACTCCAGCACTGGGTGCTCCCCACATCTGCCCTTGTCCCTCCACCCTTTTGTGTCCCCACTGTCCCACAGCTGGGTCAGTGTCCCAGCACAGCAAAAGCACCTGCCCAGCTCCCTCCTGGTGGGGACAGTGACATTTCAGGGCAGGTCAGGGTGGGATGAGGGTTTGGGGTGCAGAGGAGGGAGCTGCAGCCCTGGCTGGAGCAGTGCTGGATTCAGGAGCTCTGGCCATGCCCCTGATGCCACTGCCACAGCTCCTACCCCACGTGAGACTGGGAAATTCTAAGGCTGGTTCCTGAAACAAAATTTTTGTTGAAAACTCAATAACTCTTTTCTCTCTGAAGCCTGTGTCGAAATTTCAATAAATCACTTCACTCTGAAACCAAGGACATCACCAGAAACCAAGAGCCATTTCTGAAGTACCTGGAAAAGGCCTGATTGCTAAAAAAAGAAAGATCCTCTTGAGCAACATTCTGAAAGCAGGGCTCTGCCCAACCACCCCTGGCAAGCTGTGGGCCTCCAAATCACCACTCCCTGCTGAAAATTGCCCTCTCAGGGCAGCCCGGGGTGTTTTAAGGGGAGAAAAGCAACTGAAACAGCAGCTCAGCAGCCCAGAACTGCAACACCAACCATGTCACTTCAGAGAGGGGATGTCTGAGGAAAGGGTTAATTCTGTTTTCATGCCTTTTAAAAATAATTATTTGTTGTCACCGTGAAGAGTGACTGATAATAATAATTACAGCTCCAGAGCACTGTTCACTTGCTTCCCATCAGAGGGGCTGAGTGCAAATCAGCCAGTCCAGGTTTGGTTGAGAACGCTCATAATTATGTTCCTGCCATCAAATTCCCTCTTTTCTTGCAGAAAAGGGGGGAAATGCCTCCTGAAGTATCAGAGGGAGTTTTGCCTAATAATAGAAGCTTGTTCTTGAGTGATGTTTGAAACGGGAGGAGGGGACAGAATGAAGCAAACAAGGGCACGATTTATCCCCCAGCATCCATGCATTGGGATTTCTTTCTTTAATTTCGTTCCTAGTTGCCTTATAATATTTTAAAGAGAGCCATAAAATGGTGCTTAGTTTAACACTGTGCAGAGCTCAGCTAAATCTCTTCCCTGATCATGTCACCTTTTCATTCAGTGGCTCCAGAGTCTCTGAGGCACAAATAGGTTTGGGGTTTTTTTTCGCCATTATCCCTCACATAGAATATGGAGATTGCTCTTGAGTCTCAAATATAATAATAATTACAAATATAATAGTAATTACAAATATAACAATAATTACAAATATGATAATAGTTACAAATATAATAAAAATTACAAGAAGAAAGAGGTAACAGAGATGCTGATTAGGGTGTTGAACCCTGCAAGCATAAATGGCCAAGGGAAGTGAACACAGGGAATGGAGAAAGGGCACAGGCAGATGTCCAAGGACAAGGAAAAGATGTTTTGGTTGAGAGTTCCACAGTGAGACAGTGGCAGTATCAGCTTTAATGGAAAAAGCTGATGGAATGTTCTCTATTGATATTAAAAACAGGAAAAAAGAGAAAAAATCCTCCCTGTGAGGGTGCTGAGGGACCTGGCACAGAGGAGTTGTGGCTGTTCCATCCCTGGAGGTGTCCAAGGCCAGGTTGGAGGGGTTTGGAGCACCCTGGGGTAGTGGGAGGTGTCCCTGCCCATGGCAAGGTGAAACAAGATGATCTTTAAGGTCACTTTAAGGTAACTCAAACTACTCTGGAATTCCATCCACAGAAAACACCAAAGCCTGTGGAATTCCTGCTTTGCAGTGTTTTATTTTTTCTGAGCCCATTTCTAACAAGATTCGTTCAAATACGAATTATGAACACCAGACCCTTGGAAAATGCATGGATTTCCTCCAGCCTGCTCTTCCCCTCAGGAAGCTGGTGCAGGAGTGGGTGGTTTATGGTAATCACAAGAACTCATCTGGAGAGGAGAATTTTTGCAAAATGCCCAGTGGCCAGGCAGACAATGAAGGAGTGTCTGCACTGACAATGGAGAGCACTTTCCCTAATGGGAAACATCCTCCTGGATCATCCCCTGCCCTGCCCCGTGTGGTGCTGAGATGCAGGGCGGGTCCCAGCCCCTGATCCAAGTGTTCTGGTTGCTGTTCCTGCTTTTCCTCCTCGCTGGGCACAGGAAACTCACAAGAAACTGTAATGAGGAGCAGCAGCCTGGAAATGGCCCCAGGGTTGTGCCTGAGGGGTGCCAGGGGACATTGGGATCTGCCACAATCCTAATTAGGGTGAATCAAGGAACGAGGAACAACTGAGGGTACAAAGAGGAGCTGGTTTCCCAGTAAAAATCTAAAACTCAAACCATCCACTGCACCCCTCTCAGAGCTGGGATGGTTTGACCACAGAACAACAGAATGGGTTGGGGTGGGAAGGAACTTAAAGATCATCTCATTCTACCTCCGTGCCCTGGGGAGAAACACCTTCCACCAGCCCAGCTTGCTCAGGGTTGGGGCACCCACCCATAACCCACTGCAATATAGTGAATTTCTGTTCTTTGGCCCAACACTGCACTGTGGCTGTGGAAGAATTTCTTATTTTTACTAATAATCATATAATAATCATCTCTGAAAGGCTCCTCACACATCACAGACCAAGCATCCATATGGTGCAACACCAAATTCTCACCAGCAGCTCCTGCTCAAGGCAAATGTGTCCTTGTCACCAAGCAAGGAGATGTCTGTCCTTGGTTTGGCATGCTGGAGTTTGACTGGACAAGCAAAGCACTCTCAGTGAATGTTCCCTTCTGGCAGATTTGTCTGGGAACCCAAAGCCTGTTTGCAGCTCTCAGGGTGCATTGACACTATCAGAAAAGTGTGGATCCAAGTCCCTTTTGCAGAGCAGGCTCCAGTGGGGATTATAAACCACCCTGCCTATGCTAAGAGGCCTGTACAGCTCAAATTTCGGAGCTCTACAGCCAAATCATGCCCAGTGAAATCGTATTTTAGCATGAAATCCAGCACTTACTCACTTGGCAGATGATCAGCACAGGAGCTGCCACTGCTGAGCACCTTCCTGCAGGGAGAGGAGGAAAAGGGCAGGGGAATTTATAGGTATGGCAAAAACCAACGGCAGACATCCTGCCCAAAGCTACCTGGGTTTTCTTGTGGCCATGGGAAAACATAACTCAGCCAGGAGACAAATCAAAAAGGGAATGCTGATGTCTTGCCCCCAAGCTCATGCCTGCACTGGTGGGCAAATTCTGAGCCAGGAATTATTTTACCTCCGTCACTTCCCATCCGTCTGATCCAGTGGAATAAACGCTGTTGTTCCTTTTTTTGGAATATGCATTAGTTGAATTTTAAGTACCAGCCCAGCAGCCCCCAAGGGTGTACTAGGAAGAACCAACCAACCAATTTCACAGCAAATAATTCATTCCACAAACATTGCTTCCCTTTCCCAGCTCCTGAATCGGTTCTGGACGCTTCACAAAGTTCTCAGATTTATTTGTTATTCGGGATTGCTGATAAATTTCTTCCGTGAATAATGAAATTGGGCTGGAGATTGTTCACTAACAGCCTTGTGTGAGCAGCTGTAATTCGCTGTACAAAGCCCCACGTTGTGATTTGATGTGTTAGCTGTGTTTGGTGATATTGTCTCCGACTGGATGGATTCTATGGCTCACCAGGGAGCGTGGCAGGTATTGTGATTGTAAAAAATCCTGATTGGCCAAAGTGGGGGGAAATAATCTGAGTGTGGATGTTTGTTAGTGGCAGAGCTGTTTCTCCATCCACTTACCCTGACATAATTGGGAGATTGCTTCTCTGATAGCAGCAGAGAAGGCTGACTGTAAAACAGGTAAAAGAGGCATTACAGGCAGCGTTCCTGAAATAATAGTCCCCGGGGGCTTCCCAGCTGGCAGCCGGTAAAAATGACAGGAGGAGAACACTCTTTTAACCATTGTTTCCTATCACTGATAGGGGATTTTTCCCGATGAAACTGGTGCACTTGTGAGTCACCAGAGAGGGTTGCTGGAGCTGCTGTTTGTTTGCAGAGGTACAGCAGTGAGTGTTTTTTTCCAGCTGCAGAGTTAACTCCAGGGGAACAGGGAGAGCAAACGCTGGATGAAACCATTCCCTGCCCTAAAATCCCTCCTCAAATCCACAGCTGGGCTTCTTTGTGCCCCCTCCTCTCTGCTGCAGTCTCCCAGCCTGTCATTCCCCATCCTCATCCTCTCCAGAGCTGTGGCTCTGCCTCTGCAGCCTGGGGACAGGGAGCAGGAATGGAAGGGATCAGCATCTTCCCTGCTCTCCTCGAGGGCTCCAGGGCATCCAGGGAAAAGCTGAGCCCATCACGGACAACACTTTTTAACCCCTTCACTGGGGTCAAAGCCAAATTCCCCAAACTGGGAATGCAACAGCTCGGCCTCCCTCCTCCTGTTGCTCCAACAAAACCTCTCTGAGGGTGGTGGGAACGTGGAATCTCCAAGTTATTCCCACAGCAGAGCCCGTGCATCCCTTCCTCCTCTTTTGTGAGCGCAGGAGGTGGTTTGCTGTTTTTTTTTCCTGAAACAATTTGATTCGATCGACTTTTTAAACGGTGTTTATTTTATTTGTCACAAGGGTCTAGGGCAGCCCAAGGTGAGAGGATGATAAAATACAGAGAGCCCTGCTTTCCAAATCCAACAAACTCAATTCCCTTGTGGGGAATATCGAGCGCCGCGGCTCTGAGGGCAGGAGCACACACACACACAAACAAATAAAGCTCCATCAGAACTCCCCAGGTGTCACCTGCTCCCCCCACGGGGTTCACATCACTGTGAACACACCAGAAGGTCTCCCATTCCCAGCTCTCTTCCCTAATTCCGGATTTTGGGAGAGGAGGCAAGGCTGGGGCTCATCTGAATGCTGAGTGCTCTGCAACAGCCATGTTCCCTCCTCCAGTGCATGTTTATCATCCCTCCCTCTCCAAATTGGAGGTACAAAAGCATTTGCTGTAATTTTTTTTT
>VXBB01001957.1:140394-152901 GCA_013399915.1 Illadopsis cleaveri | reverse complement strand
ATTTGTGATTATGTTTCTTTTGTGAGAGGTGGACATTACTATAGTGAAGGAGATAAATTATTAATATCATATTATTTCGGAAGAAACATTAATCTGATGCTAGTACAGATCCAATTTTTCTCTCCCTGTTTTTGCATTCCTACTGAGACTACGTGGTTTGTGCAGAGAGCACCTTATATTCACCCACTTCATTTTCAGAAAGTAGAGAGGCTTGGGATATACAAAATAAACCTAATTTGAAAGCGGTAAATAGCTTGTGTTGGAAAACAGTAAAATAGTGTACATTTGGTAGAAAAGGGTTTAACTTTTGTCCTGTTAAAAAAGGGCACTAGGGTTTGAAAAGAGAGAGGCATTTCGGGAACTCTGTGTAACAAACTGTTTGCAGCAGAGCCTGTCCCTCAGGGAACCTGCACAGATGGCCTCTGCAACAGCAATAGGAGGTCAGCAAGGTCCAAACTGCTACATGGATATCACAAAATGACACAGAAAACACATTTAGGCTTTGAACAAGGACTTGAATTTCAGTAATCGCAATCTAGTTGTTCATGGTTCTATATGACCCAGAGGAATGTAAAGATAGGCATAAATTAATAAATTTTCCTCCTACATGCAGGTGAAAATACATGATATGTATATTTTCTTGAAATCTGTTATTAAAATCATCCAGATGTTTTTGAACTCAGCTGTTTTTCTCTATCCCATCACTCTCCTAGGAAGTACCCATAATTTAATCTGATATAACACAAAAGCCTGTCTATTTTTAATGACATTATGCCTAACTCCAAAGATCCAGGAACCAACACTAACAGATAGGAGTTCATTCAGCAGTTCTTTATCCCTGAAACAAAGACTAGGATGACGGGTCTGCCAGAGTCATGTATTGCCAACCTACATCCCTGGTTTCTACAGTGTGTGGTGTGTTTTCTGAGAACATGCCTTTTTTCATTCCAATGAGCTAACATACACTGTCATTACAAAATATAACACAGCTTGGATTCTCAGCTTTATGGGGAAAAAAAAGGACAAAAGGAAAAAAAGCTATTTTTTTTTCAAACACTACCAATAAGAACTTGAAAATTTAATGTAGGCTATGTGTGCTGTCAACATCCAAATAATCTTCAATAAGAGTTTGTGTTCAGTATGGCTTCAGAGGAGTTTTGCAAGGCAAGAATATGCATTATGTCTCCCATGGGCTACAAATTTTAGGATTGTGGATGTACAGCAACTAAAAAGCATTTTTCAGCAACCAAAAATTATATGGAGGGAGGCACTAAGGTGTGGCTATTTGAGATCCGATATATCATCAACAATAGCTCAGTAGTGAAGTTCCATTTTCAGTTTAAATAGTTTTCTAGCACCCTGCTACTCAAATTTACATGGTCTCCATCAGGAAAACGTTATTCTTAGACATTTTACACGTCTGTTCTAGCTATTCCTCTGTACTGTGTCCCTCTGTATTCAACAGTATAAGCTATTTTTAAAGACATCTACAATTATGAAGGTCTGCTTTCTGATCACTGCATGCAGGAGGTGGATTATAGGTTGATTTGGTTGCTAATGATATTTGTATCCTTTTCAGCATTAGATTTAGAGATAGATGTGAAGACGTCTTTCCCTCCCACACAATGGTTGAAATTTTAGTTTTTCTGTTCTGTGATAGGATATATATCCCAGACATTTCAAAATGGTATGCATTTGGCTGCGTCAGAGACGTAGACAGAGGAAGTCTGTATGTGCAAACAGCAAACAGACTGGGTTTATATACTTGGTGAAGTATAAAACATACAAGGCCAGATCCTTTGTCTGACTAGCACAAAACAATAGCTGTCTTTTTAAGAGTATCTCATTATGCTGACTAGAGCTGTTCCTCTCTGGATATGAAAGGGTATATGAGCTGGGCCAGGGAGACATCCGTTGCTCAGAGCAGGGGTTAGGAATCTCTCATGGGACACAGCAGTTCTTGGTCCAAAGACAGTCTTTTTTTCTGGGCAAACAGTTTCAAAAATGGAGTATGAGAGAAGCAAGAGCTGACTAGCACACATGGATGTTGTCTTAGGCGTTTCCAAAGTTTTTGCTATTTTTCTTTTTAACTATGCCCTTGAATCTTTAATCCATCCTGCTGGTGGTCAGCCTAGTGTTGCTTCTTTTGCCTTGAGACTGCCACGGAACACTCAAAAGCATCAATAGTCACCTAGAAAATAGCTGTCAGGCAGCATGGCAGGTACTGAAACAGAAGCTTCAAGGCTAGAACTTGCAAGGGAACTGAAAAGTGGCACTGCCTCCAGTGCCACTGGAGGTCTGTGTGACCTTCATAATCAGAAGTGAATTTTCCTTTGAGTTAATTTGTGCCAGGTGGGATGAAAAACTTTTCTCTCTGAAAAGCACATACTGAGCAGAAATTCTCACTCCAGATCTTATCTCTCTTCAACACTTGATTTCAAACCCTCAAGAGGTCCCCTGCTATGCATCTTCTAATAGCTGTGGGTAAAAATGTACTTAATTTTTCAATCAACATCTCTGTTAAAAAGAAAAACAAAACAACAAAAAACCCCCAATAAAGTTAAAATAGTGGAAAAAGAGCCTGAAGTAGGCTAACCAGTCACTCCTCTCATTCATAAGAAATACTTGCTGTCAGATGAAAATTCTTCAGGAGAAAGACTGAATTCTGAAATTCACCTCTACACAATGTACAATGTACACGCCACAAGAAAATTGATTTTTAAAATTTTGAATTTTGTAGAGTAATAGTCCCTGCAAGCTCCTCTATTACTTATCCAACTAATACTTCTATTAATTATATGTGGAAGATGTTCAAATACTCGGTGACACACGGTAATGTAAGTCTCTTTCCTGATTAAGGAGGAGATTTGGAGGAAATTTCTAAAGGAGTCCCTTCACTCTTTGAATCGGTCCTAAAGGTGCAGAACTTAATATCCAGCATAAACAGAAGAGACAGCTGGGGATGCAAGCATCACAGAGTCACCCTAGGACAGTCTCTAGCATCCATCTCAATACAGACAATAATTCTGACTTACATACAACATGGGAAGTAGTTGTAATTCCTAAAGGATAGATTTATTATCACTAAAGAAAAAGAAGTTATTAAATGTAATATATTTATTCATTCAGTGGTTTTTTAATGGACTTTTTTTTTCTCAGAGAAATTCAGGGTTTTCATCAAGAATATGATCCTCATCTTCAGTTCACTATCAAAGGCTTGACATTTTCATGTTATCAGATCATGAATTTGAATTAGACAGAAAATTCTCAGTAGAAGCCTGATTGATGCTCTTTGTTTTCTGATTTAGCTAAATATTTTTTTTTTCTAAACAGCTATTACCAAATAATAAACTGTATGTTTGCAGCTATTCAACCCATCCAATTCTTATGCAAATACAGTAATGGGTCACAAGGTTAGCTGTGAATTGTGATCCCTTGTGCAGTTTCTTAAATGAGGGGCAATGCCAACTCGGCTTTGCTTAGCTCATTTACACTGCATCTCAACTTGTAAATTAATCATTGCTGGCAACATCAATTTGGTTGTAATTAATCATACAGGGAGGAGCAAAGAAATTGCACTGAAGTGAGTCATATTAACAACATTATCTGATTGTTCTCAGTGTAATTTACTGGGATCCTGATGTGTGCATACAAGGCTTCTGGATGGTATCTTGGCACAGAAGGAAATCTGTAAACCTGTGTAGCCCAACTAGCCATATACATGGATTTCTAATGAGCCCTGCTCTGATGCATTAATTTTGCGCCCATAATTGCGCAGGTTCTCAGCCTTTTAACTCTCAAGCTGCCAGTGAAGGAAAGGGATTTCTAATGCTCCTCTGGCACATAATAAAAACCAATGGAGTCCTTTTCCAGGCAAGCCTAGGAGTTATTAAAGCGGATCTAAAGGTGGAACATGATGGTGAAGCATCTGAAGAGGAAGCCTTGTGCAGAGCAGCTGAGGTCACTTGGTCTGTTCAGCCTGGAGAAGAGGAGACTGAGGGGAGAACTCACTGCAGTTACAACTTCACTGTGAGGGGAAGAAGAGGGGCAGACACCAATCTCTTTTCTGTGGTGACAGCAACAGGACCCGAGGGAATGGCCTGAAGTTGTTTCGGGGAGATTTAGGTTGGATATTAGAAAAAGATTCATCACCCAGAGGGTGTTTGGGCACTGAAACAGACTCCCCAGGGAAATGGTCACAGCAACAGCCTGACAAAGTTCAAAAGGCATTTGGACAAGGCTCTTGGGCACACAGTGTGACTCTTGGTGCTGTGCAGGGCCAGGAGTTGGACTCCGTGATCCTGTCAAGTCCCTTCCAACTCAGCATGTTCTGTGATTCTATGATAGCTCCATCCCAGTGAAATGTTGCTACAGACAAAGATAAAAATCAGATAAAAATTTTGCATTGAATTTAAAGCCAAAGTTAATTGGAGAAAATAAAAAATGGAAAACGCTTAGCTAAACAGGTTTTTTTTTCTCCCCAAACAAAAGCAAACTAAAAGACTAGATATTAATGGTCTTGGGAGACAATAGAAGAATTGGTCCTTGTATTTCAAAGAAATCCTGTTAATAAAATGCTAAAGAACCAGAAGAAGTTAAAGTTTATTTACACATCCAGTTAATCTCAAAACAAGTTAATGATAGACATAATTTTATTTCTGAAACAATTAAACTATGGCATAATAATCATCTGAGATGTATATCTCTATCCAGAGAAGAAACAGGAAAGCAGTATGAGAGATGATCTTAAACAATAAACACGCATGACCATACATACATCAACAGCTGCCTGGAATGAACATGCAGAGGAAGACTTATTTTATACAGCATTGTCCATTAAAGCTCCGACTATGTTAAAATTAGTTCTACTTGATTGATATATGTGTTCAAAAGATACATTTTCCTTTAAAACCAGATTTGTTATGGTGGAGGTAGAATGTTAGCAAATCAGAAAGATGAGAGATAAGGTAGATTGGTTTCATGCCTGAGTACAATCCAACTTTTCCAGAAAACTAGATGACCTACATAAACCTCCCACCTAATAGTAAATGTGTCTCAACTAGGGCAATAATTATTGGGGGTTCAGTTAGGCTGTGCAACAGGAAACTGGAAGAAACTATTTAATTTCTTTTGTTTTAACTGGAACAGCAATAGCAAAAAAGTTTCTCCTACCCTGAGAGTAATGAGCTGACTGAAAGTGGAAAAAACAGGTAATAGGGAGAATAAAAAAAAATGCCCACTGACATCCTACATTTTAATTATTTTCCTTGCAATCTGGAGACCTGAATAGCAGTGTCAGCCCTCCCAACACCTCTGCTCTGCGAGCGAGAAGGAAGGGTGTAGGAGTGATCCTGCCATCCCAGGGGCTTGTGCCTTAAGGTTTGTGCCTTGGCAATGCAGCAGCAGGAGGCGAGTCTGCAGTAACAGAAAAGCACCACCAGCCCCCAGCAAGCTACAGCTCATGAAAGCTACAAGCTAGCAGTTATATTGCTGTGTATAACTGGAGGCATTGAACTTACAAGAGGTCCTATGAAGCCAAACTGAAGCACAATTTGGATAGCTTTTCTTCCTAAATATCTGAAATATAATTATCCATAATTGGTGCTTGATGCTGAGTTCACTGCAAGATGTCTAATGAAGTTCAAGGCCAGCAAACATTTCCTGTGGTCTTTGAGAGGATTATTACCTTCATATTATGCAAAACTGCTCTGGTTTGAACTCCTAAGACTGGTACAAAACACTCTTCAAAAAATGAAATAGAAGTGACATTGCTTGCAACTTATTTGCACAAAAGAATTTGCAAGACAGCTTTTACCCCAGTTACAAGACTTTGAGTAATGGATTATCAGTCTTACTAAAGCTTCTAAACAACTTACACAGTCTTCTAAACAACTTATCAGTCTTACATAGCTTCTAAATCAAGCCAGACACAACACAAAACAATAGGAATAAAGAACTTCTACAGAATACGCCAATTGTCCCGAAAGTGCTGTATTGTTTTCCTTCAGAAAAGGAAAAATGTATTAAATGTAGGTAAATCACAAGACTTCAGTCTTAGCTTAAAATGCTCAGCAAAGCAGCCACAACAATAATGGCAGATATCCTAGTACAGAAAATTTTAAATCTGAATATTGAGACTGGCATTTGTACACATGGTAAATAGAAGTACACCAGCACGTCGCATTCTCTAAAAATGATATTTAAAACTTAGAAAGGGCTTGGAAATACATGGTGCTAACAACGCCAACATTGCAGGTGTGAAACCCATATGGGCCATTCAATAAAGAGCTGGACTTGATGATCCTTCTGGGTCCCTTCCAATTCAAACTATTCTGTGATTCTGTGATTCTGTGAAAATAAGTACAATTAAAGTCTGTCGTCTGTAAGACAGGCTTTATCTTGAGACATTTAACTAGCTTAGTCTATTTGTTTATCTAGAAAAAGCAGCAATAGTGGGTTTATAATTGTGTTTTATTGTATATATTGTATAAAAGAGAGAATTTAAAAGTTTAAGGAGCAGGGGTCACAGTTGTGACCTGATTGGGAGGACAGATGGAAGCTATTGCAGTTAGTGCTGAAATCTGTTTAAGCAGCAGTGGAGAAAACAAAAACCTTTAGAACTGCCTGCTAAAGGATGTCTGATCTGATGACTGTAGGTGTGTCAGAGCACATTCCAGGTTTCTGTGGGTCCTCTGTTTATTGCTACTTACAGGTCCGTCCCTGCAAGGGACTGAACTCCGGCTACGATGGTACCTATGGCACCAGCCTTGATCTCTGGCAGATCTACAGGAAATACAGGTTCTTGCCATTTACTGTTTGATATTTCATAAATTACAGGCACAAACTTGCAGCTGCAGCCAGAAGCGTGTTGCTGTATACGTGTCTGCATCCATTGCACAAACCCCAAACAACTCTGTTTCTGAAGACTATGGGAAAATAGACTGTTTTACTTATAATACTAAAAAAAATCCAAACAAACAAAAAACAGAAAAAAACCCCCAAATCTACCAACCTACCAACCAACCAACCCAACTGATCAAACATCACAAAAAACGAACCAAACAAAAAAGAACCAAACCAAAACAAAGAAAAAACAAAACCCACAAAAAACCTCAACCCCCAAATTAAAAAATAAACAATCCACAACCGTGGATCACATTGTTCTAAACAACTTGATGTAGTTATAAAGGACACAAAACTAGAAAAATGGAGCAACCTGCGCAAGGAACACTGAGATGTTGACATTGCAACCCTTTCTGGGCTTTTTTTGCTTTGGTTCTTTTTAGTTTTTAAAGAAAGTTTGTGCCCTTCTGGCCAGCAGAATAAATATTATGGATATTTCCAAAGAGCAAGGCTTCAAGACAGATATGTACTTTACCATTAAAGAAGAGTTGAAATTTGTTTGGCCATCATTAGGGATATAGGCCAATTAATTCATGAGAATGTGCTACACATTTATTGAATGACTGCAATGTGCCAGAATAATTCCAGTGCTCTTTCACTGACAGAGCTGGGGGAAAATCAGTGTTCCTCTTGGCAATTCTCATTTTTGAGACAAAAATTAAGACTGAAATAATATAACTATAAATCACAAATTCCAATCTCTAGTGAACAACTGGGGAGACTATCATGTTCTGGAGAGCAAAGGAAATCTTACAGCCATAAATCACCTACTGAATATTTTGTTTTTAAGTTAGAGTAATAGCCAAAACATGACACTATTCAAATGCCCATTACGTCACAGGAAGCTAATTGTTCTAAAAATATGTCTTTTTGTAAACCCCTGCAAATGATGATGATGAAGTATCACACTTGCAGTTTTAAAACAAAGGAAGTCACAGGCATACAAGTCAACTGGTCATCCNCTGGCAGGATAAAGAGTCCTTTAGAGAGGCACAAAATGATTTTTTTTTTCTTTTATAAGCCTAATGTGGTCTGTCTTTCTTTTATGGATTGGAAGACAGTTTAATTTTGAGTTTCACCAATTTGTGAAGGAAAATTAGTCAGGATTTCACAAACCTGTGTTTCTAAAGACCAGATGGTATTGATTTGAACATAAGGTAGATGACAGGAAAAAAAAGCAGAAAGAATATTGGAGGGTGGGGGAAACCAACAAATAATCCTTTATGAATTCCATAGCTTCTTATTAGTGCCTATATTTTTTACGTTTGAAAGCCTGTATTTTTCAGCCTAGCTGTAAATATTGTGCAAAGTGAAACCTTCTTGTGTCATGCATTTTTCCCTTGCCTACAGCAAATTAGTTATACTTGATTTCCACAAAGATTTAGTGTTACCCTAATCAGCTATTACTTGTACTGGTAAGCCTTCCCACATATATCTGAACTTCTCTCTCTAAATTTAACATGAGAAGTAGAGAAGGTAGTCGTCATTGTAGTCAAGTTGTCATTGTTGAGAATATTTTGAAGATGGCAACTTTTTCATATGTTTAATTGAACATATGTGAATATTGATACTTTTTAAAAGGAATTGCATGAATTAAGATAAGCATCTTATATTATTTAAAGACCCTAAATAATGTATCAGATCTTATTAACATACCCATCTCTCATTAAAAATAGTGATTTGAAAGTAACTGTCTGCTTGGATTTGAAAGTAGAAATGCATATGATTTATCCTGGAGTAAGTTCTCTCTCAACAGAAACAATTAATCCATAGCAAGGGTGTTTCTGTCTTTCTTTGAAAATTACTATAATTTTATAACCTTCTTATCTTTCTGGATTATTTTAAAGATTCTTGATGGAAAGTACAAAACAAGATTCATAATAAGTACATGCAGTTCTAGATAAGGTTATCCAGCCTTATTTTCTAAATACCATAGATTTTCCTTTGCTTTAACTTGTAGGTGATTCCATAATGAGTCAATTAATGACAGAATAATTATTTACAGATTTGGGGATCTCCATATCCATTGACCACTGAGAGGAAAAATGGGGAAAACCAGTCCCATTAATGAAGAGTCTTCATAGGTAGCACCAAGCATGATATTCCTACACACGTAAGCCCTACCAAACTGTATCAATTAGAGTGCTGGAAACATTCCTTCAGAATCAAAAACTGTGGTAATTTTAATTCTAAATACAAGAAAACGTCAGAACATCTAAGTTATATTTTCTCCACTAGCTGTACTTCCACCACCCTCCTTACTCCACAAGGACAGGAAAAGACAGCAAATGCTGCCAAAAGACTTTTGGCCAACTACACAGTAGGGGAAAAAGGGAAAAATAATAAAAGTATTCCTGACCATTTGGTTAGTTTTCTTAAATATACTGATATTTTGCCAAATGCATGGCAGGAAGCTCCATGATGTTGCTGAGAGAAATACAATTAAGGCCCATGAAAGAATGTTTTCAAGGCAAAAGATAAGACATCCAAAGATACCAAACTGGGAAGGAACAACTAACACTACTTACCTTAGGTACTTACTGAAAATTTATAGACTTTCTCTTGGAAACAGGTTAAAATTCACATGTAGATCATTTCAGACTAAACTGACTCTAAGGGTCCTGATAGCAATTCTTCACCTAAGTTCTTGGTGATAAACCCCAATATTTTATAATTGCCTACTTTTAGCCACTGAAACTCATTACACTTTTCTCATCCAGATTTAATAGATTTGCTCAGAGATTTGCCCCTTTTGCATGACGTCTCTGGCCCAAGTTAGTTGCATGTATAAAATAGATAAATCATCTTTCTCCTCAAAGAATTGAATGTCCTCATGAGTAGCTAGGTACTCAGACCTAGGTGACCCTCACACCCTTTTACTTCCTTTACATTCTGAAACTTGGCCTTGGCTTTCCTGATCTCAGGACTGCAAGTTATCATCAGCTACCCCAAAGCACTCCCAGAGACAGTGCTTTCCAGCAGGTTTCCTATCCCTTAGTAGCCCACTGGAGTCATTGTCCTCATATGCATCAGCTGCAGCCCATCTGAGTGGGACCCTACCTGCCTTAAACATTTGATTCAGGTCAGTTTTCCAGGAAAAAAAAAATCTGTTTTTTATTTTTTGCTAAACCAATCCTTATTCCATCTGAAATATTCACTGGAATGGTATCGAAATTCAGATTTGCTCATAAGATTATTTTTGTACCAAAAATTTGTCTCCTAGGAGAAACAGTTGCTGACTGATGCGCTATTAACAGCTGTGTTTTGAGAGCTGGGAGCAACAGAAAAAAATTCCATTTAAGATTTACTTCCCTTGTCCATTGCTTTAAAATTTGAAGAACTGGCCCCAAAAATACACAGCAATTGTTGGTGATGTGTTTTCTTGTCATAAGTAAACACTGTAAGGTCATGATAAACATATCTAAGCAGTTGCTAGTTTTAAGTTCACAAATTCACAGGCAGATTGAGAGACAAATTGAGTTACCTTCTGTTAATTGCAAGACTTTCTGGGTGAATAAGTGGGTTTATATTTCTTTGAGAAAATAAAATGAAATTTTGTCACTGGAGGCTAGTGGAATTTAGGAAAATATCACACATGAAAAAATCAACTCTTTTTTTTTCTTCAGGGGAACTAAGATCTGATGCTTTAGAACTTTTTCCCTCTGTTCCCAACAAATTTTTTTCCCCTGTTTGAAAGCAGAGATACTGTGGCAAAGAGTTATCAGTATCCTATTACAGTTCTGAATTACTGATGATTAACAGGTGTTTGATGTTTAGTGTCCCCTTCCAATCACACAAATTATAAATTATTTTAATGTTTTACTTACACATTACACTTTAGTAACTTTCTGCTATAACAGCTGTTCCACCTTTCACACATGAATATCTCCAAGGCCTCCTTTACTGCTTAGAGAGACAACATGAAATGTTGACAATGTTACCAAAGAACAAAAAAGTAACTCCAGTTACAAGTGAAAATAACAATGCAACACAACACAAGTCTTGGGCNTGATGATTCAGTTATTTGTTGGTATTTTGTTTGGTTCTGGTTTTCTGATGATTGATGTTTGAGTTTGGGTTATTTTTTGTTTGTTTGTTTATTGATAAAAAAAGTAGAAATAAGCCAATTGATGTTCATATGACAAGAAAATGTCTGTTTTCTTCTCAGTGAAAATGACTGCAGAGATTCTGCTCTCTGCCTAACTATAGTGTCTGAATTCCTCCTCATGCGCAAAAGGTATGTCCACTAAAGGAACTGCAGGAAATGGCATTTAATTTAGAAAATCTGGCCTCATTGTGTTTATTTATTTCTTTATTATTCTAAAAAAGCTAATCATGTATGTGCACATGCACATTTTTTAAACCAAGCTAGACTTTGTCTGGCAAAAATATGCATTTTGCTCCACACTGAAAATTTTATAGATGCATTGCTGTAGGCATTTTTCTTCAGAGAAGAAATAAAAAAAAATCTTATGTCTTGCATGCATTGGTGATTGCAATGAGATCTTGGAATTGAGGAGACCTGTGTAAATGCTCTCTGGAGTCAGAATGCTTATCTAACAGAGTAACAGACAGATGATGACCTTTCTCTGATAGGAGACATACGTTTTAATAAAAAGAAGCATTGACTAGTCTATTTCTGCTAATGTGTTGTTTTAATTTTCTTACAATCAGTAGAGGATGAGTAGATACACATTTATATATATAAAAGAACTTTTGAAATGCTGCCCAGGGTTGTCACGTCTTGCTCTGTCTCCCCAGGGAGATTCACCCACAAGGGAGTTTTACCTGTGAGTAGAAAAATACCAGTGCCGCCAGCCCACCTGACCCCTGCCTGGGCTCCTGATGCCTGCATCCCTTGGGAGCAGGCATGGTGCCACCTGCCTTGCTGTCTGCCTTGGCTCCTGGACTGCCCTGCCTGGTCTCCATCCCTGGTGATCCTCAACTCTGCTGGATGTGCACAGCTTTAGAGCTCACATCAGTTCATCTTTATTAATTTACCTCACCCACATTTACTCTGGATGCAAAAATATCCCTTCTTCCAGCAAAGCCTGTCACCCAAGAGGATGATGGAAGACAGAATAAAAACAGTCCTCAGTTTGTATTCATAGCACCTATTCTCATCCTAGAGAATGATAATGTAGAGATAGACCTTGTGAAACAATGAAAGAATATCAGGTGGTAGACTCAGTAATTTTTTGCTCAGTAATAAGGACGACTACAGTGTCTCAAGAGCTGTTTCTTATTAGCACTCTGTTTCTTAGTAAAGAATTGCAATATAGTAGTGAGTTCCAGCTTTTTTTTTTTTTCCTGCATGATGTCACACTACACAAAATCAGAAGAAATGTGACAGACATGGGCTGAAATATGCAGTTGGAAAATTTTCACAACCACTGCATAAGAGATCATCTGCTTACTACTCTGTGTGTCCAACAGCTTGAGGGATGTCCATGTGCCAGAAGTTGGGGGTGAGCTCCCTCTTCTTTGGAACTTCTCAAACGCTTTACGACACACAATTTACAAGAAAAGTTGTAATACAATAATATGTGGTATCTTACACATTGTGGCCAATGTTATCAGAGGCAATACATAAGTAGGTGTATT
>VXBB01001957.1:120491-140344 GCA_013399915.1 Illadopsis cleaveri | reverse complement strand
AAAGGTAATTTTTGAATATTGAACCATCAGCTCCCACTGAAGGTGGAAGCTATATCAGGAAAATGACAGTAGCATACTAAGTTCACCAAAACAGTGGCATTCTTTTGCAAAGATACTTGAAACTTTAATGTGATATAAAATTGCAGAGGGACACTCTAACTCACATGAATAAAATTCCCTTATCAAAAAGCAAGTTGCATATTCCTTGCAATGAAAAAAAAAGATTACCTCATTTATAAAACAGAATTTCAAACTATGGGACTCTCAGAATAAAAATATGGACCTGAACATTTATAATTTTCTTTGAACAGGATTTCTTCAAGCAATTGCAAACCAATCTATCTAGACTATATTTAAGACTTGTGTTATGAATTAGTTTTCAAATAAAGTATTGAGATTGAAAAATCTTGATTAGTGCTTTAGGAATAGAGAAATGGAATCTAAATACAGTAATATTCAGGATTTCTGTTATTCCGGGAAACTTACTCTTGTCCTCATATTGTGTGTGCTCAAAAGAAAAGAAACCATATTCAAGGGTGATTATGGAAGCTCTTCTTTAGCTAAGAAACTGCTTCTAATTCAGCTTAAGAATAATGGGAACATTTGAATTATGAACGCCAAGCAGAGAGTTCTTAGTGAAGGCTCTTAACGGACACTGGGCTGCATTGGCAGACAGATTTCCAACAGTGTAGCAAATACAAGGGAGAAGAAAATTTGTTCTGGAAAACAGACTTCTCAAAAGTCAGCAAATACAGGGGAGAGCAGAGGTTTACACCAACTGTTGATTTACAGTTGTAGTCAGTCTGTAAATATATTGTATGTGCTTAGAGATAGTTAAAGAAAGAAATGCTGTGATAATTTTATTGTTCTGTTTTAAAAGGTAAGGAAAAATATGACAATGTTTTTATAGAATGGATTCGCAGCCTATTCTAGATAACTCTAATAACTGAACTATCTGAACTATCCAAACCTTTTCCCACGGTGTGTAAACAAGACTTATCTTAATTTGAAAATATTTTTTCTTTGAAATGTACCTTTCTGTGCTGCTGCAACCTCACAATCACACATTGCTCAAGCATTCATCTGCTAGCCCAGAGAGAATCTTACAGGAATACCGCCACATTGATTAGACAGATTAGAGAGGCAATATTATGAAGAGATCATAATCTTTCACTGATTCAGTTGCTGAGCCGTGGCCGAACACATCATGCTAATCATTTAACTTCTACAGCAAAGGGGAGAAAGAAAACATTTCTTATATCTGGCCAGCCTGAAAAGATAGACAACTGGTTTCCAAATAGCATTTCCAAACCCATCTTTTGGTATAAATCTTGTCTGGACTTCATCTTACTCTCATTTTTTTGTTAACCATAGACTCCATACTTACATCAAAATCATGCTTTTAATGCTGAGATTGGTATGTATAAGAATTTTACAATTACCATATCATAACAGCTATAAACTAATCACAATTATGCGGGTGAAGTTCATAAACCTTTATATGCTTTTCAGACCAAACGGCTCAGAAACTTAAGGAAGGTGATTGAGAGGAGTCACCCTGGCTTTACAATGGGAAAATCATGCCTGACCAACCCAATAGCTTTCTACAATGAAATGTCTGGTTTAATGGATGAGGGTAGCAGTGGATATTGTTTATCTCACCTTCAGCAAGTCTTTTGACACTGCCTTCCATCATACTCTCATTGACAAAATGATGAAGTATGGATTAGGTAATCAGGCAAGGAGGTGGATAGCAAACTGGATGAACTGCTGGGCTCAAAGATTTTTGAGCAGTGGCACAAAATCCAATTTCAGCCCAGTCCCTGGCCTGATCTTAGTCCAGAACTATTTAACCACATCTATCCCACCCCTGACTGGTGGGACAGAGTGCACCCTCAGCAAGCTTGCAAAAGATATAAAACCAGGGAAATTGGCCAATTCAGGTGATTGTGCTGTCATTTAGAAGAAGCTCAAAATGCTGGAGGAAGAGGCCCACAGAAAGGTTACTAATTTCAACAAAGATAATTGCAAAGTCATGGACTTTTGCTGGAATTATCCCAGACACCAACATCCACACATCTAGGTACTTGGTCCCATTCTGTGCTGCCCAGAGCAGAGGTACATGGACATATTGAAACATGTCCAGCAAAGGGCCACAAAGAGGGCTAAGGGCTTGGAGTAGCTGTCATATCAAGGGATACAATCCTGAGAGTCAACCTGCTACCGCTGGCCCTGCTTTCAGGAGGGAGATTGACTAGAAAACACCCAGAGGTACCTTTCAACTCTGTATGTGCGATTCTCTGAAAAGAGGCATTCTGAATCTGTTTGCTGGGATGCTTACATGGACTTCTCAGAAAAACAAAAATACCATGTAGTCCCAGACATATTATGTGGTATATTAAGTGCAAAGAGGTGCCTGATGTTGCTTGTGGTTGAGTGACTGTGTGTGGTATTAATGAATGATTGCAAAAATGCAAATTACAATTTAATGATGTATATATATATATTTTATGCATAAAATTCAATTGCTCTTTTACTTCAAGATATAATGAGCAACTACAGAAAACAAAAATATTTTATACCAGCACTTTGCTAATGCCCTGGGAACCACTCATTCCACCCACATGCTGTCAAGCTACCATTATGGAAAAATAAGCTTTTTGTAACAAGAGGAAGTGTAATTTTGAGACTTCAAGAAACACATATGATCACTACAAAAATGCTTTTCTGAAATACCCCGAATCACCACATAATACATCCATTTATCTAATTTCATATTATGCTAACATATGAGAAACAGTCTTAACAACAGCCAAAAATAAGTACTTAAATAATTCAAAATTTAAGCCAAAACCAGACCTTTATAAGTCCCTGTACTCCCCCAAAATAATAATGAAAGCTTATACTGATACTCAGTTACTAGCTTTCTTGCTGTAACAATAGAAATGCAGCTATTAAACCACTCTGTATCATCCCTTCCAGCCTGACACAGCCCTTCTGTTTAAATATCAGCATGCGGAATACAAGCGTATAGCCTTTGGGGATAAATCATTGTTTGCTATGCTGCCTAGTTCACTTTGGTGGCAGTTTCATAGGTTCAATATTGGCATGTACTTTCTGACCTGATTTTGGACTTTGCAGCATGTGCTACTGACATCCATCCTTGTTATGGTGATTCTCTCTTTGTTAGGCAGTGTGGCAGTTGTTTATGCGCTTGGATTTGGATTTATGTGTGCTTTTGCATCAAAACTCTATGACTGAGAATAGTATAGTCACAAAGATTTTCCTGTCATAGAGTCCCCTTGCTTTCACAATTGCCTTTCCTGGGTTTTTATTATATTTTAAATTTTCTTCTTGGGCTGAAGCTATATAACGTATTTAATTTTATACTCACCTTATGATCACTGAAAGAAGATTTGGTTGTTTATCTCAGACATGTTTCAAGGTGATTGTATTTTCTTTTCATTTACCCTACCAAACAAGTGCAAAGCTACTAATTTTCTAAGACCATTAGAAAGCCTTTTGTTTGCACAGCCTTTACCTTCTTTCATTTTACTTAGATGCTGTAATGAACTGTAGGTTTCATGTCAAATTACAGATAATGTGGTGTAAGTTTTCTCCATGTCAAGGGGCATAATGAGTTTGCCATGAGTTCCAGATTACTGGAATATCTTTATGACTCTTCTCTTAGGCTTTTTCAATGGCAAACCTGTAATTAAACCTTAAGTATATTTAAATTATATGTGTTCATTAAGTTATAAAATGTAATGGTAGCATTAATTATGGAGAGGTCTAAATGGATTTTTTTTCCCCCTTAAAATAGTAATAGATTAATAAGACCATTCATGTGTATAAAGCCAAGCATGCGTTTAAGTGTTTGCATGATTGAATTCTTTGTATATGAAACTGCCAAAATTACATTTGTATACCTGTTCTTCCCAATTTTGAGGACTGTGAGAAATGTAACAAATAGAAATTTGTTTCTTCTCCAGGGTCTAATAAAAATTAGCACCTGTCCTTAGCAGGCTAAGCTGAGCAGTCCTGGGAAATAATCATTGAGCTCTGGGAGCCTTTTCTGCACTACTTGGAAAAGAGTGTTAAATCATAAAGTATTCAAAATATCAGACAAATTAGAGAAATGTAGACTGTGAGAGGGGGTGAAAAAAGATTTAAAGAAAATAGAAGACTGTTCATGCAGTCCTTACTGGCCTGGATGTGGATATTATGGGTCACTATTATTAGGTAATATTCATAGTGATCCTGAAAAGGAAAATCATTTCTCATAATGAGGGCAGTATGCATTTGAAGACAAACTACAGTCTGATAGAAAATTCATTGCTTCTCAACTGTCTCCATAATATATTCTAGTTAAAAATAATGAGACTGTTGATAAATATTTTATTAATATTTACCTGCAAAATGACAAAAAAAAATGAGAATAGAAAGAATAGAAAGAAAAGAATGTGGCACTTTGTTCTGTAGCTTATAAATTAGTAACATGCATTTTGTTGTAGTTTTGTACCCAAATCCTCTTTATTTCAGAAAATAGTCAAAATCAGCCAAAAAAAATTGTTCAGCCTTTTGTTGTGGTGGTTACTTTTTTTCTATGACTGGAATACTCTTAAGGCCAAGTCTGGCTTTCAGGTGAGTGACAGCAAGAAATTAAATTCCCTTAGCCTCCAGTCAGCCCCCAGTGATTCACAGAATTGGTGCTCGAGTATTATACAAATGGGAAAAATTTTCTGAAACCTGGAGAGGTGCCACAACTATGCAGCTGCGCTACAGACATAGACATTACAACTCACAAGGCCTCCTCACCTAAAATATACCTGAACTGAATGAGCTCTCATATTGTCTATAAGGTAAAGTTCTACATAAAGGCCATTTGGATGCGTCCTCTGCCTCTTCAAGATTTTTCAGGAACACAGCTGTTTCACATCTGTTAAAGTCCTCTCAGAATCCAGCTGTTTACTTTGTACCTCACTATTTGCAACTCCTGACAACTTTAATTTCTTGTGCTTTTTTTCAAGAGTCTAACAGATAACCTGTCAATTGTACAGCATTCATGGCAGAGAGTAGGTAGACCTGTGATCCCCTGTTGATAGATGTCACTGATTTTGACTGAAACTGTGTTCTTAGAAGTAAAAAAAAAGTACAATTGCAATAATTCACAATGAAAATTTTCAGTCAGTACCAAGATAATGCTCAGTGATGGAAAGTATAAATGGCTAAAACCTATGCCTAATGTCATGTCTTCAAGAATAGAGTCACATTTTCTACCTACAGAGGATGAATTTTTTTTCTGCAATGTATCTGGCTGATGAATAGATTTTAAGCATCTGGGAAAATAGACGTACAAAATATGGAACACGTTTCACAACACAGTAAATCCAGAGTGCAATCAAAGTACAGCTCTCACCAAAAGTAACTTTTAATTGGCCACAACTGACTCTTTTACTTTGAAATTATGAGTTCTTCTTTAACTCATGTGCTTAAATTTGTGGCTTTTGCTGCTAGATACTTTGAGAATATGCTCACATACTATAACCCCTTTAAAATTTTCAAGTTCCTTCCTAGTCCTTTAAAGAAGTCATGGAAAGAGCTGTCTATCAAAGCCAAGATTAAGATGTGGTCTTTGCTGTTTACAGATTCCTAGAACTGATATCTGGCAATAGCTGTTGAAATACGTGCCTGCTCTAAACACGGTCTTGCTTTGAAGCTTACATAATTTTCCTGCTCATGGAAACTGTCAATGGTTTTCTGTCTGGTGATTGCGTTTTCCTTCTTACCAGAGGTCATCTCTTTCCAGTTTTAGGTGTTTCCCTAGATATTACAGCAGATGCATCCAGTGGGCCTCATCTTCTGAGTGGAACCTGTCATTCTCACTGCTGACACAAAGTACTTTGAGAGCTTGTGAAAAATACCCTGTGTTTGCAGTTGCTTTACATACTTTACAGCAGAAATAGTACCAGGAGTGACATTTACACAACTGATTTTAGGCACTGAATGTAGGATGTTTATCTCCCTAAACTTGTTACATAGCCAGCCATAGCCCAGGAGGGAGGGATTGCTTCACAGAATAATTCAGAGCAACTGATCATGGAATCATAGAATAGTTTGGGCTAGAAGGGACCTTAAAGATCACCTAGTTCCAACAAGAACAGAAGAGTGAAATATAGAAATATAAACATCAGAGTGAAATATAGCTGGACTGAGAGCTATGTTTCTAGCAATCTTAACATTAAGCAAATAAAACATTGATCTGTAAAAAGAAATTAGATGGCTAACACACCATCAAAGTACACAAATTTTCTCCTGTATATAAACACTTTTAACATAAAGTATCCTAAAAGTTATTCTTGGGTAGTAGTAAAAGGAGGCAGCTACTAGCTTCGGCAAGTATGTCAAATATAAATACAGATAATGGGAAGTACCAATGTTATCTGGAGTACCTATAGCTCAGCTTTATTTAGGGAGATAGTGCACATTCCACACAGTAAAATGCAGAGATAGTGTGAAGTGCAGACATACAACTACATCGGGAGATTTGGCAACCTAGGTCTCTATCCTAGAAAGGGAAAAAGCATAATTATTTAGGAAACTCTAAGGGGGACAAAGGAGCAGATAAAACTTCTTTAGCACCTCCAAGTCCATTCACTACAAATATAGGGGCACAATCTAGAGGCACAATCTTTACAACCTCAGATTCCTACTGGCCCCTTTTGGCTCCTGCTACTGTCCCAAACTCAGCTGAGTCACTGCAAGCAACAAAGAACATTCCTGTGTCTGAATCCATGTAAGCCATGTTCTGTAATGAGGTAAGACCTGGAAATGCAGGCAAAGGAAAGCTGGGAGCATTCTGAGCATGCACCCAAAAAGATGATGTGAAGATAATTGGGAAACCAGGTCTTCTGATCACAGTACTGTCTAGGTTCAGCCTGTAAGGGTCTAATTGCACATTTAACAGGAGAGCTGCTGTGCTGCAGCCTGAGCTGTAACACCCATGTGTTACCCATAATTCAGTCAGATGCAGAACATGTAATCCATATGGTTTCTTTTTCTCCTGTGCAGATCTATTTGTAACATTTTGTTGCATTTTCATCTTCTGACAACAAGAGAAGCATCTGCTGCTATTTCGAACAGGAACAATCCTGTTCCTTCATTCCCATTAAAAAAGAAAAATCTGAATGTTTCACTTTTCCTCAGCTATCCACTATCCTCAACATCAGCTATCCACTTTGTCTACATATAAATATATTTGGTGATAACACATATATTTCCCTAACAAGAAGTTTTAAAAATGACCTAGTTATTCTGGAAGAAGGGTATGTACATATAAATATTCATTAGTGAGATGCTACCTAAGAATCAAGATGTTTAAAGAAATGTTAGGGTCATTATCACCTTTTATGTACCTCTGGGAAGCATTAGCAGATATACCAGAACATGCAGAGGGAGATACTTGAAATAAGAAAGTGCAAGGATTTCTGTGTAGATTCTTCCTTTGTGTGAGTTTGGTTTTTTTCCTTGGTTTTGTTTAATTTTGTTTGTCAACTTCTTGAAACCATGAGAAGACTTGGAAAAGCAGCCAAAATTTTCCCGCTTATTCTATCTAAAAAAATACCTCCAAACCTTTTGAGATTTAACCAACACTATTATTTCATATCTTGTTTTATAGTCTCACAGACTCATATGTAAACACCTTATATCTACCATCATCCATTCCTTAAACTGCCTCAGATTTAATATGTAGTTTTCTTTTACAAACATTTATTTGGCTTGTTGGCTGAGTTTTGATTACTTCCATGTTGTTTTGAATTGGCTTAATGTCCTAAAGACTTTTCTCACTTGTGCATCAGCTTATCTTTGTTTCTTTTGTCTCCTGTTACTTGCATATAAAAAGTGATGACATCTTCAATTGTATTTAAATCCTGCAGATAAATTGGACCTCAAAACTGATAGTTCCTATTTTTTAAAACTTAGCTTAGCTTTATAAGTGCGTATTCTCCATAGGAAATCTGTTTTGAATCAGCTCCTTATGATGAAAGTTAGGTAAAATATTCTGCAAAGAGTAGCAAACCACAACATTAAGAAAATAATCTGTAGGGGAAAAAGAATTTTCTTCTCTCCTGACCTGGAGAATTGATTTTCTCTTAGGTAACACATTTCACAACATAATAAAAAGATTATTCAAAGAATAAATATTTTGTTGGGTTGGTTTGTTTCGTTGGTTGGGTTGGGTTTTGTCTGGTGTTGTGGCTTAATCCCAGCCAGCAGCCAAGACCCAGACAGCCACTCACTCATCCTCCACCAGTGGGATCAGAGAAAGAATGGGAAGGGTTAAAGCTGGAAAATTCCTGGGTTGAGGTAAAGACAGATTAATAGGGAAAGCAAAATCCATGTACACAAGCAAAGCTGAAGAAGGAATGAATTCACTGCTCCCCATGGGCAGGCAGGTGTTCAGCCATCTCCAGGAGAGCAGGGCCTCATTAGAAGTAGCACTTACTTGGATAGACAAATGCCATTGACTCCAAACAGTCCCCCTTTCCTCTTTCTTCCCCTCAGCTTTTTGTATTGAGCATGGTGTCACATGGTCTGGAATATCCCTTTGGATAGTTGGGGCCACCTGTCCCAGCTGTGTCTCCTCCCAGCCTCCCATACGCTCCCAACTTCCTCACCAGTGGGGAAGTACAAACAGCAGAAAAGGCCTTGGCTCTGTGTAAGCCCAGCTCAGCAATAACAAAAACAGCTCTGTGTTATCAACCCTGCGTTCAGCACAAATCCAATATAAAGTCCTGTACTACCCACTGTGAAGAAAATTAACCCTTCCTCAGCCCAAACCAGCACACTTGGTTTCCTGATTTGTTTGCTTATTTGTTTTGGGGGAGATTGTTAATTTTTTTTAAAAATTATTTTCTCTCCATTGGACCTCTTCTCTTTTTGTCAGATGGGAGGTGTGACAGTGGAACGGACTGTAGCAGGGAGAGTCTTGGAAGATAGGTTTTTTTGGTTTATGCACACTGTTGCTCATTTCCACCTTTGCACCATTCCTGCTAGCAAGAACAAAAATATTATTCCCTTTCATTAGCTTACTGTTCCCATTGTTTCTCTCTGTGCTTATTTTCTTTGCACTTCATGAGTTCTGATATTGCTCAATTTTTAAGGGACCCGTCAGTTTTAAGTCTATACTGTGTTATAAAAATATTTGGCTTATACTCCTCTGGTTTACAGAGAGACAAAGGAGCTGAATATCCAGACAGGCATGAGGGGAGTTCTCAGCAGTAAAAGAAGAGAGGGAAATTAGATATGAAAACCACAATAAATTAGCAAATTATAAGGTATGCTCTTATCACACAAAGTTTCAGAGGTTTGTTCTGTTTAAATATATAAATGACAGCAGACTACACAGGTGGAGATTTTACTGTCCAAAAAAAAATTTCCATGTAAGAAAAACATTAGAAATAAGAAGTAAAAATTCAATGTCCCTGTCCCTTTCACTTCTTCCCAAAGAAAAAAGTTGAGAACTGGTTTAATTTTAAACAAACAATGCCTTCTATATCTTTTATTTAGTCTTCTAATTAGTAGGCAATTAATCAAATATTTATTATGAAAAACCCTCACCCAATTCAATTCACTCAAGCATCATCTACCAAATTTCAAGTAAATTGTTTAAGAGGTTGTCTAGGTGACATATACACCTGTCCTTGATGACTAAGCCTCCTGTCTTTCTCAATATTGTGCTTCCACTCTTTTAATAAAGCCCTGTTTCAGATCACCCAGATATGTGTCCCCTACTCAATGTCTGGAAAGAACAGGATTTTCTTTTCTTTATATATGATTGCCTTCAGTTCTGTGGCCTGCAGGACATGGTCCTTATCCTCTAAGTGTATCAGCCAATCAATAACTATTCAGAAGAGTATAGCAACCACCTCTGTCTTTTATTTGTAATCCTCGGAACACATTGCAAAACTCTTGCTTTCTCCAGGGCATTCGACTGCAGGATTTCTGGCAGCCTCCTCTCTAGCAGCAATAAAGATTCTTCCTCTTCTTTGTTTCCAAGAAATGTGACTCTTGGGTATGGGCCCAACCCCATGTACAACAGGATTATTAAGTGGTGTGTATAGCTAAGTAATAGAGTTGTTCATTTCACCCAGTCTTATTTTGAGAGCCCACCAACAGTTTCTTCCACATCATACAACTGACTCCATGAATATGACTTTTCGGAGGATCTTGGATTTCAGCTTTATAGGCCTTTTAGCTACTTTTAGTCAAAAATCTTCAGGTGATACTGCTTGGCCCAAATATTTTTTTATACTTCAGTAAGACAGTGGCATGAGCAAGAATTTTCATAATAAATTGAACCATGACAAAGCTGAATTTGCATGTTCTATTTTATATAAAATTAAAATAGTTCTGTTGAAATGTGGATAGAAAATACATTAAGATGCAATAACTGTAATTTCCATAGTAAGATGAGAATGGTCTTCTGCTAATACCAGCTCAGGTTTATAATTTCTATGCATTGTCTGTGAAACCTTTCTGGCAAAAGAAATAAAAGACATAATAAACAAAGACATTAAAATTTGTGAAATACACATGATGTCCATAAAAATGAAATGCTGGCACTACTTTGTTAAATGTTTTTTTGTCATCTGAAATATGGAGTCTGAAAGGACATCTTTATCATTTCTTTGTCATTCTGAAGGATTCCTTTCCAGACTAGGGAAACCAATCCGAGCCCTTGGGACACATATGGAAATGTTCACATCTTTGGCCCAATTTTTCTCTCTGTTTAGCATCAATGAAATGCCAAAACCAGCTACCAAGTTCCAAGGCACAATCACCAGTTCCTGGACCCTTGAGCACTTCAGTATGTAATGACTGTGAAGAAATACCTCAAGTTTGCTCATTTTTATACACTGGTCACGGATATTAGCAAATTCAATAAAAACTGCAAACAAATCTGAAATCAGGTGTGTTTCACTCCATTTGGAATTTTGTTATTGCAAATGTGTACATCTCCAATAGAAAGGCTAACATTAGTTTTCGTTTCATATTGTGGTACTGTGCAAAATGAAAAAAAACCCGTATAAATTTTAAAGAAATGGGCTATTTTTGCACTTTACAGAGGTAAGGGAATGTTGGAAAACCTAACATTTTCTGTGAGTTATCAAATATTTACTTAGTCCTATGACATAGGTTTTGGGATAAAGAATATTTTCCCAGACTGGTTTCCATGACATATGTGCTTATTATTTTCTTGAGATTTATTAGTGTATCTAATGCTCTAGCAAGAAAGAATGCTGATTCACATCTGTAAGAGAATGAATACAATGCTAAAAGGATCAATCAGTTAACCGTTAAAAGAGGAAAATGAAGTATTTATGTATGGAAGACCCTCAAAGGATTTTCACAGCACCCAAAAGTCATGTATTCCAAGCACAGAACCAGTGTAGCTTATTTAGAGACACTGTGTCTTTGTATTTTCAACATATTGCCTTATTAATGTAACCTTAGGACTTGAACTATGTGAACTCTCTTCACTGAAACAGAAAACCACTCAGAGCATAGTCGTGTTAGGATTTCATAGCAAACTGAAACATTAAGGCATTCAGCACTCTTGAAGTCCTGGCCAACGTTACTCCTCACACACACACTCTCTCCTTAAAATAAAGGTTTAAAACTAACCTCGAGCTACACAAGTCATGGTTCCCTAAACAGGAACAACATGGACACGGCAGAGATCTACGCCAATACTGTTTAACCTTGCTCAGGGTTGCTAGTGTGAGCAGGACAACAAAAAGCCAGTAAGAGACTGACCTTCTAAAACTGACTGAACAGTGTGTCACTGTGAGAGTTATTCTGGAGAAGCCTTGCCCAAACCAACACAAAAATAGTTTGGATTTATGGTGGGAAAAATTTCTCACAAAAATATGGGAGAGGCTCCTTCTTCAATTTTCTTTGGAAGAAAACTCTGATCTTTCCATGAATTTGCCCAGAGGTCAATGCTGCTTTTCTCCATGTTTATAGCAGATTGTTATTTAGGGAGCAAAAAAGGAATGGAAGAATTTATCACCCACAATAGAATCATGGCATAAAATATTCTCAGTCTGCCATGTACTCCACTGCCCATTCCCTCTTGTACACATTTTGCCTTACAGCACTTCACTAAACTCAGCTCTCTTTCTAGGGAGAAAACTAAATAAGGATGTGTGTTTCGTTAAAAAAACAGTAATTTTATGCCAAATTTTCAGAAGCACAAGATAGCTGGGTGGTCCCAATATTTTATGAAAGGAGGCTAGGTGGGGAGTTGAAGATTAAAGTTCCTATGAATGTTACAATTACTTTTACACAGTAACATTTTTACCCTGCATATTCCATGTTGGAAATTATAGTGCCGTAACAATACTTTCAGACCTTTTTCAGTCTAACAAGGATGTGCATCATGCAAAGAAAAGCATTACAGAAATTTTTAAAAGCTAAATGTTTTCCTTCTAAAACATGTAGCATTCTGAAAGTTAGACCCTTTCGCTCCTCCCTTCCCCCATCCTTCAGCAGAAAAACTCTTAATATTAAAACTGGTAGACAAAGAACCTTTCACTTTGGTGAATCTACATGAATGCACAAAGATAGTGTGTATCCAAAAGCAGAATTGACTTCTGTAATAAGTCTGCCAGCTTAAAATTTGGAAGCTATTTTAATAGAGACAAAATTACCACAAGCACACAGTAGCTAATTTCCTAAACGCAATAATGTGGTTATTTGCCATGATGGCCACAGGCACTGCATCAGTCCACACTGAAGACTGAGAAGTTAATCATTTGTAGTTTAAAAGAAAAAAAAATCTGACTGGCTTGCCTTTGAGTTGCAGGATTGTAAAATACATTTGAAATCACCAATTTTTTTCTTCTTTTGGTGACTTTATAACTTTTAAACAAGCACATTTATATTTATGTATTTATTTATTTATTAAATATTTTCCTGCTTGAGACCACATATGCTCGGTATGTGTAATTTATAGGTCAGTTATGAACTTCTATAAAGAGGTGTGAAAAGAAAATATTGACAGCTGAATTTGCTGGCAAAATTGTGACGTTCCTCAAAATGAAGGTCAAAACTCTGAAAATCATGGATATTCCACAGCTCCAAAAATAAACAAAAACATCCGAACAAGTGTTAGAATTTTTTGAAGGTTTTACTATTTCTTTCAGCTCAACCATTTTAAAATCATGCCATTTCCTTTGCCAGACAGGCAAATGGTCTAGTTTGCTTGTATCTCTTTCTACTGCTTTTCGGAAGTATATAGAAAAGACAAAATCAGAAAAACTAAAAAAATCATATGTTGAAAAGAAAGCTGGAACACACAGATGTGTAATTTTTAGGAAAGCAAAAGTCAGAGCCCAGTTAGCAAATTTTCTCCAAGACTGGCAGGGAAATTACGACAGCTATGAGGTAGGTATGAGCTGTCTGAGAAAGAAATCAGAAGAATACATAGAAAGGAGAAATAACTGCCCTAAGCAGCACAGGGCTACTGAAAAAATTGCAAAAATGTAGGCTAGGTTAGTTCCTAATGTCTGTGGCTCTCAGCGACGCCCGTTAGCTTTGTGAAAAAAACCAATCATCAGAAAACAGCCTGGGTGAAGGTAGAGTCTGTGTAAAAGATGGAACAAGAAATCTTTCTCTGACATCACATTAGTGCTGGAAAACAGACACTTCTGCCTCAAAGCTTGTGGGGCTGTAGTAGACCAAAACTTTCAATGTCCAGAAAACTCTCTTATGGAAACTTGTAGAGCTATTCTACAGCTTCCCTACAAAATGGAGCAGCATTTTGAGCATGTGTGTCTCTAAGAAGCAGGACGCCAGCTGGGATGCCATCAGGGTGTGCAGTGGGGAGGGAATTGGTTGGAAGAGTTAATCAGAAACTTTCTGTGTGCATTTTTGGCTCTGTTGAACTATCACTTGAAATGAAATCACAGCCAAATGAAGACTTATGGGATGCTTGGCTTTCAAGAGTAGCTGGTCAATGGACCAAATAAACTTTAATGTGGACCATGATCAGTTCAAGAATGTTTTCCTGGAAAGACATGGGATGGGATTTATTGACCCGGGAAATTCCTTCCAGTTAAATGCTCAGTGTGGCCAGAATTTCATCCCTGGCTCCTGGCCATCCCCATGTCAACATTTGTATTTAGTTTTTTTATTAATTTAGATTGTTCAAGACAGAGTCAGATGTGTTGTGGCTACAGCTTAAATTGATTAAGAGGTCACTGTCCTCATCTGCTTAACCCCTCCTCTGTCTCACTTCTGCTCTCTCAGCTGTTTAGCACAAGTGTATAAGCAGTGACACCTTCACCAGTATCTGTGAAAAAAGTATTGCAATACAACAAAAAGACTAAAATGTATGCAGCTTAGAAGAGCTTATTCTCAGTAGTTATGAATGCAGTAAATCCAGAAAATCTGAACCAGCTGATAATGTGCAAATGCATTCACTCATCTCCTAATCCAACCAGTTGCAACACACAAGAGGATGTCTGGCTATGGCCTTTCACCGAGGTCACCTGATTTGGGTAGGAACAGTGTTTTCAAGCAATATAGTAAACTCAGAGATACTGTGTAGTGATTCTGGGTTTGATTGAGCGTAAATCATCAGAGGACCGAGATGTAAACTGTTTTTCAATAGTGAAAGGGTGCCCAGCGCACACAGGTCTCCCTCCACTCTGCCAACACTGTGAGGTGTGAGCACATAACTCACACAGGAGGGCAAGGGGCACTAGTAGAAAACTAAACACTGGAGTATGTAGTGATTCAGGTGCTCATTTTTACCTCAGCTGCTGAAGTACATTAATAGGAGAAACACATCTCATGCAATACTAAGATCCAAGTCTAAAATGTATGCCAGAACCTGATGACAGAAGACATAACAGAACATCATCAAAGCCTTGAAATCTGTATTTTCTTACTTAGGTAACAGGTCTTAAAAGCCAATAAAAAAAGAATCAAATTGGTGTTCTTCTCTGCTTTTTTTCACTCTTACAGCAGAAGTTCATGCAGATATTAAAGTATAGTAAAATTACTGGGTAAATCAACAAATGCAAGAATTAGTCTAAGCTTGAGGAAATAAAAACAGACAGTTTTTTTTAATCAAACAGGAAACACTGAAGTTTAGAAATGTTTTTACAAATAATACAGCCTTACTTGCTGTGATAAATATTTGCTGACAATAGTCTAGAATCTATATATCAGCCAAATGGAAAAAAGCCTGAAAGAATTAATCAATCTAACCAGATATGATCGATCTAAAGATCAGTTGTCTTGTATTAGAATAACCTGTGGCTGTTTGCAAAATGGTTGAAGACAGTAATTATCAGGAAATTATCAGTACCTGAGAAACAAAACCATTATGAGTCCTAATGTCTAAGGAGTCATAGTAAATGAATGTTAATGTCTAAGTAACTATTCATAATTTAATTACTACCTCTGCCAATAGTCCAGACACTACTGTAACACCTGGTATATCTTCTGTGGGTTTTGTCAGAAAAAATGACTACCTCTTGCTAAGCTGTCAAAAAGATCTTATGGTCTTGCATGAAGTTACAGGAGCTGCCAAAAGTTGTTGCAAAAGAAGGAAGAGATCCTAATGAAAGGCCTTAAAGCATAGCATAGTTAGGGAAAAAATGCATGTCTGACAGAACTGAAATCAAGCCCCTTTATTTAGCTATACAACAAATAAAACATTATCACCAACAAGTACACAAAATCTATTGTGTAATTCAGCACATCTCTGACCTAATGAAGTAGACAGAACAATTGAAAATCCTAGAGTACCCCAGGAAGGACTTTGATTCGCAGAATGGCACTCAGCCTTGGGGCCAGTTTGGGTCTTGGGCTCTTTGCAAGCACTCACAAGAGAAGAATGCCAAACGTCTGTGGGTTCTGATTTTGGAAGGAGACTGATGGGTTCTGATTTTGGAAGGAGACTGAGAACCTACTTGTTGCACAGAAGCTACAGAGGGACAGCTGTTGTATGGAAATGACTTTTAGTTAATGGGCATAGTTGACAGACTGCAACAACTGGCAAATTATTGCACAGGTCTGACTGAGAAGAGAATCTGAGGACAGTTATGAATGACAAAAGAGAACAGCAGGTCAGCTTTCATTCAGATTAGTCCTTTCACGCCAGAGTCTTAACTGCCCTTCAGTAACTCATTAAGGCATACATCACAAGCTGATCCTATTTGATTTCAACATCAACTTTAAAAATAATGAAAGTAGAGATGCTCTGAGGGAGCATTGTAAAAGGCCATAGAAAGATAATATCACCAACTCTAAAAGAAAGCATTTTATACCTCCAAATGTTTGCAAATATAAAACAGAGTGTAGCTTTCCAAAGCTGTTTTTGCTCTGATGGGTGATAAAATTGAGGGGAAAAAAAAAGCCTTCTTCCTTCTACATCTTGTGTTTTGTCCTTGTTTTCTGTTGTTTCAACAGTATGCAGAAGTGTGTCACAGATCTTCAAGTTTCGAGACTCTGCCTTAAAAACTCTCCCTTCCTTTGCAATCCACAAAACTCTGAGATTGGCTACAAATGAGGAAAATTGAAAACAGCAAAGTGTACCTTCTTTGGAGGTCGAGACTCCATTGCATGGGTGCTGATCTGAGGTGAGGCATCACCTCTGGTAGCTGCCACTGGAATTGAAATTTAGCGGAACTGAAATCTTACAAAACAGACAGTGATTCCCAAAATAATGGTAATGTGGTTTGCTAATGTACTCAAAGGTTGTAACATTGAGAAATAATGGCAGGTGGAAGAAGTTAGGAGGAATAAACTTGAATGAAAGGTAAAAATCCTATCCTAACTTTGTGTGTGCCATTGTACTATATGAGTATGTGATAGTGAATATAAACCCTAATAAAACAAAAACCCCTACCCCCTCCCCTCCAAGTAAATCCTGTAATACACAATGAAGTGTGGAAATTTCAGTCAGATCCATCACCTTCAATAAATGCCACCAAAACCTTCTGGATGATATCTGGAGAGATAAAGGAAACAGCTAAGCTAAGTATCAGCAGGAAATAGGGCAAATGAAAGGAAACTGAAAAAAAAAATCATTTACCTGCACTGCCAAAATGGAACAGATAGTGAGATCCAAAGGGAGAGAAACATTAAAGACTGGAAACCAAGCAATTCAACCTGCCAGCTTTCAAAGATCCAGTACAACAGAAAAATCTAAGTACCATATAACATCAATGTTAAACAACATTAAACAAGACTATAAGGCAGGTAAAGTGGAGTGAACGTGATGAGCAGAGGGAATTGAATGCTTTCAACAACAAGCTCATAAAGGGTTCTTGAAGTCAGATTGCAAGGAGACCTCAAGGAGGAAAAGATTAAGGGAAGGTATTAAGAGAAAAGACAAATTGTCTGGTAAAGTGTATGAAGCAAAAACAGTTTTTTGCTGACTTATAAAGCCATCTCAGCAACCATTTCAGAAAGCTGAAGAAAGCTCAGAAAAGTAGAGTACTTCTGAATTTCAAGGCATCAATAGCACCAGCAGAATTCTAAATTCTTTTATTAAAATAAGTTCCCTAATATTGACAATAAGTCATGAAGAAAAGCTTTTGGATAGTCCAATACTTGGCTTCACATAACAATTTTCAGCCCCTTTAGCATAAATGTTGGATCCTACTAAATTCTTCTGGCCCATAGAGTACAGATGTCATAAAGAATAAGTCCAAACATTTCAAGGACCTCACACAGCTGCCATTTTGCCCAAAATGCAAAATTTCTGTATCGGAATCCTCCCTCCAAAAGCTCATCAGATAATCTGAAAAGCTGCCCTAGAAAGATCCAAGTGTATTAAGAGGAGATTGTGGATAGAGTTGGAAATGGCTTGGCACTGACCAGCTGTTTCTACTCCATTTTTCCCTCCCTTTTGAATTGCATTGCAATACAAGGCAGTTGAGACCCCAACCCAGGGGCAGAGTCCACTTATGCCAAGCAGGAGGGAGGTCTCAGATCCAGCCTAAAGGCCAGGGTCAGTTGTACCAGTGACAAGTTCCGCTCCAGCCATGAATGCACACCCGTACTCCCTCTATGAAGATCAGCACCAGAACATCATCTACACACAGGACATGCAAAGTGCAAACAATTGAAGAGCAAAGCAGGAATCTTTTCATAAAGCTGCCATATTAGATTTAACCTCAACACATACATCTCATATTTGAACTACATCTGCTTTGAATTTCTTTGATTACTCGTATACTTTGGCCAGCACTTGGCCAACAGATGCATTTTATCTGAGTATGAAAGAGCCTTCTAACTCACCAAACTGGACTCAAATAATTGAGATGTTTAGAGGTTAAGAGAATAGATAAGAGTTAGACATATATATAGCGTATTTATAAGACAGTAGTCTGTAATCAGTAAGTGTTTCCTTGACACATCAAGATAAACAGTTAATTCCTTGGTAAATCAACAGTTGCAATTAGAGGCCTGCAGGCTTCTAGTCCAGTTTCTAGAATGAATACCAGCTACATCTTGGAAGCCCTAAACATTTCTAATCGGAAAACAGATCTATGAGAAACAATAGAGATAAAATAAAAATGTTGTAGAGTCCCTCATTCCCAAATAAGATTTCCTTCTCCACCTTAAACAGATGGCCAAACTTCATCCAAGTATAATCTCCTGATTCTAGGACATGTCCCTTTATTCCGGACCCCCTGACCCCCTTTTCAGATAACCAGCTGTTTTCAGGAATCGGGATGTGGTCAGGGGCAATCTTAGTGTCCTCTTAACATGGCTAAATTTTCTTTTCGACCAGTGAGATCCCCATTATAGATGGAAAAGATAGGATTTCAGATGTTTTCTGTGGTATTGTGGTACCATAGTAAATTGATCAAGAAGAGCACAAGCCAATTTTCGGTAGTTATTCCTGGGAAGGCTCTCTCCTTTTCTCTACAGCACCTAGAAATTCGTCCTAATGTGATGTGCATTTGTTTCATGCTTTCCTCTCTTGCCTTATGGGTGGTTACAGGGTGAGTTTTGACATTCTTTTCTGAGGAAGGAGATTTTGGCAGGGGCTAATACACCTTGGCCAGAGAGAACAGATAAGCTTGTCTCCTCCCTGCACCAAAATAGATTGGCTGGGAATTTAACACGTCTCTGAAACAAGGACACTCCAGAGTCCATAGTAATATTAAATATTTATTTAGCAATACTGCCTGAAGTTTCTAATGGAAATAAATTTACTAAGCAATCAAAAATCAACACCAATCCTTGCCAAATTGCAAGGAAAGAAAATTTTGTCTGTAGTTCCTGAGATACTATTACAGATATTTATTTTTTTTCTAAACATTCCTGTCTCCTCAATTGACTTTTTGACAATTTTCAGGAGACTATGCACTTGCCATTTAGTTATAGACACTCTAAATCAAAGTATGAGAACTCACAGGTGAAATGATACAACACAACTTGATTTTATGCCTTTTGCTCTCTCCCTCGGCATGAATTTTCCAGTGTGTTGAGGGCACAGCCCTAAAAGCCCTAAAAGGCTGTCCTTTGGCAGAATAGAAGGGTAACCTTGAGGTAGGAGACCTAAAGTCACACTTGCCATCAAGGATTCTAACTTCTCATTTACAAGCAGATGCAAAAATATCCTTAATGCAAAAAATCCCTGGAATATTGTGATGAAAACTGGTAGCAGGTGTCTGAGAAAATTGTTAAAGACAGAAATTCTCAAGAGCTTTTTTACTTGAATGTTTATGACTTCTCTGTAGTTTTAAAAGCTCATCGTAATCACATACACAGACTTCCCTTTCATTTTCACTGGAGACTTTTCTCCATTCTGTGAAGTG
>VXBB01001957.1:107429-120464 GCA_013399915.1 Illadopsis cleaveri | reverse complement strand
TGTTGTTGAGAGGAAGAAAAAAAAATTGCCCCCTCTTTGGAAGCCCCCCTCTGGAAAGCTTTCTGGGAAGCTTGCAAAAAACTGAAATATCAGCCTCTCTTTTGTAACACTTTTTTCTTCTGGGTCCCTTTATTCGTCTTTGTTCCATTTTTATACATCTTTTATTGTGGACTACTCAGTCCAAGGTGAGCAGAAATCTTCACTGCTAAAGTAGAACAAAAGAAGCTTACACAGATATAGATAAAATTGTTTAAATTATTCTGAAGAACTTCAAAATGTAGAAGAAAATCAAGATGTGGAATGTCCTCATGGAATGACAGATTTTAAATGGTATTTGGAGAACAGAGTTGTGTATAGGCACTGATGGAGCTTTTAATAGGGGCAAGGCATCAGTGTTCAGATCACTGTTACATTTTTTAACTCTCTCGCGAAGTCTGCCTATCTGCTGCTTTTCATTTCTAAATAACCTTAAAAGCTCAAAGCTCCGGCTGCCCTGTTTAGACAGTCTGAAAAACAGCATCAGCGTTGGTGGAAGTTGTTTGTTTGTTTTAATCTCTCTTTCTGTAAGGAGATTATTGTCACCAGAGCAACCATGGGCAAACAAAGAAGACAGTCACACAGCGGCCTCCTTGAAAAGCAGCCCTGTGCGTGTACGTACACTGTGTGCACACATTCAACCCACAGCTTTTTTACATAAGCCTGTTTGCATGAGAGAACAGAGCAAGGAAGATAGAAACACCGGTTGAAGCAAGGCTTTTTGGTACACAAAGAAAAACCTTTGCTAAGGAAACGCTCCGGGGTCACCTTTGCCATTGCCTCTCTCCCTTTCTTTGTGTTTGTGTGCTTCGACTCCTCAGCCTCTGCTTTAGATTACTGTTAGAACTCCGGAACTGTAAATGGCCTGGGGGAGGAACGTGGTCCCATTTCCTTCTTCTTGAGATTCAGAATCACAAATTAATCTGCAGGAAACAATTGCTTGAGCAATTTAGAAGTGGTATGGGCCAGAGTCGCACATTTCTCTTCTGGTAGCAAGGAGCAAGAAGGGGAAGGAGAGAAAGCAAGAGAATAGTGGGCTGCTATTGTGCTACTCCTGCCACACTGTACTGATACTTAACAAGGTTAAGCATGATAATTGAAAATGTTCATAGCATCGTAGTTCTGCTTATGGTTCCAATACGACGAAATTATCAACTATTTAGCAGCCTTTTTATGCCATTCTGACTACAGTACTTAAATCCATACCGCAACGCAAATGCAGTACCTGTCACTTATTTTTTTTTCCTGTTGAGATATGAGTAGAATTTAATATTGGCTTCTACAAAAACTTTCTTATGGGGCAAATATCTTTTTCTGCTATTATGGGGTTACAGAGGTATCTAAAAAAACCCCAAATTAAATCTGGCACCTGTTGAAAATACTTGGCTCATGAACTTGTAACAAAAGACATGTCAAATGAAACATAGACTTGCAGTGGAAAGAAAATATTTTCTGTCAACAGAGTCTAAACAAAAATAATCTTGGTGTTTCCCACACCACAGCTTTGTGCAGGTTTTTTTATTTTGTGTTGTGTACTGTGTGGGCAGCATAATTTGATGTAGTGAGAAAACTAACAATTTTATGCTAAAGCAGATTTGTCAGAAAATTCCAGTCAGTTCAGAAAACTAATCCGTTGCAGCAAAAGCCTTCAAAAGGAAATGTAGTAGAAGACAGAATGCATAACAGTTGCCACTTCACTCAATCCAAACCACAAATATTTGGGTAATATAATGACAATATGAAAAAAAAAAAAATTACAATCTGCTCCTCAGGATCTACCCCCCACCAGGGGCAGATATTCAAAAAGAATTCAGAGGCTATGAGTAGCCTGTTTTCTATAAGGTTTTTGAGAGTTCTAAGTAGGTAGTTGGGCTCTCACTGCTCTGGTGCCCAGAAATTTTCTGGAAGTTTCAAGGGACTTGGTTTCAGCACTTTTCAAAGTTTTTACTCAACTCCTGAAGAGTATATAGAAAAAATTGTTTTCCTTTTAAACACAGCAACAATACAAGCACCAAATTCACCCATTTTGTCTGTGATTGTGATCACCATAACAAGTAAAATTTAATCTTGCATTTACTAAATCATTAGGTGTCTCATTAATATTTGTAGGAAAAAGCTGTAAGAATTGTGTGGCACTAAAGACAATGTGTTTATTTGTGGATTTACGTACAAGAAAATGTGATTGAGAAAGGAAAAAGCAGAAGGATGAGGCCCTACCATCTAGGAAAATAACAATTGGGGTTTCTGGAGAAAATCTTTTGTTGCCTCTGCAATGCTATTTTAGTTCAGGGAACCGTGAGGTTTTAAAATGAATCCCTTGAGCTTCCCCACTTACCATGCTTTGCTTTGGTCCTCACAGTGGTTTTTTGTATACATGAACCACATTTCTCTCAGAGAAAGCTGAACCAGAAGTTCCAGTTCAGGTGCAAATCTAATGATGTCCAACCTGTTGCTGGGACACAGAAATCTGAGGCAAAGATTGATGCTTCGGACAGATTTGATCCACTTGTGATGAGATATTGGGTTTGAGAAAACAGACTGAATTTAGCCTAACTAAAAGCCACACATCATATAGGGTATAAATATTAGGAATTCAGCATTAACTACATTAATCAACTGCTCCACTCCAGTTGCATCAAATTACTGTGCATGTAGATATAACCTATTACCTTCAAAATATGCATCTTCCCATTTAGGTCTGTCACCTCTGGTCAGAGTTAACCAGGGGGCTTCCATGTGGAGAGACTTCTTCCCAGCCTTATGCTGCAGTTTTCATTTGTAAAGTTGACCTTTTGCTTGGATGGACAGTTTTCCTTTTTATATCTGATGTGTACACCAGGGAATGCAATCAGGAGATTTCTATTGATTGCTCTCAAGCAATTTTGTTCTGGTCATGGTTGTACTGGATTTGCAATTATACTGAGGAGAGGTATTATTGACTCTGCCTAGTAATTAACCAGGCTGACGTCAGATTCTTGTATAAGAAACTAGCTTACATCTCTCTGACCAAGTCACCATAATGAGATGCTGTTATTTTCCCCCCGCCTAACCAAAAGCAAGCTTATAATTTCATCTTCTAAGGGAAATTTTACACATTATTCCTTTAAAAAGAGTTTTGTGTAGTTAAAGAAACAGAGAATGCATTTAACCTTATTAGAAAAGGTTTTGGGATCTCAGATATTCTTTAGGTTCTAGTGCATGTCTAGAAAAGAACTGCCAAAGCATACACAAGCTGAAGCAAGTAAGATTGATGGTTATTTGAAGACATTTTATAACATTAGCTCTGGAGGCTTGTCCTACATCCTTGGAGCCACTGTTGTCACTTAAAATGCTCTAAAAGTCATACTGATGTCTTTGCTTCCTGAGCTCAGTGATAAAAATGAGGAAGAATGGTAGCATTGGAACTTCAGACGTAATTGGCCCCCTTTCTTGCATAAAATGCAAGAAAAACACATTCAGGACTGGAGTAACTTCTTTTTATGGTCATACTAGAACTTTGAAGTTCACACTGGTATTTGTAAAGCACATACACATTTTACCATAAGTAAACTAGATACCAGTAAATCAGGTACAATGTGTGTTCACTGTACTCCTCCACAGAAGTTATGAAAACCAGAAGCTGACAACCCACAGGACATTTGTTTCTTATTACTGTTTGCTTTGCAGTTATCAACAGAGTACTTCCAAGTACTTCTGAGGAGCAATAGTGGGTATAATAACTATTCTCTGTTTCTAAGTCCTCTTTGTTTACGTAAATGCATCTGAAGGACTTATTTGCTACCTTAGTTGACCAGCTTCTAACCTAAAGCACAGGGAGATACAAGAGGAGAGTTTGTAAGTGGACAAAGACTGAAGGGAAAGGTGCCATGTGATTGAAAGCAGCAGAACTGATCCCTATGCAAATCCCCGACAGCAAACACAACTGTGGAGATGACAAGGCCTGACAACTGCAAACACAAATGCTCCGACCAACTACTCAAGCAAACTGTCTGCCTCAGTCCCTCCCAGCCGCATCCTGTCAGCCAAGGTGCATTCGTGTACAAACACCTCCTAGCACCTTGTAAACAAGGCAGCAGCACCTATACCTTGCATTGAAAAGGCCAAGCTATTTCATTTGTTCATTCTTGTGGTCAAGTTCAGGAAGTTCCTAAAGAACGCAGAGATATTTGGCCTGTCAGCAAGCAGAGCAGGTGGATCCTTCTGGCGGCAGCCCTGGATGTGGATTGTGGAATGGGTTGTGAATGCTTCTCTGGAGCACAGCAAAATAGTGACAGGGACAAAGGAGGTCCTGCAGAGAGCAGACCAAGAAGCAGCCAAGCTCCAAAGAAAAATTTGGCAGGCGTGTTTGTTGTTATTTCAGTTAACTACAAAGTAACCCCCAGGGGTGGGGAAAATCTGGAACAGTTCCAGCATGCACATGTGCTGTGCTAGGAGGAGTAAGAATTCCTGTTTCCAAAAACATAACAGTAAAGACACACACATACAGACATGCATAGCAACCCACTGCAGCTTCCTAAAGCCAAAACATAGTTTGTGTCTTGATCCCATACTTGGTGCTGCTAGGGATTTATTGATAATTTGTCTTACCACTTCTTGTAGTAAAAATGTATGTGTATTTTTCCTGCTGTATCTGCCCTGGAATGGGAATGACCAGAGTAGGAACTTCTCAGATGGCCCTGTTTTGAGTGCACACTCCCACAGACACTCATGGTCTGTACAGAAAGCATACTGATGTTTTGCAGCTCATCCTTTGAAATGCCACGAAGTTAAGGCTGTGTGTAAACCTCAAACCACCCTTTTTCGTTCTTCCTCTATTGTAACCTTTATGAATATGCACAGAAAAGTTGATAAGTCTGTCATCTCCTTGGATAACATTTTCCAAAGCCTCTAAAATAGCTTTTAGAAATATCTTGAACAAGAAGGAATAGAGGTCTCATCACAAGTCAGTGGCTGTGTTCACACTATCAATTTTCTTGCAGTAGTTGAATTGAAACAGTGAAGGAAGGAAATTGCAGCTGAGCTCTCTACATGTCTTTTATGATGAAGTGCAATGGGGGGCAGGGGGGAGATAATTCAGATTTAAATACTTGTGCAAAATACTCAAGCCTGTTCTGCTTAAAGCTGCTAATACAGACATGTACTTTGGGATCTTTATAATCTGCACACTTCAGTTGTGTTAGAATACAAAGTCAATTTACAAGCGCCTGTTTGCACTGTGAGGAAACAGATGAAGTGGCTGCTTCTTGTAATATACAACTGTCTGCTGCAGTAATCCTGACAGACAGTCACCAGAGTGGGGCAAAAAAATTCTTAGTATTTTTGGTGAGTGGCAAGGATGTATCTACTCTTTCAAGAAAGCATTAATGCAGTAAGAGGTTACATCATCTAGTCTTGTGGGAACAAAGATGATCACCAGCTTGAATTTCTCTCATAATTGCAATGTAATTGTAATTGTAATGAATAAAATTAACTTCTTATAATGCATCTACACTATTGTTTCTCAAACAACACAGTGTAATCTCATTTGTTTGCAATTTTTTTAAAACTCATAATACACAGGTACCACATACTCTGCCTGAAAAACTTGGAATTCAACTACGTTACTTCCAAAATCTAACATAATTGAAACTAATTTTACTATAATTGTGAAATGTACTCAGGCTCACGTGAAGAGTGATTTTCCAAGGCTCATAACCTAGCTAAATCAAATCCATTTTTCCCTCTGGAACACACAGAGCACATGTGGGCCCATTATGGACTCTTCCACTGCCAGGTTTTAACTTTCAGCTTCCAGCTGCTTTGACTGGGGAGCTGCTTGACATAAAATAAATAAACAAAAAAATGCAAGATTAAGATAATGAGTAAAGCATATTCTTTATTTTCTTCTTGGGTTCCAAGACAGCTTTTCCACATATTTACTCCTCAGGAAATATTGGTTTTACTGCAGAGAATAATACTGTGAAATGTATGCACTCACTGCCATACCTGAGCAATTAAAACTGTTTAGACTAGGTTTATCATAGTCTACATTAATGATAAGACAATGTCTTTATGCACTTTATAACATACAGTTATTTTCATGATTAGCTTGTTTTCATGATTAGCTTATTTTCATGATTTTACTCAGTCTTGGTAAGGAATGTAAACAAAATATTCTTTCTTTTTCACTCTAGTATCCCAAGAAGTCAGCTCTACCATAGTTCAATACAAATACAAAACCATTTAATGAAGACAGTTATGAGTGGCATAGAGAATTGACTTCCCAACAACCACTTTCTCTTTCTTCCCAATGTAATGATAAAGTAAGGGTGGTATAAAAAGTAGGACTAACCGGAAGGTCTTAAACCCAGAGCAGCTCAGAGGCTACTGTCACTGGCAGAACTCAAGGAAGAAATGATCTCATAATAGCAAGGGAAATTGATCCTAAACAGCTTGCATTCAAAATTAGGAGCTAGCCAAATTGTAAAGTATAGCTGGGAAGGGCTGTCTAGTTTCTATAAACTGCTAAATGTCCTTAGCAGTTTTTCAGATGGCCCTTGTCTCTACAGGTGAGATTTTCAGTTAGAATTATCAGACTAAAGATTGAGGCATTACTGATAGGAATTAACACTGGCATTCCCTCTTGTCATGTTATCAGCATGAGAAGCAGGATCTCAAATACTGAAGACAGTAACGACTCCTTTTACCTTCAGTTATGTATGTATTTAATAGTGAAGGAGACCTCCATTATGTAACCAAGATTTTATTTTAGAAGTTTGCATAATTTTTACTTGCTCAGTGAATCAAAATCTCTTCTTAGCTGCACAGTGTACCTCCATTGCAATGTTCTTATGTGCCTGGCAAGCTACGCAGGCTTACATAAAATTCAGATCAGAATTTGGATGCAAGGATTTGGCTGCAGGTAAAAAACAAAAAGAAAATTAAATATGCTCCCTGAAGTAATTTAACTTGGTTATGCAGACAGACATATACTTAAATCTCCCTACAAAATTATTTCATGTACTCATTTAATTGGCTGTCTGGTAGTCACCTATCAGTCATGTCAATCTGATTTTCAAGCTTATCAAATGCTTAACCCTTTGAAAGAGTTTCTTGTTTAGTGACCTAAATTCATCTGCATTATTGAGACAAAATGCTTGAAACAACTTGACTGGGCTCTGAAACTGGGGTTTTCTGTTCTGCTAAATAAGGTTGTATTTTTTAGATTGTGTTTGCAAAAGAAGAATCCTGCCCCAACCCCTCTGATCATCTCCTAGGAAACAGTTTGCAAGGGTAAGCCAGACAAAAGGAAATCTGGAAGATGTCCAATTTATGTTCAGTTATAGGTGTGCATTCATATCCATTTATAGAGATGCGCAGAGACAGATCTATGTACAAATGTGTGTACTTTAGAAAGAGACAGAAGGGATTTGTGGATTTTGTGACCATAAATGCCTCTAAAATCATCCGCTGTGTTAAGTTGCTCTGAGTTCTCACAGGGGGAACGGGGAGGCCAGAGGTTGTCTGAACCCAAAATGTTGCTCTTGTTATAAAAGCTCAACTAAGCAGAAAGCTGGGAACACAGCCGTTGACAAAGATAGAGCCGAGAGCTCCACGGCTTATCCTTAATTAGGTGTTGGCACTGGCTCTTGTCAAACAAGGGAAAAGAGTGTATGCTGAAGCACACTGACACACACAGACAGCACCAGTCACAGTTGGAGAGAATACAAAGTGCATTCAAGCTGGCATTGAAAGGGATTTAGATAAGTACTTGAGGTAACAAAAATCGAAAAAAGAGGATGATAGCAATGGAAGCTTTAGATGAATTGCAATGGAGTGCACCTTTATTACAGCTTATCAGTCTCCAGACAGCAACAAACCAGCCTTCCTAGTGCATTTCTCTTCTTGGTCTTTTGGATTAAAGGTCAAAGTAACTCAAATTTATATGTTCTGTCTCTCTTGCTGCTTGCACACATTCAGCACACATCTTGTGAATTGGTATACCAAGGCTGAAAGCTTCAGGTCCTTGAGTATTACAAAGGCCTTTTCCTTTGTCAAAGTGGCTCTGTTTTCCCCTTCAAACAATTATTGTCTGGAAGAGATTGCAAACAATATGATATTAAAAGGTCACAATAGTACTGCTGGAATAAATACACATCTGGCAGTGTGCCAGGCCTAATCCTTCCTGTCTGGAATCACTGTTCTATTTTACAATCATTTGACATATTTAAATAGCTAATATGTGGGTTTATTAATAATACATATAGGCAGTATCCTAACATACACAAAAGCTGTGTGTTTTCACAATGTGTATAAGCACTTCAAGCAATAAGCTGTGCACATTTAGCTACCAGATGGTAGTTCTTATCACAGATAAAAGCACATATATGTTACTATAACTACACCCTCAAAAAGCAAATGATAAGAAAAAATACTATCCACATCACAGCTTACATTATCCCTCTACTTAGGCAGAAAACAGCATATGTTTTACTGCTAGTGAAATGCAGTACTTGAGAGAAAAAATATGATTGCAGAAGTGAAAGAAAGGTAGAAACCCAGTGTGACATATTTAATAATGATGTTCAATGAAAGGTTAGTTTAGTATTATAGTAGTAGAGTGTAAGTATTGTGATTAATGCATTCAAACTCTGAACTACATTTTATGGGCAGAAGAAGAGGTGTCCATCCTGGTCCCCCAATCATTTCTACTTTTTAGTACCATGTGAGCTTCATGGGAGGTATAACATTTTAGGGGAATAATTTTCATTGGGACATCAAAATATTTTGGTAACTCCCCACCCAAAATAACCTAACAAAACAACTAAATGACAACAAAGGAAAAGAAGCACATTTGATTCACTAAAAGCGATAGGAACAACACACTGAATTGTCCTTATAACTCAGTCGGCATCCATTAGAAGGTTATTAGGAGATCACAGCTTAATTTTCCATGTTTTATACTTCTTTTGCCTCACACTTTCCCTTTAGGAAAATGCAGGAGGTCCCATCAAAATACAAACCCCTAGATCGGAAAAGGTACCATTTGCATGGATAACGCTCCTCTCCCCACCGAACGCTGCGTCTGTGGACGAGCAATCTCAAACATACTTTGATCCAAAGCAAATGTAAGTGATGCTTCCACTCGCCCCCGCCCAGTGCTGCAAGGGGAGCGAGTGGCTCCACCCCGGTCCTGTGCCCGCGCTCCCCCCGCTCTCGCTCCCTTTCCCGGTGGAGGGGCTCAGGCAGCCGCCTCCAGCGCCCCGCTCTTGGCAGACGGCCAAGCAATCTCCGCTTTCCGACGAAGCCCTGATTCCATCTGCTCTAGCAGTGCAATATATTCCACTTCAGGTCAAAAGCAGGGAGCCAGCAGTATTAACATTACACTAATCTGTAAAGACATTTTCACTAGGCTAGATAGGCTAATGTTACACAGAGCTTTTAAAGGCTGCAGGGATAAGGAACAGCAGTAATTGTCAGGGGAAGAGACAGTATGCAGAACACAGAGATGACAATAGATAGAGCATTGTCAGAACTGAATAAAACAATTACTTGCTGGGGAGATTAGAATTTGAATATGGATACAAGCTCATAACCAATATAATCTTTCAGGCACTTAAAAATAATTGCAGAAATATTTTCCCTTAATTGAAAGGAGAATCTTTCAATGTCACATTTGGGAAAAAAATGGAGTATGGCAATAGATCAATCTCAGCAGTACCTCCTGTAACAGATAAACTTCAAGTATTTCAAAGGCACTAGGTTTGTTCCTTGAGAAGGAAACAGACACGTCTTTTGTTTCTGGAAATCAATATACACTACATGTTTTGCAGATAAGGTGGAATTGTTATCAAGGACTTTTGAAGTATACATTGTTATATTTTCATTATTACAAGTGCTCAAGAACACACTACAGCAATACAATAAAAGTAGGTTAACACACAAAATTGAAATTCACTATTTTTATTAGGGGGAAAATAAAAAGCAAAAAACAAATTAACTCCCCCAAAACAAAAACCATCCTAAAAACCAAACCACAACACATTTTTCAGTTTTTCTCTCACACATTTTTAAGAAAGTAGTTCAAGATTCATGCCTTTAGGCACATCAGAAACCATTAAGAAGTACATTTCTGGAAATCATAATGTATAAAAATTCAATTTAGGTTGCTAGATATTTTCTTCCTAGATCTAACGAAGAAATATTTGGCTGGAAATGAACCATCTGCAAATTCACACAATTAAGTATACGACTGTGTTTTAATATACTTCAAACCATGTGGCACTGACATGAAAGATAAATAATAGAACAATAGAGATTCAGTAGATGGAAGTACATTGTTCTTTAATTTTAAAAAAAAGAGAGCTAAAAATCCATCACAGTAGCGTAACATTTCACACATGAAATTGCAGGCTTCATTTATATTTTGCTAGTTATTAATTTCTACCCATTTTATTCCTTCAGCTGCATCTTAATGAGCAGATGTTAAACAGTTTCTTCTTTATCAGTCCTGATTAGTGTCTCAGAAGTTCACCAATTGTTACTGTTTTGCAAATGGGATTATATTCTTGCTTGCAAGAAATAGATCCCTGCACTTCCCGTAATCTTATTTTTAGTTACATCTATAAAGCACACGTGGCACTGATGTGCACGCACAGGTCACCACCCAAATTTGCAACTCAGCCAAAGGAGCAGCGATCAGGAAGGATTTTATCTGGTGGGAGAGGTCTGCAGCAAATTCAGGTGAAGAGTGCTGACTTCCACCCTGTCACCTCAGCCTGCCCGTGCGTTTTGCGTGCTGATCACTGCGCCCAGCGTGTGCCCTGGAGGGGCAGCCCACTCGGTGGGGCGGGTGACACAGGTAGCCGCAGGCTCCAGCAGCCACCACACCCGCTCCTCTGTGGAGCAGGCAGCCAGAGAGAGCTCACAGCCCTGTAATTGCCTCCGTTATGAAACATCTTCACCTGTTATCCAAAGCTGAGCTGCATCACATCAGAAATTATTAACAGTGGCTGTTTTCATGCCAGCTTAATTTGAGCTGATGCTGCTGTTCACTTAGCACAGATGAATAGGTGTGTAGGATGAGACTTTAAACAGAGATGACACCCCAATGAATATTTGCTAGCAACTGTTCTGTGGGGAGCTGTGCTGGAGAACAACACACAATAGTTAGAAACTAGTGGATGGGGGTGAAAGGAGGAGAAAGGAGACACTGCCATCCAGATCTACTGACAATAATTTTCCAGCTTGATGTCAGACTTTAACAGCTAAATCATTTTTTTCAATTAGTTTCCACAAGCGTTGGCAAACACAAGCTGACTTTTTGTGCATACACAATGGTGTGAGAAAATGATGCTGCATCAAACGTGGCCAGAAATATGCTGCTCCACCAAACAGGCATTAAATTTTAATAGTCTGCTTTCATTTTCGCTGCAGTGTGCTTCAAGACGATTATAAATTACAGCATTCTGCTTACTTTTGACTAAATATGGCATGTTTTAGCATTTGATTTAGAAGTAATGTGTGCCTGACATACGAAACAAATCTTGCAGATGCAATTTATCACATGGTGTTCTATGTTTCAACAGAAATTGCTGCGCTACCCAGTCACCTCTGATGAGTGGTTATGACTTAGATATGGCATTTAGATAAATGCATTATTTGAGTCGGAATAAGGCCAGGATTTACCTACGACCTTCAAAACCAAGGGGGCACACCACGTGTTTCACTTCTAGAACTATTAATCAAATACCTAATCAAGGCTTAGAGAGATGGGGGCCCTAAGTACAGACCCTTTGTAAATTAACTTTATTGAGGAGCCCCTGCAGGTTGCAGGTGAACAATCCTTGACCTTCCTGCTTTCCGCTCCCACCTCTGCACATGTGTTTCACATACCCAGAATTAGCCTAAATGCAAAGGGGAAGAGCAGTGGAGACTGCTGAACATGCTGGCTGCAAGGCTCAAAGCAGATCCAAATACAAAAAGGAGTTTCTGCCAGCATGGTCAGAAACAAGGGGTCCAAACACAGTTACTAATTTTGGCACTAGAAACATGCTCAATTTTGGAACAAGGTTCAACTAGAGTCTGGGTTATTTACAGTACAATGCATCATTTTGCCTCCTAACCATTGCTAGTGACCCATTGTATCTACAGGAAGAGAAAATTACAGCGTAATAGCAGAAGCATTACTGAGGGTTTTACCTTGGTCTTTTTTATCAGTGAAACATTAGAGAGAGCAAGTACAGGCTAGTAGCCAATAGAAAGTCATTTAGCTGATTTTCTGATATCTCTGAGGACTGTTTGCCTAATGCAATGGATCAATGTGCCGCTTATAATCAGTCCTTATACTAAAGGAACAGGAAGAATAAAATGGCCTGTTCATGGATGTGGGGATGCATAGCAGACTCACAGATGTGCAAAATCTGTTGAAAGGCTAAAATTTTGGTAGTTGTAGTTTTAGTATTCCTGTGAGGACCTGTTTGTCATTCTGAACAATTTTCCTTGTAAACTATGTACCTTTTCTGAGCCCTTAACTCTACCGGTTCTGTAATTTTTAAGGAATACAGACTTATTTGATATCCTAAAATGTGATGCTGTGTTTAGATTTAAACTGAATGGTTGCACCAACATGATCTATCTTATTACAGATAGAACTGTGGGGCTTAAATAGTTGGTAAACCTTTTGAAACCTTTGGAAGAAAGCACTTTAGAAATGTTAAGTGAGTCATATTCATATTGTACCAGTCATGAAAAAAGCCACAGAGATTCCTCCTATGTGTTCTGTCAAGCAACACCAGCTACAAACAGGTTTCATTTTTAATTGCCTTAACTGAAAGGATGTGCTGTTTTAGAAAATTGGATACATCTGTCTGTTGCACATAAATGAAATCCGAGCAAAACTGCAAGACATGCCCTTTCCAAATTGTTTCAGATAGAAAAAAAAAAAAAGAGGGGTATGTGTGTGTGTGTGTGCGCGTGTGTGTAAGCACAAAAAAATGTACATAGCTTCCACAAAAGACA